>CP097508.1:14254281-14794281 GCA_023547065.1 Musa troglodytarum
CACCGTGACATCTGTCTGTTATCATCATCATTGTCAACTTTTTAAATCTTCGACATGACGAAAATGACGAAATTTTCTGTCGAGTTCTACTGTTGTTGCCTTGATTTGTCTCAGGTCACACCACAACTAGGCCAAACTTCATTTTTGCTGGTTGGAGGCGAATTACATGGTACACGCTTCTTTCTTTCGTTTTCTCTTTTTTTTTTCCTTTTTTTTCGAAGTGGGGTAGTGTGGTTAGTTGGGAACGTGAAATGTGGACATGACTCTGCACTCGTTTGAAATATCTCTGTCGAACAACCTCATATGGTAGCGATCAAGTAGATCCTGTCTTGCAGCTCTTGTAGTACGTACGGCGGATCATGCGAATATTTTATTATACATTTTTATAATGGTTATTGAAGACAATCTCTGACTTCCTTTGGGTCATACGGTGCAGAGGGCATATGTGGCAGACAATGTGGATATTGCATTCAAGCATTCCGTAGCCTTTTTCAGATAGTTATCAGACACCGGCGAGAAGGTAAGTATATTCATAGCTTAAGAATCTTTGTATGATCAAATTCGTTATGCTTAAGGACATCTGTGTCCATTGCATCATTTAAAATAAGAAACATACAGGATAGTACCCAAGAAAAAGTTACGGTAGATGTTTTTGCTAAGATCAAGGCTTGCTCTCATTAGATTCCTTGCTGGTTGTGGCGGCGCTGTTGATGACAGTGGTCAAGTTGGGATTGGAGTTAGAAAGCTTCTCTCTTAGCTCAGATAACAGGGCCTGGTTCTCCTGGTTGAGAAGCTGTGCCTTCCTTCTCAGCCTCTCGTTCTCTTTCATTATGTAATAGTTCTGCAAGCAGAGCTTTGCATTCAACCTCTCCATGTCTTGCAAGCAGCAACCACAGTGCCCTGTAAACAGTACATAGAGAGTCAAATGGCTATAGTGGGCTTTTAAATAGAAGCATATAACCCAACCTATGGAGAATAAAGAGCTACAAACGAGAGACTAAAGGTCAAACAAATTATAGAATCCCAAACTGAATTAGAAAGAGAGGAAGACCATGAATGGGTACACTACTTGATCCTGCATATGAAACATCAAGATTTGACGCTGAAAACCAGTCATCAAAGAGCGGAAGCCCCATGTCAAAATTCAATAGAATTCCACCCTTAAGAACAATATTCCATCAACCTTCCCGGTCCGAAACCGAAAAGGCAATCATCAACAGCCTGAGACTAACAAAATAAAATATAACAATCACCAATTTGATTACCCTCACTTCTTGAAAACTGAAAAGTGCCCCTCTTTGCCCAAGAAAGGAAGCCGACAAGAAGAGAATCGTATGAGGTTCTCATCATATAGCGCTCACCTTTTTTATGGCTGAGACGGGGTAAGAGATGGGAAGACTTGAATGAGAAAGAATAGGATGGGATAGAGAAGAAGAGACGGCTATGCGTGTTGTGGGCGGGATAGAATTCCTCGGATACATATAGTGGTGAAAATGCCTCTCTCTCTCTCTCTCTCTCTCTCTCTCTCTCTCGCCCTTTTCTGTATTTACTCTTCCCAAAAGAGACTCCCGTTGTCTCTCAGAATGGTGAGATGCCACAAGAATCATCCGTGTGCGCATTTGGGCAAGCAAAGAGAGGCACATAGAAAGGGTATAGTTAAGTTTGCAATGAGCCAAGGATGAGGGTGATGGCGTCACGCGATGATGTGTACGCGAAGGGGTGATATGGGGATTTAACGTGGGCATCTAGCATGATGGGCTCGGGAGGCCCAAAAGATTCGCAATGATGGCTGTCATTGCGAATGCCCACCTTTCTCTCCTGCCCGCCCATCATCACCGCCACTCTCGATCGATGCTCTTTTGTTCCTTTCTCATTATCAACAGTCACACTGTCTTCCATTCCTAGTTCGTCTCACATTTTCTTTCACCAATTCAAATAAAAAAGATCATTTGATCCATAACATAGAACGAGAGAGCTCAATTCATCATCCATACCTTCTTGTAACTTTCTTAGCGGCCTTTTCGAAACACGTGGATCCTGTCACCATTTAGTGCATGTTGAGTAGGTTTGCAAGAAATCGTTTGTTTATTGCTTGAGCTACATGGACAATAATCTAGAAACACTGAGGAATAATGGGACAGTGCCACTGGTATAAGATGGTCATTTTGCTTTGCCCTCGTGTTGTCGTTTTACTCAATCGACTATTTCTTAAAGAAAAAGCAGAGGGTTGTCTCACAATTCTCTAGGTGTTCTTTCTACACACTGTTTTATCTTAGAATCCATAAATGCTTCCAATTGAGAACCGCACTAGGTGAAGAAGGATGCCCAACGTGAATGACTTTACGTAGGGCGGCGGTTTTGCCCTCGGAAGCATTTTTGTAACGGCAATCTCGTGGGGCTCGTTGGGTTGAGCAACGGAACCATGACTATCTTTAGCTTTCATGCATGTAGTAAGCACAGTCGTAGCTGCCTTTTTATATATGTCATTTCCTTAAAATAATTATAGAATTAATTTCTCAAGGAAGAATTACAGAAGTCGAAAGCATGGATTTTGCCTTCACATGTTTTTTGACTCGGTAGCTTTTTGAGACGAAGAGGAGAGTCAAAACACTAATCCAAGGCACAGGTTATTAGTTGATCATGTTATATATATATATATATATATATATATATATATATATATATATATATATATATATATATATATATATATATATATATATATATATATATATATACTAATTAAAAAAATAAATAATTGAAATATTCATATATGTGAGAATTGCTTTCATATATCTTAATCCTAATTAGTCATCTAACACAACGTGCCTCAATACTGACCACTCGTTTTCCCTTGGCTGTACCAACTGGCGTGTCACAGTTGGGTACCTTACATGATAGTTTGGGTAGATGGCGTGTCACAGTTGGGTACCGTGCATGATAGGTTGGGTAGACATAATGTGAGAGAAGACGGTGCCAATTTCCAGATCGAATCAGTTGTGCCGAGGGAAGAAGTCGAGTGAATCTGATGCCTTGGCCTCACTTGGGGAGCGGAGGAAAGAGAAAAGGCAGGGAAAGAGGAAACCCCATAAAATTCACGTAGAGTGTTGTTGATCACTTTCACCGCAACATTAGGATATAGTAAGTTGTTGGATCAGACTTGTTATTCTGTGATTGATCAGACTGAATCAGGTTCAACATCCAACTAGGTCAGACCGGAGTTTGAGCCATCATCAGCTGATGAATAAATGCTTGTTGGATGTAAATTAGGTTTTCTATTCTAGTTCACTCGTCTTAACATGCATAAATCTGTCTCATAGCATGACTCGCAAAACAATCTTGCGTCTCACAATCCCATCTTATTATTTACAGTCCACGCCGGCTGATTTTTTTTCTTCATATTGATCACTACTATCAATTTACAAATTAAAATGAAGCGTAAAGAAAACCTTTTCCTTGTCTATTCTCTCTCTCTGGTTGCTTATCTTACTGCTTCAACCCTATAAGGGATGGTATCTCAATGGTAGAAAACAACAGGGGGAACCTTGATTCCGGCGTCTCTAAGAAAGGGTATCGCCTGCGGCCGCTCGACGAGGTCGCCATAGAACTCGTACTCCGCTGCGTAATCGTGCAAATCCAGCTCCGCCATCTGGTCGGTGTGGTAGTGGTGCTTCGCGTCGGCGGACTTGCCGAACCCGAAGACGCTCACCCTCTCGCAGATGCCCAGCGCCAGCACGATTGCCTGCATCCCCGACGAGTAATGGAACATCTTCTCGTCGTGGAACTTGCCCCACAGCGCCGGGTGCTTCCCCGTCCCTTCCACGAACGTCTTCAGCGAGTAGTACTTTACCATCCTGGCGCAGAGGGTGTCGAACGCGCCGTCGGTGACCAGCAGCGGGGACTTGTGGGTGGAGTTGCACACCATGTACTCGAGGAAATGCGCCGGCTGGCAGATGTAGATAACGATGGGGACAAAGTCGCCGTACGGGTGGCAGTGGCAGCCGACGCCAAGGGCGCAGGAGTGGAGCACGTTGCTGTTAATGAAGGAGAGGGAGGTCTTCGAGCCGACGTGGCGCTGGTACCCCTCGACCCGGGCATTGTTGAGGCGGATGACCAGGTCGTGGCCGTCGATGAGGTCGCCGTGCTCGGACTTGAGGAGAATGCCGCTGTTGCCGACAACGGCGCAGGTGGCGTACGGCCGGCCGGTGTCCGGGTAGCCGTAGTGCTGGTCGACGGGGCGCTTGATGCGCCCCACGAGCTCCGACAGAACCTTCGGCCGGAAGGCCTGGCGGTCGTGGTACCAATCGCCCAGCAACCGCCGGAACTCCGGGAAGACGCGGCCGTGCTTGGGGTGCTCCGGCAGGGCGGGGAACCGAAGCCGGGCCATGACCCCTGACCTATCCCCTGGCTTTACCCCGCGCCGCCAGATGGAGATGAGGCGGTAGCGCCCGCCGGCGGCGTTGGCGGAATCCAGGCTCCCGCCAAGGAGGTCCTCCACGTCCTGCCGCAACTCCACCGATCCGGGCTCGGAGGCGGAGAGGAAATAAAGGGTCTCGTTAAGGCCCTCGGCCTCGATCGGCAGCGGCGATGCATCGACGTCGATAAATGGCCCGATAGTGAGGCCGCGGCGGGCCACCGAGCGGCAGCTAAGCGCGGCGGCGACGAGGACGAGGAGCACGAAGGGAAAGCGGAGGGAGCGCTTCATCTCCGCCGTCGTCAGCGCTGCTCTCAGGGCAAATCCTGGCACCCGCGTTTAGCAGGCCGTCGCCCTCCGCGCCATTTTTGGGTACGTCTTCGTCGTCGCGAGCTCGAACTGCCTTCTACCATATAGGAATGGCTTTACTTATCAGCCGTCTCCTTGACAACACGAGACAGCTTAGCACGGCGCATCTTTGGTGAGTTCACATTAGCTGACCCGATGAGATCGTGACGCGTGGCATACACATGGACTTAACGTTGCTCGAGAGGAGACCGGTAGCGGGAAAGGTAGATCCGAGGATAAGAGGAGCGGGGGAGGGGCCGGTGGCCATATGGAGACAATGGCGGCATTGGATTGGATTTGACGGGTCGACGCCAATTAAAAATGGCTGCTGCGGTTGGAATCTTCGCCTTCTTTCGGAACCATCGGTTGGGTTGGGATCCAACGAGGTTTCTGGTGGAAGTTCCACGTGGGGTAGTCCGCCCCGCCCAGTTTCGTGCGTAGCAGCGCTCGATGATTTCCCCAAGCAAGACCTGCTCCTCCAGCGTGGGCCCACCGGTACCCCGGCCGACGGCTGCGTTTCAGGTGGGACCTCCATGGAAGGGCTAGCTTGACAAACATGGACCTACCTAGGCCGGTCGGTGCCGAAACAATCCACGGAGGAACCCACCAAAGAGAACCCAAACAAGACCGGGTTCCGTCCTAATATGAGTATTATACGATACATTCCTCATGCTTGGGCATACATAATTACTGTTGGCAATTAAGAAACGGGAACGACGGGAGGCGTGCCCTGCGCATGCAAGAAAACACCGGGAGCTCAGACCCACCATGCTGCTTATTCTTTCTTTAGAGCAAGTCAACGGTCCTATTCCAGGGGCCGCATAGAATTAAAAGCTGTCTCACCAGGTGATCGTGATGGCTACCTTCCGTCTAATTATCACTGTGGGAAAACTGAAGATGTGGCCGTGTAGAACGTTCGTTATATTCTGTTTGGATAATTTATCCAACAAAAAAAAAAAATCATGCTAATTGGCTTTTTCTTCTCCCCCCCTATTGATAAATCACTGGGAGTTATTTTTTGTTAAGGAGCAAGCCAGAATGAACCAAATTGGATAGGATCATTCAATCTTATCTCCTTTTATTTAGAGGGCCCCGCATTTAGACCAGTCGTTGGAACCATCACCACTTTCAATGTCTGCCGGAATCCCTCGGTGGAGCAGTTCACACGGTTCAAATGCTCCATTCGATCAAGTCCAACCGACCCCCACTCCTGTGGAAAAGAGGAGCTACAGCCACCGATATCTCTGCAATACCTTTAGGTAAGAAAGGCTTGGGAACACTAACCATGGTTAATTAACTCGTTGGAGACTTGACCCGGTTGGAACTGCTCCCACTTTGATCCGATCATGGTCTCCCCCAGATGGGGACTTCCCCGGGTCGTCCATGTCCATGTAATACCCGAGTTAATGGTCGACGCAGACTCCACCGATGTGCACGAGTTTGTGAGCGTCGCTTTAGCTGAAAACAATAGCAAGGAGTAGTGAGTGATTCGTGCATCACCTATCACTCGGTCATTCTCGGATCGTAGTAAGCCATATTACTTCTTTCCTAGATTTAAGTTCATGTTCTTATTCCTTCATCCTTCCCGGTAAAGAGACAAACATCGAGTGGATCCCGTGTTCATGTTCTTATTGATTCGAGGCAGTTGTTTCAATCCTAATACAATTCACTGTTCCCGTGTTCATAATCAAACAAGTTGAACTGTCAGGGTTCTAATTCTCACATTCCTTTTTTTTTTTCCCCAACAAAAATAGATATATTAAGAAACTAGTTTAATGCATCCAGTGTTTATGAAATTAGCGCGCAAAAAAAAAAAGGAAAAAGAAGTAGATTCTCCTTTGGAAAGATTTGGATGATCCGGTAAGATTAGTCAATAAATATAGAAACCTTTTATTTTTGAATTGATTTCAAGAGCGAATAATCTCTACTAATATGAATCGATGTTGGGCCTCTTGGTCATGTTGGGCGCCCTATCGTGCGTCGAGATGTTGGGCCTCCGCGTCATGTGATAGATGTTGAGCCTCTCCGTCGTGTGATAGTCTCGATCGTGCGCCTGCACGAATCGTAAGCTAAAGGGGAAGTCTCACTTCTACGTCAATATCAGTACCTAATCATGTCCAAAGCGATCCATCGATTCCCCGAAAGGTCATCATGCAGGCCAAGTGCGGCAGTGTGCACCCATTGTTAGCCACGCGCTCCTTTCACTTCACGTTACGATCCACACCAATTCATTTATCATCCATTTTTCCTCTCGGCTAAGCTTTCCGTGGCCACAGTGCAACCTACGCACCCTAAAGGCAATTTGGCATGGAGTGCGCACTTCGGCATGCTGCCTCACTAAAATCACACTTCTTTCCTGGAAAGCGTCGCTTGTTGCCTCCATCGCATAACTTATCAATTCGATTTGACCTCTTGCCCCATTGCCCAACACGAGAGAGAGAGAGAGAGAGAGAGGTCAAAGCAAAGTCGCACAAAGTACGGTCCAAACTCATGATTATTCACTGCTAGAATCTGTATGTGCTCCTTTTGTGTTGCTGTTCTCCTGTTTCTTGTGTGTGCATAAAGACCAGACATGTGAGAACGCAGAAGAGCTCAAGCTTCCTGTCACCTTCATTCCTCCTCCATTCCTAACTACAACTCTCTTCCTCTATGGTGATGATGGACGAGGAACATTCCGTGCAAGTGTAGAGGAGGTTGACGTGAATCTTTTTTACTATGCTTAGTGGACTTCCTGCTGTCATCTTCGAACTCCAAAGCATTAGGGTTTGTGGGACGAGAGAAGCAACCACGCATGCGACTCGACCTTTTCACGTTTAAATGGTTGGACTGGTACTGGCTTTCTTCCTGCATTATCTATGTTTTTTTTGTGGTTCCGGTGCTACCTTTTCATCCCTTTTGCTTGCCAATCTTATGTGGGGAGGCCACTGCCCACTGCAGAGCCAAAAAGTCAATTTTGGATTCACTGATTGATCGATAACATCTTGTCTGGTCTGCCTGTCTGCAGCCAAATAGAAAATTTACCGTGTTCATTTAGGTAGTGTCTGTGATTGCGAGTGATATCTGACACTTCAGCTGAAGTCAAAGTTTTTTTAAAAAATAAATAAATAACAATTCATTTTATAGAAAACATAAATCATATCAATTTCTCACTAAATCAAGTTGATAATTTTATATATATTTTAATTTTTTTTAAAAAATTACATTAGTATCCCATGAATACTGAAAATATATTAGCATCTGAGCATTGGAAATGCAGAACCGAACTAAATACGATTTAAGAAAAAATTATCATGCACACTTATGTCTAAAACGATAAAATGCTCAATCAATAACAAGATCTAAGTGGACAAGCGCCGGTCGATTGACTTTGACATCAGCACAAATCATTATATAATCATAATGTTTGATGATTTGATATCGAATGACATTAGTGATTCTGCATAACCCTCTTCGATGATTATCGAAACTCACTATGAAAATCACAATTACATCCATTTATGGATTAAATGTTTCAATTTTTTTTTTTGAATTCTTACTGATTTAAGTATCAAATTTTTTTATTATTAAATACATATCTCATGCACAACTCTTATAGGATTATTTTCCTACATAATCAAATTTATGATAAGCTCGAATGTTAGACTTAGGTCGTTCAAATTGGAGGTATTAGAAGTTGCATCTTTGAACCCAAGCTTGGCATCATCCATATCACATATGTAAGGAGGTGCAATTTTTCCCACACGTAGAATAAAATTGACTTTGACCGGTGACTTGGGAACGACGACTCCAGTCGCCTGCCGTGCACCGACCGAATCCACGAATGGAACGAATCGCCGTCCGCCGCCCCCCTCTCCGGTATCCTTCCGCTCCGCCTTGCTCATCCCGTTCTCGTTTCGTCGTGCGTACGTCGGTGCCCCTCGCTCACTCTCGTCTTTCTCTACGTTACCAGCGAACAGCTCCACCTGCCCAAGACTCAGCAGCCCATTCGAGACACGAACCAAATGGCAATGGGGTGCGGAGCACAATATTTGGATACGGTACAACACCACGTGAACGCATTTACTTGAGGATGCGTCACGGCGCGTCAATAATTGTGCGATCGTCATTCTTGGGACCCCTGTTCTGATCGAGAGCCAATACATCTGCTCCTAACCCCATCGTTCGCGTATCGTGTCTGCTGAAGACCGAGTCATGCAATTGTCCTCGATCGGTTGCTGTCAATAGAGTACTAAAATGTTTCATGACATCGACGTGTGTTTTGATTGCATTTTAAATGACCGAAGAAATTGTTTGTGTCGGTACGTGATGTTTTCACAGGACGGACTTGGTGACGTTGTGACAAAATTCTTTCAGGGTGACATAATTATAGTTCCTAAATGGTCGATGAGAATGGATCAAATTGCTATATATATATATATATAAGATAATTTATTGAAAAAATAATAAGTGTTTTTACGAGATAATGTCCCATAATTGATTTTTGTCAATGTTTTTTTTACTTTAACTAAAATATTCTCTATATAATCATAAAAACATGATGATTGTTCTTTGATTAGATTAGATTTGATTTTTTTAGGATTGAATCGATTTTTTAAGTTAAATTGAACCACATCGATTCAACTAAACTCTAATTAATTTTTAAATTAAATCTTAGATTATTTTTTCTTTTTTAAATTATTTTATTCTCCTCCGCCTTGGCTTTGTCACCTTCTTGCTCACACTCTCCTCTTAGGTTGATTTAAAATAACTTGATTCAAATATATTATTAATATTTTATTAAAAAAGAATGCTCTTAATAAAAATCGTTTATGGGATGCAATCTAATAAAAACCTCTTACCGGTGATTTTTTTTTTTATCAATTATCTAAAAAAAACTTTATATTTTAATTAACATCCTTTTTTATTTATTTACGTATAATATTTTTTATTTTCTAAAAAATAAAATTATTGCTGACATCAATTTAATCGATTTAAGTTATTCAACCTATCAACGTCTCTCTCGCTATATATTAATAATGACACAATCAATTAATTAAATTAACAGATAAATCAACTGCAGTCAATGACAATTCAACACGACTCGTTATAAGCGTAAGCATGGAGCGATTCTTGCACCGATCTCCGGAGAAACGAGTCGATCCGAGCTGACGCGGTGGGCCACTCGTCCGCGACGCCCTCCGTTGGTTCCTCCTTCGCGCCGACGAATAGCGTACCTCCGCTTTATTCGTGTCCTCAGTAGGCGTTGCTCTCAATCCGGACGGCGTTTGCTTTCCTTCACTGCGCCACTCTCCCTCTCCTCGGCTTTCTATATATCGACAGCGAGGAGCTCGATCATCACAAGCAGTAGAAGCCCTTCATCCCCCCCCCCTAACGCGCACTCTCGCTCTCTTCATCTCCGCCTCCTCCTCCCCTCGTTTAGCCTCTCGCTGCATCGATCGATCGACCGATGGAGGTGGAGGCAGTTGCGCTGATCCGCAGCAGCTTCGACCACCCTCCGCCGCCCGCATTCCCGGGACCTCACGAGGGTGTCGGGCTGGAGACTGGCGGCGATCGCTCGCTCTTCCCACAGGATCTCCGCGTCCCGGCTTCCGGCGATGGAAGCGCGCCCTCTCCGGACCCGCCCGAGTCGATGGCGGCGACGAAGCTTCAGAAGGTGTACAGGAGCTACCGCACCCGCCGCAGGTTGGCGGACTCCGCCGTCGTCGCCGAAGAGCTCTGGTGGGTTTCGGGACATCTGGTATCCCTTCCTTCCTGATCTCGTTGGATCTTTTATATGCTAATATCGGAAATTTCTCGAAGGTGGCAAGCGATAGACTTCGCTCGACTCAATCACAGCACGGTGTCGTTCTTCGATCACATGAAGCACGAGTCGGCGATCTCGCGGTGGAATCGCGTTTGCTTGAACGCTTCCAAGGTCGGTTCCTCTCCTCACTTTCCCTTTCCCTTTCCTTGTGGCACGGAGAAAACCTAGGCGACGAAGATTTAGTATACGCTTGATGCTTGCAGGTCGGTCAAGGACTGTCCAAGGACGAGAAAGCTCTGAAGCTGGCTTTTCTGCACTGGATCGAAGCCGTACGTATATAAGACATCCTTTTGCCTTTTTGTTTTGGGCAAGGATTTATTTGCTGGAGACTTACAATTACTCTTCTAGTCATGGAGATGGTTCGGTAAAGAACTCGTTGCCTTTGCTTTGTTGTTGTGTTCCAACTCTATTGTTTGAGGTTACTTCGGTGAAATGTGCAAAGAGACATTACTGTTGGACTCATGGCAAATTCCTTCAATAACTTAGCTGGAATATGCTAATCTTTCCTAATTTAGAGTTGGATCTAACCTTTGTTTCACTTGCTCTGTAATTTATCAATATTTTGACTGATTGTGAAATTTTGTTTTCCTGCTTGAATTGGTCTGGAAACCCAAAGGTTGTTCTTGTGTTTTGGATATGACAATATGCTTTTTTAGTTATTTATGCACCTTTTCAAATTTGCATTTTAGATTGATCCAAGACATCGGTATGGCCATAACCTGCACTTCTACTATGAAGAATGGTGTCAAAGTGAAGCTGGCCAACCTTTCTTCTACTGGTAAGAACTTAAACCATCATCATTCTGCTGCATCGCACAGATTCAAGGTTTTTGTTTCGTGTTTTTTACTTCTTTGATTTTTTTTTCCCCCCTTAAAGGTGAATTTTAAAATTCAGTCAAAGTGGTAATGGCCTAAGATTCTATACCTTTTGAGTTCTGTTTAATTGATGGTACGAGATAGGTCCCGAGGGACCTGTGTTCAATGTCGGGTATGCACTGCTTGATGTAATCCACCACGTCTATGGGACAGGTGAGGCAACAACATGAAGCCCATGAATCGTTGTCTCATGTTGATCTTCTTTTTGTATTTGTGTTGGCATATGCTCGGGAGGAAAACATAATTTAACTTGACATCACAGTCTTCTTTTCCTTCGACTGCACACAAAAACCAGTGGAGAGAGAGATTCTAGTAATAAACTATCTTATCTAGTGAAAATGCTGATTGTTCCATTGATTCAATTAATAAAAAATCTTTTTGACATTCATGCAGGTTGGATATTGGTGACGGTAGAGACTTGGATCTTGTAGATTGTCCAAGGTCCTTACTTCGGAAGCAATGCGTCAAGTATCTTGGCCCTGTAAGGTTTCATTCCTTTTAGGCATCTCTTTCAATTCCTGAACGTAATTGGGTTAAAATAGAATGCATTTTCTGCTGAAGGCAACAGAGAGCTGATCTCCGCAGAATTACTTCAGTAAGCAAATTTCTGCAAGATGACTATATTTTTAAGAAGAAAAATCATATTATTTAATATATACATAACCCAAAAGCACTCTAGTATTGCCTCCTTTTGGTAGACGAGTGAACAAGTTGATGAAAGCTGAACTTCTTATGTAGTTAACATATGGTGATGGTGCTTCTCCATTCCACAATCTTCTGAAGAAGTCAAAAGAGGGGCATTACCAGTGCCGCTAAGCACTTCAAACCTTGTAAATAATTCAGTTATGTTAAATCGTGTCGCTTTCCTGAAAAGGTTGTCAGGTGCTACTTGTTATTGGTCATTGTGGAAAACACAACATCCTAATTTCAATCGTTGATGGAGGAACGCTAGATATGCTTTCAGCTATTTTTCTATCTTTCTGGAATGACAGCTCCACATTGCAAATTAAATGTTTTCCTTACTTTTTTTTTTCAGCAAGAACGAGAGCACTATGAATACGTTCCAATAGATGGTAAATTTGTCCACAAACTTTCTGGAATGCTTCTTGATACCACTTCAGGGGCTAAAGAAACAAAATGGATTTTTGTCATAAGCACATCCGGTAGACTATATGCTGGTCAGGTAAATTATTGAACTCCCAGGGTTTCCCTGTGTTGATTGTCATATTTACATCGATGAAAAGGGTTGTGCTTCCTTTCAATCGCCTCCTTCCGAATTGATAACTTGCTATTTAAACTTACGCAGAAAAAGAAAGGAATCTTTCACCATTCCAGCTTTCTTGCTGGAGGAGCCACCAGAACAGCTGGAAGATTAACTGCAGAAAATGGGATACTTAAGGTACCATAAAACGAAGTTTAATTTTACAAGAATGTCCTTCACAGGACGAGTAAATCTTCTCCATTTTCATGTTTCCTTGCACACTGATACCTAATTTCCGGTACAAATACACCAAAATGTGTGATACAATTTGATTTTTGGTTAATTATATGAATCTAGAATGAATGAATTTGCATGTAATCCTGATGGCTCGGTTATGAGTTCTTTGTGCAAAAGGATTAACTAAAGCTCGTGAAATGTCAAAAAATAAACAGCCAGAAAAGAAAAAAATTTGATAGAACTACTCCACAGAAAGAGGTGTCTTTGAATTCACACTAAAGTAATAGCTTCCAAATCTGTTCACTTTAAAGACTGGTTACTAAATAATTTATCTGACATCTTTCAGCTTTCGGTGCTCTGAACTTCTTGTAAGTATTTTTTTTTTTTCTTCCCCTTGTGTATCTTTTTGGTGGTGCTTGTTTCAACCTGACCACTAACACAATCATCTCATCCAGAGAAAATTGAGATCTATACAGTGCACCTAAGTCAGATGCTTAATTTAACTTTGTCATTCAAAAATCTTTCATACTTCTTCAAATCTCGATGCCTTCCTTATCCTAAGGCGATTCCCGCATCTTATTTCATTCGATTGTCATGTGATTGCCATTTCTTTCTTCACTTGGTGTTACTTTTCACCGATCAAGATTTTTCACATTGTATCGCTGATCCATTCTCAAATTTTGGTTTATGCACCAACAGAACTACTCTGCCTATCAAGAATTACATGTGCAAATCTTCTTGGCTTTCTTTAGGAGTGTTGTCATAGATGCATGCTTTTGACTAGTACAATAAACCACTGTATTGATCTCTTTGACCATAGCTGCCATACAATTGTCTCATTGTTTTTTGGATGTGTTGCCATTTTTCCAGAACTTGTACTTCCTGTTTGCTTTTGTGCTTCCATGGATAAAAACTTATGTTGATGGATGTGGCAGATTATCTAGTCAAATGTATCCTGACAAACATTATTTTTATTTGATTTCACTACCTAACTATGATTGATTATACATGGTTCCAACGATTTACCTGATCATCCTATACGAAAGAGCAATCGCTGCCTAACAACATTTAACCAAGGTTGACCGCTCTGCAGTGTGTTTGGGCATACAGTGGGCATTACCGGCCAACCGAGGAGAACTTCGACAACTTCTTAGACTTCCTCAGAGAAAATGGGATTAATCTGGATGACACTCAGGTATTCTGCAGTTGCATTGCCTGTTTGATGTAGCATCACAGCTATGACTAGTGGAATGACATGGATTCTCGTTAACAGTTTATTATCGGAAAATTCTTGCTAACCATTTCATTTTCGTCACCCGTTCTAATCCTCAGATATTATCATCGGCAAATGAGGACTACGACGATGGTCCAAAAAAGTCTCAGCTGGAAAAGGTGATTGATGCCATGAAAGTTTCTAAGACTCCACGGCTGGCTTTGCCTGAAGAATCGAAGAATACAACCGGGGAACCGTCGGTGCCAACCCAAGCGGCTACAGGTCAAGTTGAATACAAAAGATCGCTATCCGGTGGCCTTCAGAGTCCCAAAGCCGACGTGCCGAAGAAGGCAATACTGGAGAGGATCAATTCAAAGCGGAAAGCTAGTTCTTATCAGTTGGGGGATCAGCTTTCTTCCAAATGGTGCAGTGGAGCTGGCCCGAGGATCGGATGCGTCGCGGATTATCCATTGGAAGTCAGAATGCAAGCACTGGAGTTTGTAAATCTCTCACCCAGGATGATTTCACCATCAACATCCAAGCCGCTCCCTCGTATGCATTCCGCATTTTAGCTTATCAGATGGCCCAGACAATGCTTCACTACGGCTGGAGTCTCAAGTTTTCCTTTGTTTTAGTACATGTACCGTAATAGATGGCACAAGGGAGCCCTTGCATCGTTTTGCAATAGAAAGCTAGAAAACAGCTACGTTACGGACAATTAACAGGATCATCGGATGTTTTAAGCTCTGATCCGTAGATCTTATGTAGAGGGTGCTTAGCAGATCCACCCACCACCTGCTTGCTACAATGACCATGAGGTAATGCCCCAGCCGCAACAGGTCCTGGCAATCCGGGACGCCCTCGCCCACAATGGTCGTGGGACGTCATCCGCATGCGCAGCGAAGCGATTTCGAAGACTTCGTGTCCCACCACACCAAAGCAGCGGCAGCTCATTTCGTGGACGAATCACGGCCCATCCCAGAGCGCAGCCATTTGATACTATCGCGAGCTGTATGTGCTCGACGAAAGGCCTCTGTAAGGTACGTTGGCCATCGAGAACAGTCGAGTAGACCGAGAAACAGCACGAGGGAGAACATCCAAGAAATGGTGAGATCGTCCTACGCCATGTGCTTTTGGAATCATTAGGTTGTAGTTAATGATACATGGGTTGACTTGAATATATTTTAATCCTGTCGCCATTCTTCTCCCACCTGAGCAGTACACAGTGTGCTCAAATGATTCAGCCCCTCTTTCAAGTATTATTCCAAGGTGGCGTGCATGCATGTGTGTTGCCAGCAAAAATAATAGCAATCATCTTAGATTCATATTTTAATAACTATAAAATGATTAGTATTATATTTTTTTATTTTTCAATTTTTTATGATTAATTATCAAAATTAAAGATATTTTTTTAATAATATATACGATTAAATTAATTTAGTAGGTCTAAATATATATTAAAAAAAAAAGATACCCTAAGAAAAATGTCTGCGTTTGATTGCTATTTCCCGTCATAAGCTAATTAATGACTCGGATCAAGGGGGGTGGCACAGGGTACACGACAGGCCTTGTTTTGTCTTTAGCTACGCCTCGTCGGGTTGGCACCGAAGCGAAGGCGGACCCACCGCGGGGTCCATCGTAACGAACGGCGGCGTCTTTTCTGCTGAGCCGTCTGATCTCGATTTCGAGATCCTTACTGTTTGTTTTCCTTTCTTTACTCCGTGGAGGAGTTTAATTTTCTCGTAGACTTTATAACTTAAATAAAAAAATAATTCTTTATTAAGAAGGCTCAAATCAAAAGGCTTTCTTGATCCTTTTTCTTTTTCTTTTATAATTAATGTATTGTTTTTTGGTTTCTTTTTGTGTTTTTACGGTGTTATTGTTTTCTCTTCTTTTTTTTTTTTCTTTTTTTCCACCTCCTCCTCGTGATGTGCATATGATTCTCTGTCTCCTTCCCCGACTCTCTCTCTCTCTCTCTCTCTCTCTCTGTTGCGCTCCCAAAACCCTAACCCTCGTAAGCTTCCAGTCGATCCGCCACCTCCGACCGCGGTTCTAGCTTCGAACGGTGGTTCTTGAGTGAGATCGTCGACTCGGTTCGTCGATCCGGATGTGTACCGGCATTGGCGGTGGATCAATTCGCGGTACGGCGTCCTCTTCCTCCCGTTTAGTCGAGTTCTTGGAGCTTCTTACTAGTTTTTGCAGATCGATTTCTTCCGAGAAGATGTCTTCGTTTTCCTCCTTTTCCTACTCGATTCCATGACAATGCGAGTGCGTAATCAGCAGCACTACTACTTCTTTGTGAATCTTTTTTGTTGCGTTCGGTCTCTTTTCCTATTTTGCCTCTCCTGCGGTGAGACTGGAGGCAGCGGCTTCTTGCCGGTGGGAGTGACGATGACATTCGTTTAGACGTCTAATATTTGTCGATTTCTTGACGGGGACTTGTGCAGTTCTTGACGGTTGTTATGGGATCTTGATCTGGTTAATGTGATTGGTTCCTCAGCATGTGTCTTGCGCGTATTATTTGCGCCAAGAAAAAGGGCACTGGAAGTTTTACCCCGAGATGTCTGAAAACGATGATGTTTTCCGGTGGTCTAGTTTGTATTTCGCCGGAGTTCTTTCTGTGCCTTTGGTTTATTGGTTATTTCCCTTTGGATGCTCAATAATGTATTCAAGGAGTAAAACACAAAACTCGCGTTGGGTCGCTTCATACTACAGATAAATTTTGATTTGCTCTCTAAAGTCGTAGTTTAAAGATAGATACTCTCTTTTTTATTCGTTTGCAGGTTCATGGTCTCTACTGATTTGAGTACAAGAATGAGTACGGTAATGGAATGTATAAAGGCAAGCTTGGTAGCTCATATTACTGCTGCATTCCATTGTGATATGTCTCTGATCTTGACGTCAAGGTGGAGTTCTCAGGTCTGATCGAGCCATCAATCACCTAGAAATGGGTTCATCAGGTGGTACTTCTGAGCTTGGTAGCTCATATTACTGCTGCATTCCATTTTGATATGTCTCTGATCTTGACGTCAAGGTAGAGTTCTCAGGTCTGATCGAACCATCGATCACCTAGAAATGGGTTCATCAGGTGGTACTTCTGAGATTGTTGAATCAGCTGAAGAGCCGAACTTGGATAATTACTATGGTGGATCTAAGACGCTACGGATTAAGCTCAAAACAAATGTACAAGATGGGAAGTGTCAGGATGTTGAAGATGATCTTGGTAAACTTTTGAGAGCAATTGATCTCCGGACCTCATCTGTGGTGCTTGGTCCTATGAGTAAGCCAGGTGTTGACTTGTTGCAGAAGAATGCTTTGAAGAAGCCCATCAAGGTTGGAGCATCTCGACCATCAGGAATAGGAATATCAGAATCCGTCACCTTAAAACAGGCTTTGAGAAGATTATGCATTTCCCAGGCATCGGAGATGGCTGCCATGAAGAGGCTATCAAAGCCAATTAGCTTATCTGGGACTTCTGAAGCTGGAACGATCAAGAAGCTTTATGCATCTGTGGTGGTTCAATCGAGTGACTCATGTCTTCCCATAAATGGAGGAGAGAGAAATTTGGTCGAAATATCCATCATGCCTGAAAAGGTCCCAGCAGTTCCATCGAAAAAGGCAACTGTACCTGGTCAAGTGCAAAATTCTGAATCAAGCGATAAGAATGCTGTTTCATCTCCTATATCTTCAGTTCTCAATACACCTAAGGTAACTAAGATCAGAATCCAAGATGTAATTAAACCAACGTCAGAGGACTCCTTTGAAAGTAAGTCAGCTGCAGTAGAGACCGAAAAGAAGGGGAAATCAGTTTCAAAAGCATCCATATCAAGCTCACAGGCAGTTGCTGCATCAAGCAAGGCTATGGTAAATCAGCATTTAACCAAGCCAGTGCACAGGAACAAGGCCATTAAAAAGAAAGGAAAGCCTGAGCCAGCTTCAGCTCCCGATGTTTCCACCAAGCATAGTGGGGTGAATGTAGGTGGTGTTACTGTTCCTATGACCAAACCATGTTGTCCTAAGGAACCTGTCACTCCTGCATGTATTACGCCCACGACCAAATTATGTCGTCTTAAGGAACCTTCCGCTGCTGCATGTATTATGGCTACAACCAAATCATGTCATCCTAAGGAACCTACCACTCCGGCATGTACTATGCCTACAACCAAAACTCGTCGTCCTAAGGCATCTGCCACTCCTGCAACCAGCACTTTGAATCCTGCTGCTGTGATTGGTAAGGAGCGCATTGATACTGGTGCAAACAAAACTCTTTCCAGCCCAAATATCCATGGCAGTGGTAGGGCTATCGGTGTAAAATCAAGCGAATTCTCTAGATCAAGAGAAAAAGGGGAGTGCTCTCACAGCTCGAAAAGCAGCATTGGGGATTATAGTAGCAGCACTAGCATCAGTGAGGAGAGCCATCAGAGTGGTGCTAGTTCAAAAGGTTGTAGACCTCACATGTCAAAGGATCTAAGATGGGTGGCCATCCATCAAATCCTATTCCAACAAGGAAGTTTAGGTCTAAGGAATTTTAGGCTCCTCAAACGACTTGGTTGTGGAGATATTGGAACTGTTTATCTTGCTGAGCTGGCTGGTTTCGAATGCTTATTTGCATTGAAGATCATGGATGTTGAATTCCTGGTTAGCAGGAAGAAGATGCTGAGAGCACAAACTGAAAGAGAGATATTGCAAATGCTGGATCATCCATTCCTTCCTACCCTCTATGCTCATTTTACGACAGAGAACCTCTCATGTTTGGTTATGGAGTTTTGCCCCGGAGGTGACCTGCATGTCCTTCGACAGAGGCAACCTTGTAGGAGTTTCACCGAGCCTGCTGCTAGGTATACAAATCAAATTATTCTTTTTTACATAATGCTTTGATACTGCATGCTTGTCAGAAATGCAATTTTTTGCGATGATATCCATTGCATAGAGTTTGAATCTTAGTCATGTTGAATTACTATCGTTTTGGAGTAGCTACTGGAAATGGGATATATTTAAGCATTTGACGAGAGATAAATGTGAATTTTCCTCCCATCAAATCCAATTTAGATTAATTGAATATTCTAAATTTATTTTCTTTCATGAAATGAGCAAAACAGAGACATCCTAAAATAGAGATTAGTTGGGTAAGGAAGATCAGTCCATAACGAATCAGTATTTGATTTGTCAGAAGCAAATTTCCAGCTACAGATTAGTTCAAAGCATATTGATTTATTTTTCGAGGTACTAATCTATCAACATTGTACATTTGGTTATCGACAATCATATGAGTTTGCGTATATAAAACAGCAGGATAGGTTATGTTTCATCAGATGGATGTAGATTTCAGATGGAATGGTCAGTTGGCTTTTGTTATAGTGGAGTTTTTAGTGTCCATTTTGGATTAAGACCGCTGGCATTGCTGTTCTTGACTTTAGTAGATGTTGCCTCTTTAAGTTACAAACTTGGTTCTTATCAATGCTTTCTGCAGGTTTTATGTCGCGGAAGTCCTACTTGCTTTGGAGTACCTGCACATGTTGGGTGTGATCTATCGTGATCTAAAACCAGAAAACATTCTGGTTCGTGAAGATGGTCATATCATGCTCTCCGATTTTGACTTGTCTCTCCGATGCTCAGTAAGCCCGACCCTCGTCAGATCCTCCTCATTAGGCACACAAGAGTCTGCAAAGAAGCTCTCAGGACCCTGTGCGGAAAATAGCTGCATTGACCCTCTTTGTCTTCGGCCATCTTGGGTTCAAGTTTCTTGCTTCACGCCCCGTTTGCTATCCTCCACACAAGAGAAAACACGGAAGGAAGTAGGTGGGCAGGTAAGACCACTTCCGCAACTTGTGGTGGAGCCGACTGATGCGCGCTCCAACTCCTTTGTCGGGACCCATGAATACCTAGCACCAGAGATCATTAGAGGAGATGGACATGGAAGTGCCGTGGATTGGTGGACCTTTGGGATATTATTGTATGAATTACTTTTTGGTAGAACACCCTTCAGAGGACCTGGCAACGAGGAAACATTGGCCAACGTGGTTTCTCAGAGCTTGAGGTTCCCTGAGAACCCATCCGTTAGCTTTCATGCAAAGGATTTGATCAGAGGGCTTCTGGCAAAGGAGCCGGAAAACAGATTGGGATCGGTCAAAGGTGCGGCTGAGATCAAGCAGCACCCGTTCTTTGATGGGTTAAATTGGGCGCTGATCCGATGTGCAGCACCACCTGAGACACCAAGAAGCCAGGACATTGGGGCCCCCCTGATGTTGCGTAAGAAAAAAGAAGGTAAGTGTCTTGATTTCAGGGCGAACGGGGAGGACGTGGAATTCGAGCTCTTCTAGCAAAAACTCGGTGTACTGCTACTTTCACTTGGCGGCAGTTGCCCATCCTTCATTGCCGACCCGACCTCCTCCTGTTGTTGTGACTATCTATCAATCTATCTATCTATCTATTGATGTAAATGTAGGGTGTAATATTGCCCGCCGCTGTTAATAACATGAATATGGTTCCACATAACATGATGAGCCTCTTTGTCTAGTTCTCATTATTGGGCTTGGCGGTGGAAACTTGGATGCCAATTTGATGGTCTCGTGGCCATTTGCTTCTACGTGCGTTTATTTATTTTTTTATTTCAATTTTCTCTTTTGGAACCCCATGTACTTGCATTGCAGGCAGCAGCCCTAAATCACTTGTGGGGAATGGAAAGGTCATCATCATTGTGGGTGAGAAGACCCTTTCCTTTTCCTGCGTCTTTTTCGTAGAGATGCTTGAGAATTCAACTTTACAAGTGAATGATTTTCCCTCCTTATTGATTCTGAATTATTTCGAGTCGAATTGGTCTATTTGAGAGTTTCAACATTGATTTTTTTTTTCTATATAAATTTTATTTTTATTTGTCGGTCTCTTAAGATACGACCAGTATCGAAGAGGCGAAATGACTCGGGTACATGATCTTGAAGCCTATACTAATTACTTGGGTGTTGAAATTGTGTCGCGGATGTTTTCCTAAAAGAGTATATAACATGAAGCCAGTCTCTTTCGTTTTGATGATCATGGTCAAAGCCCACAACCATGATGTTTGGATATAATGATCGTGTCGGCAGCTGCTTTAACAGTCGGGTTTGGTACGTCGTCGTGGAGTCCATGCTGGCATGCGGGCATGTTCAGAACATGCTTCAGCCCTCTTACCTCTTTTGAACTGCGTTCATCCCCATCGGTGATACATCCCGTAGCCTAGCAAATTTTGCTAGTGAGCCAACAGCAACAATTTTAGCAAACTGGGCGTAGCATGAAAGCCAAGTTGAGATCGATCGATCGATTGGAGTGTCTGAATTGGAGTTGGATTGAATTGGAGTAACAAAACATCCGACCGCGAGGAGAGCCCCCCGTTCGTCACGCATCCTCCCAGCGAAACTGATGCATTCCCATGGAGGAACAAAGGCTACAAGGCAAGAGTGATGCATCGTGCACACCGACACAAATAACTCTTCCGCAGTCAGCGCCCAAAGCTGTCTGGATGCCTAGCCAGCCTCCACGGCATCTGTTACAAAAGAATGGAAAATGAGCAGAAAGTGTCACTTGAAAAAAGTAGCTTTCTCGAAGCATTTAAGTTAGACCTCCACAGGGTTCTGTCGCTCACCTGACTTTCCAGCTGACCGTACCGAACCAGACATCATCATAAGATCGAGCAACTGCGACAAAAAATTATGAAGTTGCACGATAATCCTCAACAACAACAACCAAAAAAAAAAAAAAAGGCAAAAGTGTCACCTCTTGTTAGATTATAAATATTCTGCTGAGATTCGTGTTTCGCACAACTCAGTCACAAGCTTATGAAACAATATGACAAAATCTATTACATTTCTGAGATGATGCCAGCTAACCTGTCATGATAAAACGTCATCTTCCAGGTTAAAGAGAGGATAAGAGGATTAAAAAACAACAAAAAGAAAAAAAAGACGATGTTGTTGGCATATGGATAACGAAAAACAAAAACATTCACGGAGCATATTTCAAATGGGCAATCTGTCACAGTAGATTCGACCTCCAGGTGTTCAATCTATATTCAACGGGGCATCGGCGATGGCTTCGATATCCTTCTTGCTCTTAACCAAGCATCTTTTCATTGTTTCCGAATCGAGCTTAGGCAGGTCTTCTGCAACTGCCATGTATCCGTAAAGAAATGGGAAGTTCTTGAAACCAGCTTCACGTTCACCGTTAGCTTTACTCTTGCTGGCACTCGTCCGATAAAACTCTTGTCTGCCCCGGTTACCATCAGCAAAGCAGTTGTGAAGCTTCTCTGCTTCTTGCAGACCAGAAAAGGTCGGGAAGAACTTAATCAAGAACACATTCTGGTTTGCAGGTTTCCCGTGGCAAATTGTCGTCTTCCCAGCTTCAAACCCCATTTCTGGAATCCAAAAGCAACAAAAGTTACACACAACTATTAAAGAGAAAAAAAAAAAAAAACTTATGTTCTATTAATAGGACGCTGAGATGGAAGAAAACATTCCAGGCACCACCAATGTGCCCCAACTAAACCATGCACATCAAAGAAACTTCTCCATGATTCCCCATCCCTGCTTTTCGTATTCATGGCAATAGCTTCATTCCCATTTGATGAACTATAACCATGGACTTATTAGCAAACAAAATACACAGTTAAAAAGAAAGCCATAACTTTTGACAGAACATTCTCATATAACTCTAGATGTAGACTAACCAAATAGCAGAAACATTAGGAAAAAGGCTACCCCATGCACAACCGTAGAACTAATAGCAGTAGACAAGAAGCAGGATTTTGGTATGGATCGGTAGCATTTGAAGCCAGATGTGATTTATAACAAACCTCTTAGTATTTCTTGTATGCCTTCAGTAGACAGGACTTTTTGTTGGCTGTTACTGACTTTTTTCTCGATGGAACTATTATGGATGATAACAACAGGCGGCCAAAGTATCAGATCCTCCTTCATAGCCTTAGCTTCAGCAGTGGCTCCAGATTGGTAAACCCTGGAATTGTCAGGAGCCACGAGCCAATTCCAGTCCACAAGGAGACAAAGGGCTTTGTGAAGACCCAAGTGTTCTGTCTTTAAGCCCGCCTTGCCAGAGTGATAAAGGTGACTCACCAAGCTGTGTGTATCTACAAACTCCTTTGACATGCTGAACGAAAGGGGAAGAAAACTGTTAAGTAATATACATTTCTAGGCGTTTAAGCATATATCCAATCAACCAAGAAGTACGTCGATCTTGCAACATCGTCTCCACCATTGCACAAAGCATTAACTAAGTACTTAGTGCCATTTAACTAAAATAATCATCGGAAATTGAATACATGACAGGCAAGGGATAATCGACAATAAAATGACTCCCTCAAATAATTTAGAAGAAAAACCTAAACCCTAACTGACCAATAAATTAAAAGTCATCATGTTCCAAGTATTTGGGGTCAGCCACATCGATCTTTCCTACCATAGTGTTTTTGTCGAGGGCAACTTAAACACCAACAATTAATAAAAAAAATCTAGAAAACAGATATCCAAATGTAAAGTGAAGCCATATTAACAGTCAAAAGAAAACAACTGAATTTGGTACCAAATTACAAGCAAGGAAAGTTAGTTATCTCGATTGTAATCTCAGACATGCCAAAAGTAAAAATAGAAGTTCAAACTAAGTGTTTTATGTGGAAGAAAAAGGTCAATGTTGCATCAACTAAGGAAACCATGTTTTATGAGGAATTGGAAGGCCAATATTGCATCAACAGGAGACAAAGTGTTTTATGTGGAATCAAAAGACCAATATCACAACAACTAGGAACGAATCTCATTGATTAGATTGACACATGGAGACCCAATCAAACAGCAAAGACAAACCATCTACTATTCCGTGTGAATTTTACGAGTGAAATGCAGATTCATAGCATTAGTGATTATTTCCAGAAAGTAATAGTTAATCATATTACCAATAGGTTAATCCCAGAAGAAAGTCCAACTTAATACCAATAGTTGGCTGATGGGATTGAAAGTCCAACTTGATACCAATAGGTGGATGATTACTTAAATATCTTGCTATTGTATCTATCGACTTGAACTAACAAACATTTATAACCTTGGAACAACTTAGGCTCCTACAAATCAGCCATCATCCACACAGTACCATTTTCACAGCACTCGTCTTCACAATCTATGTTCACCGAACAGGAAGTTGTCATTGCCTTCATGTTATGTATAACGATAACGTGCCAAGGCAAATTATTTGGCTCCAGAAGTCATCATCCTACTTTGTGGATGGTTGATCCTTTCAACAACAGTTCTAGCACAGGTAACAAACAGCACTCTTTTAAGCCTTCTCTGCAACTAAAACAAATTTAATTTAAACCAAAAATATTTAGTCCTAATCAACTAGCAGAATAAGATAGGAACATGTTTATTTCATGCAGCTGCAATAAAGGCATTTCAGTTAATCGTAATTGGAGCAGTTGAAAGGCAACTAATGATGTGCCAATCATGTACTTCTCAGTTGGAAGTTGGACCAAGCATTCAACTTCCTGAAGGCTACCACAGATGAAGAAGACAGACCTGCCACATACGCAACAAAGAAGAGGACTCCCTGGTCCTTGCTCTTGGTATCTTTTCAGTTGCTGTGGATTCTCATTCAATGACTTAAAAAAACGAAGAAAGGCCTTGTGCACTTGCTGCTTAGACTCTTCGGAACCTTCAGTTGGATCTCTTTTTGCTTGCACATTATCATCTCGTGGAACATTTCCATCATGATTCAGACCATCATGCCGGTCTACTATATCCTTCTTCCAGAGTTTGTTGGGTCTAAACTCCTTTCTTCTCTCAGAAGTATATGGACCACGGAATTCTGAAGGACCAGGCCTCAATCGTCTTTTTAAGCTCATACCATGGCCATGTTCCACATGTTTAAAGGTCCCCCCAGAAGGCAACCAAGCATCAGACCTAGACATTCTATGAGAAAGTGACCTATATTTGGTATGGCCAAAATCCAATTCTTTCGACTTAATATCACCTTGCCTTTCTTCTTCTGGCCATATATCATCAGTAACACCAGGTGAGGAGATCCTTCTAAAAGCAGTTCGATCATTGGATGCAACACTTCTTGGATCAAATTCATTTATGTAACTATGAGTAACAAATTTTCTTCTAGTCATCCTTTCTGATGATTGCTGATAAAGACCTTCCATTTCCGACTCCCTTCGTGGCGAGCTCACAACCTGTCCATAAATATCCATTCGATGACCAGAATACATAGGACTCTTAGGTCTTTCCCTGTAACTAGTAGGAGCAGCATCAATCCCTAAAGCATATGTTTCTTCGAGAGATGTTAGTTCATGGACTCTTGATGGTTTTACTCTGTATCTCAGATGCCCACTAGCAGAACTATCTATATAGTCCACAATGATGCCTTTACCCTCACGATAATCCAAGTCTGCATCTCCATGAAAAGAACGCTGCTTGTCCCAGAGGCTACTTTCGCTTGTAACATTTCGAGAAGTATCCAATTCACCGACCCTAACTCCTACCAGACCCCTGAAAGATGAACCTATTTTTTCACGATGGTCAGTACGAGAACCCCATGGCACTTTTTCATACATGTCATCTAATACAAGAAATTCACGATCACTGAGCTCTCTCCGGTTGATCTCATCATAGCCACGGTATCGGGGCTCAGTTCGAGCTGGACTAAGTGGGCCCCATCTAACTGGCTCAGAGAACTGCTTTTGACTGTACCCAATCCTCTCCACAGTATCGTCCGTAAACTTGATTGGAGCATCTCTAATGGAACCATCCAATGGCCGGCGAAGGTGATTGTCATACAAGCCCAACATATCATCTTTTGGGAAGCTGGATGATGAGGCACCACCGTAGAGCCTCGGATATGGAGCATCTGTTGCTGCAAAAGGTGTGTCCTTAAAGTAAGCCTTCCCTCCCAGTCTCTCATCATGGGGATTTCTCAACTGATCATGGTAGTCATGGTGCCCCACATTCAAAGAGCCTTTGCTTCTTCCCATATTGTCTAGTTTCAGTACGGAAGCATCAAGTGAGTAGTTTGCATCTGCAGGTAGTGAGTAGAAATTTTGAGGGGATCCATCATCCAAAAACAGCGATCTTCGATAATGCGAGTTTTGTGTTTCAAGCCCCAAAGATGACATCCCTGGTGCTCCATTGCCTGGCTGGAGAATGTCTTTATCCTTGATAAAATGAGACAGCCTCAAACCCGGTTTCACCTCGCAATCCAAGTTAGATGGATCACCAGGCAACATGAACCTATGTGGGATCTCATAACTGTTGCATCCAAACGGTGAGAGCCGGCCACGGGGCTGGGGTGGCAGTGAGGATTCATCATGGAGCTGCCGTGCATAATCCGAGTGCCAAGGGGCATAGTCCCTGCGTTCAACGGAGGTGCTCCGGCGGTCAGGTGAGTGCCGGGGCCTGTCCCTGTTTAGTGGGCTCAAGCTGTTGCGGCGGGACCGATGGAGAAAGCGGTTACGATGCCAATCTGATCGATTGTCCTTCGTCTTGGCAACTGCTGCGGCAGCAGGAGGTGACAGTCCCCTGTCGCCTCTTCCCCCTCGTCCTCCCCCCGCTGCAGGTGCCCTGCCGCGCATCTGCTCGAGAATCTAAAATCCCAACAGGCAAAAAGGTCCACGAGGCAGAAGAATCCTAAACGATTGGCTCCTGCAGCGCCAACCCCGACTCTTTTCTGTTTCGGGCAGCGAAATCCACCAGAGGAATTGTCTCGGATCCGAGATAAAACTCAGGGCAAAACCACACAAGGCAACAAACTCAAGAATTACACGGAAACCAAAGAGGAAGAACGTCCATATATAAAGAAACCCTAACAAGATCCTATACCCATCTCGAAACCCTAACCCTAATCCTAAACGAACAGGGGATAGCGACGCCGATTTCTGCCACCAGAGCGGATCAAAGACGAGATCGGATTCTGACCTTGCACCAAGAGGGCACAGAGATGCCGGATTCCGTCGCCGAAGCCGACTCCACCGCCACCATCGGCACTCATCTGCCCACCGGCGATGCGCTCCCCATGCACTCGCGCTCCGTGTTGTTACGGCGTCGGCGATTCGAGTGCTTGCCCTTAAAGAGCATGCTTCTCTATTTGACAGAAATACCCCTATCCTTCCTTTGATTTCTTCTACACCTTTAACAAGTTCTGAGGTTATTAATGTGAATCCACAGTACCACTTTTAATATTGTGTTAGGTTTGCCATTACTTAAGGGTTACGCTTAAGATTAATTAGGCTATTAATCAATATATATAATATAATATTATATACATGCGTATAAATGATGGCACAAATACTTTTTGGGTCACAGGAGGATGGAAGTGTTCGATGACAGCTTGGCCTTTAATATCCGTGTTTGGTTTCTGATTGCAACAAAACACTGAGATTTCCGGTGATTCATAAATTAATACAAGTAAGACGAGTCATTGAGGCCCACTACAAGCCCAGAACTTCAACAAGGGAGCAATTGTATGAGTTCATGATTGCACATGTAAAAAATATGCACATGGCTTGATTCTGATAGAAATGATAAAATTAAGCACATGTAATTTTAATTTGATTTGAATTCAAGCCAAAATCTTCTGGTATATGATTTATCTCATAAATCTTAAAAATTTCTCAATCGACCTTTCTAAAACTATTAAATAAACAGCATCTCCCGAAGGAGATACGTTATGAATGATCGTCGAGTTCAAATCAAGCCGTACTGGAGAGATCAGATTTTTTATGACGTGAACCACATGTGATGGATGGATCGATTTCGAACCCATGCGAACCGTTGTTTGATTGGAATGGGTAATTTGGCATGCACGCGGTGCGTGCAGTGAAAGCAATGAGAAGACTACGCTCGCAGTGACTGCAACGAAGCCAATTTGGATACCGTAAGCTGCAGAGTCTCCATGTTCACCGAAGCCAGGAAAAGGCTCTTTTAGCGGGAGGATAAGAGACCCGAAGGGGGAACGCTGGCCGTAGGAGTGTGAAAGCAATATATACTCGACGGCTGTTGCTGAGTTGATGTTGCCGTCAGATTTGTCGAGTGTGCTTCCACACCTTCCGTAATTATCCCAAGAGGAAAAGACGAACGTGCAGATGGAACACGTTTTCCTTCAGCTTCCGCAGTCGCCCGACGTTTGGCTTCCTCCAGTGGAAGCCCTGCGCTTTCTTATTCCTCACCTCTTCTCTCGTGATGCCTCGTCGCTTGCGTGTGGCGCCCGCGGCGGGCTTCGACTTCGACCGCCTTCTTCCCTTACCATCCACTCTTATCACTCCCACACACACTATATATGTATGTGTGTGTGTGTAGGCTCGATACCCGTCAGCGACGTCTCCAACTCGAAGCTTGCACGCCCTTTCCATTCTGTGCTCTGATCATGGACTTTGAGGACGACTCCTCCTCGTGCTCGTGCTCCTCCTCCTCCTCGGGTCTCTCGACCGCATGGGCGCCGGGGCCGTCACCCAAGCGGAAGGCCGGGCGGAAGAAATTCCGGGAGACGCGGCACCCGGTGTACCACGGCGTGAGGGAGCGCAACGGGGGGAAGTGGGTGTCCGAGGTGCGGGAGCCCCGGAACAAGAGCCGCATATGGCTGGGCACGTTCCGGACGCCGGAGATGGCGGCCAGGGCGCACGACGTGGCCGCCATCGCGCTCCGGGGCGCGTCCGCCAGACTCAACTTCCCCGACTCGGCCTGGGCGCTGCCCCGAGCGGAGTCGGCGGCCGCGGAGGACGTCCGCCGTGCCGCGGTCGAGGCAGCCGAGATGTTCGGACCGTGGGAGCCGAAATCGCCGCCGAAGCCAGCTCCCGAGGCTGCATGTAAGCCGCCGACCGTGTTCGTGGACGAGGAGGCGCTGTTCAACATGCCGGAGTTACTGGAGGACATGGCGAGGGGACTGCTGGTGACTCCGCCCGCGATGCATACAGGGTTCGATTGGGATCGGGTGGCGGACTCCCACACCGACCTGTGGCTGTGGGCGGACTAGCTGAAGACATCACAGTTACAGTGCATTAAACAGCGAGTATGTGTAGTAATCATTCAGTTCTCATACAACGTCCAGAAGCGAACTCTCTCTCTCTCTCTCTCTCTCTCTCTCTCTCTCTCTCTCTCTCTCTCTCTCTCTCTCTCTCTCATCTTTGATCCTACACCTTTGTAAAAGAGAACACAAATGTATATGTTTATGTATGGGAGATTTCTTTTTTATAGACAAATTAGAACTTACTAAATCTATGTATACACGCATTTGGTAAAAAAAAAAAAAGGAAAATAATTTATAAAGTTTTCTTCGATCTAAAGTGGTTGAGAAAAAATTCTTGACGGTTCAATATAAAAGGCTCGAGTTTATATTTATTCATTCAATAAAATATTTTGGACTTACGATTGGTTGATTCTTTACCCCCCCGCCCACTTATGGAATCAAATCCAAATGGCATCTAACACCTCGCCTATCATAGCCAAAGTTTTTATCAACTATGCTACTTTACTTTAAATTTGTCGAATTTAGATCGTAACTTTTAGTATGTGGATTTAAATTTATCATATTAATATCAATACTTTAGATATAAAAAAGGTCATGCTGTAGTGGCAATGTGAAAGCTTAATGGACATTATTGTGTGTGAACTTAAAACAAGAGAGTATATAATATATTGGAGACTACTACATTAATTAAAAGTTTTGAGTTGAATGGTGTTTGTGATGTGTAAGCCGACCACCAAAATCAGGTGTGGAATTATTTATTAATTAATATAAGGTGACAAAGCCATGTTAGGCTTCTTTTCTATCTTTAAAAATAAGGTTATAGATATCTTCAGAGTACACCTATCTGTCTAGAATTAGGCTCATGATAAACTAATATATATATATATTCTAATTCTAGCTTATTTAAAACCTGATTAACGAGTTTATTCTAAATGAGCCACGTGAGCATAACAACAAAAAAGAAAATTCAAACTATTCTCAATAAATTATTTCCCAGTGACATATATGGTAGTTAATTTTATTCAATTAATTAGGGCTTGACACATGAAATCTGATTCCATTGGTGTTTACTTGACATGTTATATTAGCAATTAGGGCTCCACGCATGAAATCTAATTGGTGTTTACTTGACATGTTATATTAGCATAGCATGTAAAATACATATTGAGTGATGAAATGTCACTTCATCTACAAGAAATGACAAAAAACTCTCTTCAACGTATTATAGCATTGATAAATCCTAGCACCCTCAGCTTCTCCCACCGCATAAACAATACCTAAACGAAGACTCAGAGCCATCTACCCTCGACGATCACCAACAGAAGATCATGTCATCTACTCTGACTTTTTGAAATAAACTCATAGGAACCACTCATCATCAATTCTACAATCAGAAAATAAACGTGACATCGCATTAATAGTTGACGACATGGCTCGACTTCACTAGCTTTCTTTTCGGACAAATGATGAGGAGACCATGCCCTACCTAATTAAAAAAGTAAGAAAGTTCAACCAGAGGCATCATCTCAATAGCCCCGAAACGCTACCCTTAGGAACATGCAACGATGAGTCACCCGCATTAAATGTTTCCATCATGCTAGATAAGGGGAGCCTTGATAGAGGCCCATCCGCTCCATCCAATGCTCAGGTATAAAAATCATGCCCCGGGCTAAGCCAAGGAAGACAGCCCAAATAGACCCTTTACTCTCTTAATTCATTACTAATACTATTGTCTTTCTCCTCCTTTGCTTTCATGACTTAAGCATTAGAGGAGTCGAACTAAGACACCTCCGATACAAACCTACTATGTAAAGTCATCGATGTAGCCCAGAGGTATAATAAAAGAATTACCTAGCAACGGAGATCGCCTAGCTCCCAAGCCAAGCTTCAATGCTCGAAGATTGAGCCCCTCTTAGTGCACTGTCTCTTCTTGTAGCTTCTTTCGCCTTGTCCGTAACATATGCTCTTCACGTTAGTTAGGACAAGTCATCAGAAAAGACCTACAGTTTCAAAAAAGAATCAATCGGGTCGACTCACTAGTTGATGGTCATCGTGTGTTAACAAACTTGATATAAAAAAATATATTTTTTTGTATATATATTCATACTAAGATTTTTAAATAAATACTTACAAGCTTATTTATGATGTAATCATTAAAAAAAATTATTTGATAAATCATTGATATAGGTTTTTAATCAAACTAAAGTGAGTCAAACGATAGGAGAAATGAATATTTTTCATCTAAAAAAATCTTAATGATGCTACATGATTCGAAAAACGGATCACATCGTATCAATTTCATCAAGTAAACCTGATGCACCTATATTGGTTTTTTTTTAGCTTTTAATTTCGAATCGATTAAAGGAGAATGAAAGTGAAATGAAGTGGCCTATGTAGACTCATAAGAAGAGTGAAGGATAAGTCCTTAGCCTTAATGTCATGAATTGCATGCGGAGAATCCCTGGTCTTGATGTCACTGTCCCCTCTCCCTCGGTGGTCGTTGACTCCTCGAACTCGGAAACGAGAAAGTGTACATCGTGTGGTCGCCTTCAACCATCTCGATCGATTATTCCGCAGCCGAAAGCGGACAGCAAAAACAAGTCAATCTTTGGCGACAGCTTCGAGCAGGAGATTCTCGCATCGGTATAAAAAACGACGTAAGTGCCTTCGATAGAGCTGCCCGCTGAATCGGATTACTCTTTTTTGTGTATGTTTCTAATCTTTATGCTGTTTCTAATCGATATAGATTTTTAGCGTTTTGAATAAAATGTATTTTTGTGGGGTCAAAATAAAGTCAGCTGAAATATGGATGTTGATGTACGGATTCAATAATATGTGATTGTTCGCTTAGTTTTCACTCAATTTTTATATCTGATTTAATATTGTGAGGCTGTTCTCTTAATCATCACTTATTTTACGTTAGATTTGATAGCGTGAGATTATTTTCTTATTCATCGTTTAATTTTTATAACGGATTTAATAATATAAAACTATTTTCTTAATCTCGTTCCTTCTTTTTAAACCTTTGCATTAAAAAATCATACGTGTTTGACTCGTAATTTGACATCCATTCAATCTAAAAGCTTTGATTAATTGGATTACGTGCTAAATCCGACATATATAATTCTACCATTTCACATTGGCATCTCTATATTTTTTTTATTTTTTCTAATCCTCCATTTGTATGAATTATTTTGGATGATTCCTTCAAAAAAAAAAAGTCTTATGTTGCATCTCATTTTTAACCCTTTTTGTTTTTATTCGATGCTCTTTTTTTTTTAACACCCTAAATATTTTTTGTTATCTTTGTCATTCATTATCTTCCCCTCTTTATGATCGTCTATATTTTGTCATTCATTATCTTGGTATATACATTTTTTTTTTTAAGATTATGATTTTTATTTTTTATTTTTTTATTTCTCTTCACATTTGATCATGTGAAGGTGACAAAACAGGAGTGACCAAGGTGGGGCAGAAGCGATAAAATCTCATGAGGTTAAAATGGTATAGAGATGACACAAAAAAAAATAAGACAAAAGTGAGAACGAGAAACATTTAAGATATGAAAGGAAAATTAAGATAGCAAATAGAAAGATTAAAAATCAGATATAGAATATATATATACGTATATACCAAATTTAAATTTAAGTAAAATATTATATATGGGGAGTGGGGTCGGGAGTCAACTCGATCTTCTTATTGGCTTTCCATCAGCGGGCCCTTTTGGCTTGACCGGTGCTCCGATCTCCGTCCACTGGGAGTTTCCACGACCATGTCGAATTCGAGGTCCTCTCCGCTGATTCCTCTTCCTCGTCCGCCTAGGTTTTCCGACCCCGATGCCATTACGCGACACCCGTGATCTGGGAGGGTTCCGTGTCAGACAGGCGCGGTGGCATTTGGAGGGGTGGCGGTGGATTCTGACGAGGGAGGTGCTGTCTGTCAGCAGCCTATTCTTTGAGACGACGTGGAGAGAAGAGGGGAAGGGCAGGAATCATCGTAACGACGCAGCTTAACCTGGTGATGACGGTGATCGGAATGGCGGCGAGCACCATGTTCATTGTGTTCGTCCGCACTCGCCTCAGGGACACCAGAATGGCTTTCCTTGCCGCCGCCAGATCCGACCTTGGCATTGTCGGTTCCCACGCTGTCCCCTCCTTTTTCACGCCTCTCACTTTATGTTCTCTATAACGAAAAATTCATGCGCTTTTGGGTCGAAGACACTGTTTCGATTTGTTACTTTGGCGCTGTGTGGATAAAAGGAGATCCTTTCCTCTGCGAGCTATTGTGTTCTGTTTAAGTACATCCTTGTGGTGGAGTGGGCTTGGGTCAATGCACGCCCGGTTTCCAGCATTGATTCCCCCTTGAGACATGCTCGGGAGCTGCAAAGCGCACTTTTTTTTTTCTTTTCCTTTTATTGTTTTCTTGTTCTTTTGGTATCGCTGGGTCTTGGCTGATGGTCACGAGTGACGATCGGAGGGAGGTGTACACGGCCTTGCGTCAGTGGAAATGTTGTTTTAATTTTACTGTTTTAATATGTTTGTGCCTTCTGATCATTTGTTTGCTTTTTTTTCTGGACAATCAGGATGCATGAAATCGAATCGAGTTTGAGTGCCTTTTAGCACTGGAATTATCGAGAAAAGATTGATATTGTACAGGCTTGAGTTTCTGATTGATGATGCTCATTTGTTATTGAAATCGTGATCTGCGAGCATAGGATAATGTTACGATTCTTTTATTTTTTTTAAGTTTTAAATAATGTTCATAGAGTTATTTAGTAGATAATTAACGATTTGATTAATAATTTATTTAATATTTATTTATTAATAAGAGTTCAAGTCATGGACTCTAGATAGAGCTTTATAAATATTGATGTAATTATTTTTTTTATAAAAAAAGAAAGTAATAAAAATTATTTAATCTTTTGGTTAAACTAAGGAGGTCAATCATTTATCTCTTTTTCTTCTTTTTCTTTCGTTTTTTTTCGTTTTTTTCACGGTAAAACCCTAAGGGTCATAACTATCCTCTTATTCCTTTAGCTTTTTTCCTTGGAACAGCTAGAACGTGGGGTGAATGAGTTGGAACCAGCCGTAGTTGCTAGCTTTCCAATAAAGAAATTTGGGGATCAGTCCCTTGAATCGGGACCGGAGGCACAGTAAGTTCTCGTTTTCTTTATGTCTATTGATCTTTTGATTGTTTGCGTTTATGTCGTTCTTTATACTGACATTTTATCACTATCTGGGGACAGTCCGTTTGCTGTTCTTGTCATTGTTTCTTCTCCTTTTAACACTTGACACAACCATGGACGAGACAGATTTCTGGTTTTGCTAATTCATTTTGCATACGTCGTTATTTGGTGAATTTGTGGGCTGTCAAATTGGTTTGTCATGGCGTTGCTTAATGCTCAAATCTAAAAACTCACTGGTTTTGCAACTTCTTTTATGAGGTTGCACTTGGTACAACAGTTCGAGTCTTGTATGTTAAGTCTGCTTAGATATCACATCGGCAGGCGGTTCATCCTTAATTCTGTTGCCACAGTCATGCAATCTGCTGAACTTAATCGTTTCTTTTCCATTATATCTTTCAGTGTATTTATTTATATCTTTTCTTTTCCTTGAAGAACAAACTGTTTAAATTTGGAGAATTAACCTACAGAGTTGTGTAATGTTGCACCGGTGACGATGAATAATTTTTGGCGAAAGAAACTTAGAGGATCCAGAGATGATGAAATAAATAATGGCTGCCGCAAAATATGATCAGGAATTCCATAAAACACAGCTATCTTGTACTGTTTTGCCAATTTATTTGTATACGTACATAGCTGCTAAAATTCACCTGTAGCTATAGGAGCTTCCTAACATTTGTTGCATTAGAATATACTCAGAAAAGTGGTGATGGAAACAATTCTCTCTCTCTCTCTCTCTCTTCCACATTGTGGCCATACATTCCATGTTGCTTGCATAGACATATGGCCGAAACATCATTCAACATGCACTGTGTAAAATTTCATTGCGAGATTCTCCTGACAGAGAGAACATGCACTGCGACCTCTCTACAGTTCAGCCACCAGAACCTTTTCTCACCCTGAAACCTTTGTTGCAGATCCATGCCACTATCAATTTGCACGGTCATATTACTCTCCAAGGGTAGCAGAAAACCAGAGCACCGTCTCCCCTCAGGAAGACCAGTTGATGTCATTGCCATCCGGATCCAGGTGATAATGCCTTCTTGATCTGTAGCCGACTGCCCCCATGTCAAGCAAAAACAAGATACATCAAGAATCTACAAAATTCTTTGCCACTCAAAGAACATGAAATAGGATATGCTTGAGATTGATCTCCATGCAAATACACAGGGATTGAAGGGATTTAGAAGCTAATCATATCTGTACAACCGTTCGTCATGAGCTGAATGCTGCTTTTTATCCGGCATGATGTTTGTGGATCAGTTGTTGGAGATTGTTGAAATGGGTGGTCTTTGGTATTCTGCTATAAAATCATGAATTTTGATGGGATATACTTCTGAAGAGACTGATTAATCTTTTTATAGACAGTTCGTCTTGCGACCTGGGTGTTTAACCTTTCCACTTTGTCATATCTCCGAGTATTATGCGAAAACCAAGTGCTGCATTCCATTATCCTTCGTTTGCATTCTAGATTTACTTGTATTACTTTGCTCATCCCTGCTAAGCAATGCCTTTGGAGAGCAATTCCAGCCACCTTATGCTACTAAAATGAAAAGTTTGAAACATGAAGATCCATTCGCAGGGAACTCATGCTTGTCGATGGCCAGGTAGGCTCTCTTTGATTCATTCCCATGCATGTGGGCACAGTCATGCTGATCCTAAACATCCATTGCCTGGCAGCAAAAAAAGATGATCCTGTGATGGTAGTATGGTTTGACGTTTTGGGTATTGAATTCATGTCGATTCTGATAGATAGGTATTGATATGCACTCTTTAGAAGATGTGAGATAATAAAAAAAAAAAATCTATTTTAAACTATAAATAATGATTTAATAATTTTAATTTAATTAAAAATATTATGATTATATAGAATCCATACAGTCAACCCAAAATAGATAAAAACACATTATACAACTGCACCCAAATTTGGATCCTTGTGTATTGCCCGAATGTAGTGCAAACCCTTCACACGTCACCTATTTAGTGATTGCTCATAGCTTCTTGTTGTTGTTGTTGTTGTTGATTTCATGTAGAATTCCTTCCAAAACACAAGTAAAAACTAATTGGCGTGGCCAAATAAGTTATCGTTATGAAGCTTATAAACATACAAAGATCCATTCTTTTGTGCGAGTAAAATTCATTCTTGCTTTTTCCTCTTTTCAAATTACATAATTCTTATATGAATACTATATATACATATGATGAATCAATCTGTGGTAGATCAAGTTTACCAAGAATGAAAGAGAAACCTACAAATTCAGCTAAAACTCTTCATCATCTGCTGTCGATCTTGTAACTGGAATGGACCATCTTCCTAGATGTGCTGTGTAATTTATACATCGAACGATGCCTCTTCCTGTAGGCCCATCTGGAAAGTCGATAACACTGACGCTGCCAGCATCAAGATGAAAGGATCCCATCCATTCCATTGTTAGGTTGAGGCATTGGGCTATCAGTGCAATATGAAGGGCAGGGTGTCCTACAACCACCAAGATTTTTTCCGGTTCTGATTCATTCGAGAGTTCGTGTAGCAAGGAACGCCAAGCCTTCTTCGTGTGCTTCCAAATATCGGTTAATGATCGATGGTCAAAGCCATCTAACCAACCTGGATGAACCACCAAGCTGCCTGTTGAATTCTGGGAGAAAAAAGAAGAAAAATTAATGAACCATTTCCGATATGAGACTTGTACGCACACTTTGCGTCCAAGAAATCGTGGAGTTGAAACAGAGGATGTTAGCTTGTCCAAGACTGAAATGAGTTCTGAATCATAAACTTTTACCTTCTGTGCTTGCTGAAAGGCAGGTTCCACTTCAAGGTCGAGCATTTTCTTCACCTCCACATAACGAGGTACGCAGTCGGCGCCTAAACAATCTGCAGCTTCTTGGACCTGTGTTCAAAGTGAGATATATAGAATGATATGTGACTTGTGATGATTTGAGGACACAGTATTACAAATCGTTTGTTCGCTGATGTTCTTGGAGAACTTCGAAAAAGTCTCACCTCTGATATAGCCATGGCTGTGTCAACTGAGGCAACACGTGGACTGCAGGCAATGCAATCGATCTTCAAGTCCAGAAGAAGCTCCGCGGTTTTTTGTGACTGCAATTATAGTGGTCCAGGAATGGTCGAATGAACAAATCCATTGCCAGCAGAATGCTATCAAATGGAGGGAAGAAAGTAGCTACCTGTATTATCCCAAGCATATTCATGGACTCATATCCCATATTGGCAAACACCTGAAAATTAGAATCGAATCATATGTTTTATTTAGAAAAAATTCTCTTGGAAACTATTATACAAAAACAAGAGAGATGACTTTAATTCAGAAACAAAATATAACAGACACTATAACCTTGCGACCAATGAAATAAGAAAATTGCTGAACAAAAGATATGACACTATCAAAAAGAAGGAAACATGGAGTTATTTAATTTAGAAATTCTGCAAATGAACCCTGCAAACTTCAACTGTTTCGCCTGCTAGAAATAAAATTAAAAATTGGCGATTTCAAGAACCTTAGAAGAAACTAAAATGCATGAAATGAAATAGTGAATGCTTGTCAAGTTTTAAAGTGATACTTTTACAAGTAAATCTAAAGCTCTAATAATCATCATATTTTTTTGTACCTCAGTGTTGCTTTGTGTGGTTCCATGGCAGACTAAAATGATCCGCTTTCTAGTTTTCCTTCCTCCAGAAGTTCCAGAAGCCACAGGAGAATTTGGTGTCTGCAATAGAATTAAGTCCATGGATAACAACTTTTGATAAGCTTCTGGCACTAAAAGTATCATAAAGGCCTACCGTAATGCTACTATTATGATGCCACAGAAAACAAAAATATATTAAATACTCTATCTATTCTCATATCTTTTGAAAACCAACAAAGGCTGGTATAAGTTCAAAAGCCTCAGCTTCTTCAATTATTCGTGATGACCCTACTACAGAATTTATGAAGCCTTTCTTTTTAAGAATGCCTTCTGAAACTTATCTTTGCTATAAGCCTTAAAAATAGATTAATAACAAGAAAGAAAATCATTGAAGAATCTTACAATAAAGAAATAAAATATGCCTAAAAGCAAATAGTACAATTAAAGGAGATTTAACATCATATGTTCTTCCACAAAGATGAAAGAAAGTGAAAGAATAGGGGCCTAGGAGGATCACTTGGGTATTTCTCTTTTGTCGAACATAGGGGCGAGTATAACAAGGCAACAACCAACCACAATGAGGCCATAAGTGGTGTTATTAGTGTGTCCATGACTTGAAACGTAAGCCAACAGCACTTGGAACACTTTATCCCTACAAGATACTAGCAACTACTAATTACCACATAAATGTTAGATTGAAGCATGTACCTGATTCAAACGATTAATGCAAATGTGTGGCGGACCACCTCTGGGTTTTGGGGTGAAGTCTATCACACTGACCCCGCAGTTGCTCTGTAGGAGAATCCTAAAGTACTGTGTCCCAAGTCCTTGAGAGATTGACCAACTGTTATGCTGGTCCTAACAAAAACAGGAGAGGTTCGGCCAGAGAACTGAAATAATATGAACAGCACATATACCTATTGCAGTGGCAACCAAAGCTTGGTTTACAGCATTATGAGCAACAACAAGCACCGACTTCCCTTCATGAGCTAAGATTTTGCTCCAGCAGCTTTCCGCTCTGTCCCACAATTCTCGCACAGGGTAGTGCCCATCGATGCTGAAATTTGCAGCATCCTTCTGCCATTGGCGATATGCATCCCCAAATTTCTGCTTTCCTTCATCCTTCAGAAGACCCTGGATTGGTGTTGAGAGCAACAAGTTTAGCATCAATGCAGAAGCCCACGTTCTAGGCAATACAAGAGGGAGGAAGACACAACAATCTGGTAAAAGACTAACTTGGAAAGAGTAGAGATCAATCTCCCTCAAGTCAGGTTCCGGAATCATCTCCTCCGGCCGAGAACCCCATATGATCTCGGCTGTCCTCTTGGATCGAATCAAGGGGCTGGTACACATAACAAAAACCACGATCCACACAGTCAACACAGAAAGAACCAAATAGTCGAATCCTATGTCGGATTCACATCAATCACACAGCAAAAACTGCAAGAAAGCAGCCATCGTGATGTTGATGACATCAAAATATCAAAAAGCACCCTTTTTTACCTTCTTCCTCTTCTCAGAAGACCTATTGTCTTCGGAATGAGAGAGAAAAGATAGGTGGAGGCCAATACGAAATCGAATCTTTAAAGGGTGGAAATTTTCTGCAAGAGATCAAAGAAGAAGAGGAATCTTAGGAATAATGGACCGACCTAGTGAAGCAGACATCAAAGGAGTCGGCGAGGAGCATTTGTCGGGAGGTCTCGGCCTGGGACTCGCCCTTAGGAGTGAGCACGGACAGGTCGGAGCTCCCCTGAATACGACCCTCCTCGTTCCAGGTGCTCTGCCCGTGCCTCACCAGCACCACCCGCTTCGCCTCCCTTATCGCCGGCAGGGACCGCAGGAGCTCCGGCGCCTGACGGATCTCTCTCAGGCTCGAGCAGTAAGCACCGCGGCCGGGCCTAGGGCTCCTCCGATGAGGAGCGCCGCACGCCAGCGGCGGAGGCACCAGAGCGAGCATTTCCTCTCCGGGTAACAGGGGCGAGGGCGGCCCGGTTATCGATGGAAGGCGGCTTGAGAAGGGACGGGACCGCCTCCAGCTGCCTTCGGACACGGTGAGAAGGGGGGCGTGTGGTTTCAGTTGGATTGCCGCCGGGAGTAGGGATAACGTCACCTGGTGGAATAGCAACCTGCCATGTAATGAGAACTTAAACGAACACCCGACCCGACCCGACCCGGAATTGAAGGTAAATCCATCACCTATTCAGATCATATTACATGTATTGGGTGTCGGATCCAAAACGATGAACTTATACCCGACCCGTTTATATGACAACACTGGCTTTGTTAACGTACCGTTATAGATGGTTGTATCTATTTATGATAACAGATATTTCGGTTTTCTGTAGCGGTGCGATACTAACCATTATAACAACGCACGTCGGAGTGAGCGATGGGTGGTGCGACGATGGAACCCGGTGCGTTCGAGCGCCTCTCCCCCTCCCGGTTCGTCTCCTTCGTGTTCCCTAACCCACAGCCCGGCGATCCCTACGCCGACTCCCTCCGAGTCGCTGTCCTTGATTCACCCCTCCCGACCCCGGCGCCGCCGCCCTGCGCCGCCGCAATGCTCGTTCCCCCCGGCCGCGAGGACGACTGGATCTTCTCCACCGCCGCCGGACACCTCCAGCTCCTTCTCTCTTCCTCCTCCGATGATCGCCCCCTCGCCCGACTCCTCCTCGTTGGAGACGTCCCCTCCTCCTCTGCGAAGCCCTATTCCCGCCCCCAATCGGATCCTGACTCGGATCGGCTTCTCCGGTTCCAGCAGCGCCTCCTCCCGCTCATCCTTGCCCTCTCCCCAAAGGCCGCTTTTTGTGATGGCTTACCAGAGATCCCTTTTCTCTCCTTCGAGGACAACGTCCTCCGTCTCACTCCGGTGGAGAGGCTGGTCGGTCCCGCCGCCGGAGAGATGCTGGTGGAGGACGTGGAACTCGACCGGTCCCCGTTGGCGATGCCAGAGCTCAGGAGGAGGTTGCGGTTTAAGAGGATGCCGAATCTGGTGCAGTCCCAGGTGCGTCTCATCCTTGAATCCTCTTCTTCTTCCTCGAGTCCTGGGTCCTTTCGGCCCGAGACAGGGTCGTTGGTGCAGCCGTACCTCAAACCCATGGTTGCGGGGCTCTCTTTGATCGCACCGGCAGTCGGGCGGCAGGTCCGATCTGGTTTGATGCCACGAGCTCTGTGTGTCGGGGTGGGTGGTGGAGCTCTGCTGATGTCCCTGAGATCAAGTTTTGGTTTTGATGTGGTGGGAATTGAGGCTGATGATGTAGTTCTGAACGTCGCAAGACAGCATTTTGGATTAGCGGATGATGATTTTCTTAAAGTTGGTGTTGGTGATGGGCTTGTGCTCATCAAGTATTTAAGTACTTTGAAGACTGGAAAAGACTTGAATTCGAGTCATGGTGTATCCGATCACAACTTCATTGCATTATTGGGAGATCATTCTTCTGGGTTTGATGCTGTAATGGTGGATTTGGACTCGGAGGACCCTGGCAGTGGTGTCTGTGCTCCGCCATTAGAATTTCCTCAGAGGAGTGTTCTGATAGATGTGCGCACAATTCTTAAGGATCACGGAATTGTAGTGGTAAATGTCATTCCTCCATGTGCATCTTTCTATAAACAGATGATTGATATTTTTGGTAAGGTTTTTGCTGAGCTGTATGAAATAGATGTCGGCAACGGCGAGAATTATGTACTTGTTGCCAGTGTCTCACCCATTGAGATAGCTGCAAGCCATACCGAGGATCCCTTTCTTAACAAATTGAAGGAAGTTGTTGGAGATAGATATGTGGGTGCTGTGAGAAGAATATGTTGAAGAATGGTGTTTTACTTAGTGGTAGCTCTGGAATTGAGAAGCTACAGATACTCTTTTCACCAAGTTATTTATCTGTTTTTTGTGACCATGAAATAGCACTGATTTGAATGTTCACGAGATGTGGCAATATGGACCTCGAAAGGTGTTTACCTTTACTTCATGTTTCAGAAACTTCTTCGTCACATGCTTCTGCGCATGTTCTTCATTAATAAAGTGCTGATGGACCAGGTTTTAAGGATTGGATTGAAGGGAATGCTTTCTGGATAGGAGGAGCTGCCAGGTGATCTCACTCTACATTTTGTCCTGGTACTCTTCTTCATCTTCTTGCACTATTATTCCTTTGTTGTGTTCAGATTTACTCTCATTTAATCTGGCTTAAAATTGAAATACCATCTACCAAACAGATATTATCTTGCTTTGAGTGAGAGAGGGAAAGTTTTTAGTTTGAGGGAACCATATTTTGATCTAAAGTAAATGGAAAATGAATAAACTGATTTAAGTTAATATACTTGGCTGTTTCTATGTTGTAGATTGTGGGTGGCGCTTTTTTGGTGCCCATTTTATGGTTCTCTACATGCTATTACTCTTGCATGAGCATTTCTATGGTTCAACTTTTATGTGGTGCCTTATATTGGTTGGTGATATGTTTTTTAACAATTGTTTTAGCTCTAGTTGGAAAGAGAGGAGTTCTAGGCAATGATTTAGTCTTTCTTGTAATAAGATAATGGTCACCGATGTAGTTGTACCCATTGTAGTCAAAGGCGCTAAGGTGCTAGAACACCCAAGGCACTAGGCATTCGCGCGAGCAAAGCATGGCACTCACAAATATTAAATTTTAAAAAATATATGATTAAAGAGAAATATGATCACCAAAATAAAAATGAGAAATTACATGTGTTCTATATTACTTTATATTTCAAATATCACCATCAAAACATCAAATTACATTCATTTAAAGTACCAAAGTACTATATTGTTCAATTCTAATAATAAGAATGACAAAACAAAGGAAGATTAACGTTAAAAACCAATAATTTCTCTCAAGAAAGTCAATAATCATCAAATTTGTAGATGATAGACCATTATTAACAATCATTGATGTTATATTGCCAAGAAAACACAATAATTAACATTACATGATTACAGGAGAAAGAGAAAGAGATAAATCGAAGGAGAGGAGGTAGGAGGAGGGGAACATGCAGAGAGAGGGCGAAGAGGGGTGTAGCTATCGAGAAGGAGGGAGAGGGGGGTTGTTGAGACTGTTCTCATCTAGTTCAATAAAACTAGAGATTCAACTGTAACTGGCTTGACCCAGCGGGCGCTTGGCCTGTCCAGCCTCCGATTAAAGTCACCCACCCGACCCACTTATTGGGGCTCAGGCCTTGCCTCACCTTGCCTGGGCACCTAGGCGACAGTCAATGACTTCACTAGTTCTACCAATTATTATGATCTGCCATGACACTGATTCCTTCTTTATTTGCTCAAAAACTTGCAACTATATCTCCCTTCTGCCTTTAGGTTGTTCCGCTAGCAAACTGTCACCATCTCACCGAATGTCTCCAGCTGGTCACCATTAGCAATGGTGATAGCGGAAATTTTCTTCTGATCTTCTAGCAAAATACATTTAAACAAAGGAGAGTTTCCAAGGGTCAACATCCTCAACCCCAATCGTTGATGACTTTAAATCTATTGACGCACTCCAACACTTGCAGTGATCACTCATTAGTCAGTATCCTCCCTCGTGCTGTGCACCTATTGGCAATAGAAGCTACAAGGAGATGGGAAAAGATGGAAAGAAGATGAGGCCGGTGGAGAAAATGAGAGGTAATAGGTATGAAAGATGAAGAATTTACAGCAGCAATGTTCTGTAGAAATCCTTGTTTATCAATTATGGATCGGTGTCATCCTTCGCCTAACTATGTCTTTAACTGGAGTAAAGTACATTAGTCACATTCCCAATTATGTGATTAGCCCAACAGTGCACACATGATCATGACATTAAGAAACAATGACACGGATGATTTGATGACCCTTGGTGCAGGTATGTCTGCACTGGAGCAGAGAAAGAGTTGGCAGAAGTAATTGAGCTAGTTCCAGTCAAGGTTGCGCAGAGAACAGATTTGCTGCTGGACTTGGCGCATTCTGATCGTAAAACTAAATTCACTTTGCTTTCATGCAAGCATTGAGCTATGAAGAGGAATAGTACTCGTGGGATGACTTGACTTTCAAACTGGCAGATTCTCAAGAAACAAGAAGCTAATATTATGCAGAGAAGCATGGCAATGCACATAAAAGAGGGAGGACTTTAGAGACTAAGCATCTGAACTCTTAGTGGCAGCAACATTGATGTTTAGTTATCCGAGGTATGAATCCATTCGGATTAGTAACTTCTGTTAGTTCAGTAGACTCAAGAGCGGATGCATTACTTTGCAACCTCGCAAAGCGTTATTTTCTGGACCTCCTTCATAATCAGCAACTGCAATGCTAACTCTCCTCTCTCCTCAAACAAGCCAAACAGTTGCATGTAACTCCTATTCTAACAGTGGGTACAGAACTCTACGGCTGTTCACGAAGGATATCCAGGTACCTGATGTCGTTGTAACTCCTCTTCATAACCAGGAAGCACCCAAGACCTCGTTCAAGGGGCGGATGGGCGGATGATGATGCGCTTTCCGCTGAAACACCACCAGATTCGGCAGCCCAAGGACCAACCGGACGCGGCGGAGTACTGGCTTGTGAACGTGACGGTGCAGCGGAGCCCAGGGCCGGTGTGGGTGATGACGTCCACGGATTGGAGAGTCGAGAACCTGGTGGCGGCGGCGCTGTGGCTCTACGCCAAGGAAGGCAGGCGGCCGCCGCCGCTGTTTTCGGCCTCCACTATCCGATCACAGACCTCTTCATGTCATTTATAGCGAATGGTATCGATGATGTTGATGATTCTTATCAGGTTTGGATCCGAAAGAAATGCTGATTGATGTGGGCTCAAAGAACTTCTTCCTCTGCCTCGATCCCGCTCCTGCTTCCGAAACAACATCAGCAGCACCAGCAAAATACCGAGAAGACCTCATCTCGGTTGCGTTCCATGAACTGCTGGCGACAGTACGCATGATCGATGACCTTCCACCGTTGTACTCTCATCATCGTTCTGCATCTGCTCGGTGCTCGCAATACACTCAGAAGCCATTCGAGTACTGCATCTGCTCCATTACTCGAGTCTCAATTTCTAGTCGTCGTTCGTTTGATGAGCTCCTATCAATTTAATTCATCCTTTCTAGTGAACTGACATCCACACAACACGATAGGACGATGAACATTATTCCTGTCAGCCTTCCCAACCGCGAAGAGCTGAGAGCACATATTGCAAGGATAGCTCAGCTCAGCCGGTGGCGACACCGCAACGAGGCTGTCAGACCCTCATACAATAAAGTACCTGCGACAGCGTGTGATGCACGGTATTCGCATGTTCTCGCTGCCGCCGTCGCTTCAATTATTGGGCATGTAGGCCGCTCATCGCCGCTCGTACTCGCCATGCTACGTTGACTTGACTGGCTGACTTCTCATGTTCTTTAACTATACATGCAGTAATTGGCAGCCATTAAATAGTTGCACAAGTCATGGCAAGTTGGTTTCTATGATTTCGGCTGTGGTTCATGTCAATCTTCCTCCATGAGTAGCTATTGCACACACTCCATTCCAGGTCGCGCCCATCACGTTGCATGCATGTGGTGGGTGGAGGATTGCACCACACGAATTATAGAAGATTCAGAGTGGCTGTTGTCGCGGTCTTTCTCTACCCATAGTTCTCTCTTGGTCTTTTAGTATGTTTTAAGAGTCAAACATTGTGATCAATGGTTAGCGACAAAAAGAAGGGGAGAAAAAAACAGTGTTTTTGTATCGAAATTAAATCCTACCCACTCGAAACGTGAAATAACTATTAACATTGTTGAATAATCGTTTTTCGATCATGTTATTACTTTAAAGTGTGTCTGTACATGCAGGAAAATGTAGATCCAAGTTATGTTAAAAAGATCCAAAAATCTTTTGCAAATCAAGTTTCGAATGTGTCATCAATTGATTCCAAGAGATTCTTGTTCGGGAACTGAAATTATTGGTCTAGTTTTGGTTTTGATTAGATTCAGCGATTTCGATTGATACAAAAAAAAAAAAAAAAATCAAATTACTTCCAACAAGATTCGAACCAAAGTTACTAGGTTTTAATTTAGAGTACTAATCAACGATCTATTTATATTTTATTTTTATTCATATTTGAACGGTTCGAAACGGTTGATTCTAATTTAGGAATCGGAATTAAAATCATATGAGTAGAACTACTGAGCCGATTCGATTCTAATTATGGGTTAATTCTATTTGGATTCGAAACCAACTGTGATCACAAGTCGTTAGGAACAGTGGAAACCATTATTACTTACTATTATTAATGCATCGGGCCTGTGGATCTGCGCCGCCAACTCTTCTCGTGTTCTCTGGTTTCATCTTCTGCTTCTGTGACTTCCTTTCTTCTTCTTTGGGTTATACCAATTCACCAACCCTTGTCTTCTTCTTCTTCTTCTTCTTCTCCTTCTTCTTCTTCTTCTATCTGTGCTCGGTTAGTCGTTTTACCTTGGAGATGTTTATTCAAGGACAGTGGGATAGGAGGAGGACACGACCATCACATATAAAATGGCTGGAAGAATCAAGTTAGCAGACCATCTTTCATCATTCCTCTTCTTGCTAGAAGCAGGGGAAGAGAGCTGTGGCAGTGGGGTTAGATCTTGGTTTCGGGTGAGAGCCAAAGAGTCTTAAACTGATAGCTTTTCTCTCGATATCTTCCTGTTGTCTTGCTTCATACGTCTATCCAGCGAGAGAGAGAGAGTACGGTGACGTTTGTTCTCTTTCGTTCCCGGAGGAGAAGAGATGGACAGGCTCACTTCGACGGCCCTGCTGCCGGAGTCGTTCCAGGGGGCGAGGGACGACATCACGGAGCAGATGGGGATGGTGTGGCAGCAGATCAAGGCCCCGGTGATGGTGCCCCTGCTGCGGCTTGCCGTGTTCCTGTGCCTGGTGATGTCCGTCATGCTCGTCGCCGAGAAGGCGTACATGGCCATCGTCATCGTCCTCGTCAAGCTGTTCGGCCGGCGGCCCGAGAAGCGCTACAGGTGGGAGCCCATGCGCGACGACCTCGAGCTCGGCAGCTCCGCCTACCCCATGGTCCTCGTCCAAATCCCCATGTACAACGAGAAGGAGGTCTCTCTCTCTCTCTCTCTCTCTCTCTCTCTCTCTCTCTCTCTCTCTCTCTCTCTCTCTCTCTCTCCTCCCAATGTGCACCTTGTTCCTTCGTCCTGAAACGCAACCTTGCAGGTCTACCAGCTCTCCATTGGAGCTGCGTGTGGCCTCTCTTGGCCATCGGACCGGATCATAATCCAAGTGCTGGATGATTCCACGGACCCGGTCATTAAGGTAACTAAGATCGCCATCCCCCACTGTACAAGACGCAGACATCCGCATGCATTCTCGTAAATTTCTCAGGTTATCCATCGATTTCTGTCTTCCTCTGCTTTGTTCTTTCCTCCTAACCACCAAAGACATCTGCATGCAGGATCTGGTGGAGGCGGAGTGCCGGAGGTGGGCGAGCAAGGGGGTGAACATCAAGTACGAGATCAGGGACAACCGGAGCGGCTACAAGGCTGGCGCGCTCAAGGAGGGCATGAAACACAGCTACGTCAAGCACTGCGACTACGTCGCCATCTTCGACGCTGACTTCCAGCCCGAGCCCGACTTCCTCTGCCGCACCGTCCCCTTCCTCCTCCACAACCCCGCCGTCGGCCTCGTCCAAGCCCGCTGGAAATTCGGTAACCACTCCCTCGTCTCCACCCCCTTCCTCCATTGACCGATCAACCACTACCTCTGTTCTCGCAACCAGATCACATGATTTGGAGAGACGGTCTCTCTCTCTCCGCCTCAGTTAATGATGGACACAAGTCTGAATCATGGCTCATATGGGGGCACAGTGTAGGAAATGTGAGCCTACACAGGCTTTTGTTCGAGCACTAATCTCTCATAGCACCACGCGCCTAGATTTTGTGAAGGAGACAGCTTGTGGTCTCACCATGTTACTCCCTCCGACCTCTGCTACTTCCGAGGAGAGGAACGACCAAAGTTCCGAGTGTCGGATTGCGCACGTGGTCTCTGTTCCTGCAGCTAAACTCTCCTGTCTGCCTTCCCTGCCGTCCGAAGGGAGAGGGGGGGGAGAGCTCATCTGCAGTCGTTGCTGCTCTATTCATTCCAGCACCATCTTATCTCTTCTCTTTCTGACATCCCATGTGCACCATCTTTCCCTGCACCACCGAGCAATAGAGCCTCAAACCTTGTAATCAATCAATGTAAGGACAAAACCAGGACCTGCACCTTGGGACCATCACGGAACGGAGGAGATGGCTTTGACTCGGGCAGACCAACCAGCGGGATGCTGTAAGGTGGCCTGACTTGTGCCAATTTTGCAGTTAATTCGGACGAATGTTTGATGGCGAGGATGCAGGAGATGTCACTGGATTACCACTTCGCAGTGGAGCAGGAAGTCGGATCCTCCACATACGCCTTCTTCGGCTTCAATGGTGAGCCTCCTCTGCTTCTAAGAAGCCAACTTCTTGGTCATTCTCTGCAGCTTTTCCCCTGACGCGTCGATGCGCAGGGACTGCCGGAGTGTGGCGGATTGCTGCTCTCAATGAAGCCGGAGGTTGGAAGGACCGGACCACGGTAGAGGACATGGATTTGGCTGTTCGAGCGAGCCTCAAGGGTTGGAAGTTTGTCTTCCTTGGAGATCTCAAGGTAATCTAGTTTGGGTACTCCTCCTTCCTGATGATCTCAAGGCAATCTAGTACGTGAATTCAGGTCAAGAATGAGCTGCCGAGCACTCTCAGGGCGTACCGGTATCAGCAGCACAGGTGGTCTTGTGGCCCAGCAAACCTGTTCAGAAAGATGGTGATGGAAATTGCTAATAACAAGGTCAACTCACTCTACAAAAAGATTGATGAGATAGAGATTGCTTGCTGTTCTATACCTGATCGAGCTTACTTCTCCTCTGCAATGCAGAAAGTGAGTCTGTGGAAGAAAGTACATGTGATCTACAGTTTCTTCTTTGTTCGGAAGGTGGTAGCTCACATTGTGACCTTTGTATTCTACTGCGTGGTCATCCCCGCCGCTGTGCTGGTTCCTGAGGTGGAAATACCCAGGTGGGGTGCCATCTACATCCCTTCCATCATCGCCCTTCTCAATGCTGTCGGAACTCCACGGTAAGGATCAGTCTCCTCTCGCAGACCATCATCCATTGAGATCAGAGAAGAAAGGTCGATGATTCATGTGGTGACAGGTCTCTTCACTTGCTGGTGTTTTGGATCCTCTTCGAGAACGTCATGTCCCTGCACAGGACAAAAGCCACCCTTATTGGCTTGTTGGAAGCAGGAAGAGCGAACGAGTGGGTGGTCACAGAGAAGCTCGGAGACACTGCGAAGGCCAAAATGGCCGTCAAGCCCGCGAGGAAGCCACGGATTAGGATTGGCGATAGGTATTTCTTCTGTTCAGATTATGGCTTTTGCTGTGGGTTTCTTTGACCGATACTTGGAATTTGTCATCCACCAGATTACATCTACTGGAGCTTTGGACAGGCGCTTACCTCTTCTTCTGCGGGTGCTACGATGTGGCCTTCGGGAAGAACCAATACTTCCTCTACCTCTTCTTCCAAGCAATTGCTTTCTTTGTAGTCGGATTTGGTTACGTCGGCACGTTTGTCTCCGGCTCTTGACGGCCGCAGTTGAGTGCATCGCCGAAGGACTTCGTCTTCTACCTCGAAGGAGCCGTTTGTTCCCTCTCGTATCGTGTAGGACTCTCCTGTGAATACACGGCCAAGCAAGCACCAGTGTAGTGGTATATAGGCAGCCGATAGATACAAGGAAAGGAGGAAGTCGTCAATCTCTTGGCAGCAGCTGCGGCTGTGACGGGGAAAACTGGTTGTATCGACCAAAAATAAGTTTTTTATGGGATGAATTAGTCTAAAATGTATTCTTTCTTTGCATGGTTTTGATCGAGAAGGAACCGATAATTCGATAGATTGAAGGTAAGACTTTCAAATTGTCATTGTCTTTTTGCTTCTGATAGTTTCTTGTGATGAGCAGATTCCTTACAAGATTGGAGGATGAACTCATCCTCCAAATAGACAATGCACTGCAAAAGATGCATCTCTATTCACATAAATATCGAAGATCCCTCGAGACTCCATTTGGGTACACATTGCTTTGAACAATCAAGCCTGACTGCATGCTCAAAAGGAATCTTAATACCAGTAGGAACACATGAACATCACAGAATCAAGTTAATTTTAAGCATCAGAGGTCATCATGAATCCAGTTGGAGATACAGAGGCACTGCCACCATAGACAAACCCTGCATAAATTCAGGTTTCCACAAGAGAAAGAAGGAGACGATGATGACGACTAAGTTGATAATAGAAACACCAACTACTGAAACCCAGATGGCCGTGGGACACTATCTTCAGAGCAATTACAGGATGCCGTTTGATCAAGAAGTCCAGTCGGACTCCTAAACTATCCCTAACCTAACATTTAGCAAGAATATCGCTATGCGTGTTAGAACAGTGTGACGGTGTTAGGGTTTAGAGATAAGTACCCTGATGCTGCTCGCCATGTAAGCATATGTTAATGTCCGGAGAAGGCTTGTGCTCCGATGACTGCAGACCCTGCCAACCGGCAGCATGAAGAGTAGAGGTTGGAGTGGGGTTGCATATGCTATTTTCAGCATGAGATTGTCCAGGCAAGGATGAGGTTGAGGTCTCACAGTCATCTTCAGGGTTTGCCTGTGAAATGGGCCTTGCAGCTGTTAACAAACCACTTGTCGCCGGGAATGCCGAAAATTCTGCTTGCTGGCTAGGTTTTGGCTTTTGCTCCTTGAAAGTGTTCGGCATGAAGCTTCCGACCACCACCTGGTAATGCAACATTGAAGAGATTACTTAATTGCAAATTTTCCAGCACCAAAATAGTCTCCTCGTATGTAGATTTCCAACTCTATATATGGTCATCATCCTTGCTCTTACGCAGACAACCTTTAAGATACCCCTATTAATTCAATGTCGGAAACAAGAGGCAGATTTGGATGGCATATAAGTATGGCTGGCAATCTGATGAGTATCGAAAGGTTATGATGGTATATAAGACCAGGCTCGATACTAGTAAAATAAGCACAAACTCTTTCAGGTCATCCGTTGATGGGGCATGCTCCTATGAAATTGGTGACTGGTCCAAAAATAAAAAAGGATCACACATTTAAATTAATACCCGAGCTATAGGCTATCAAATCTGAGATCACCGGTTAGGGAACATTTGCTGCTAGCTTAACAAGTTACAGCTTGGTTTCTCATTTGATCAAATATCATTTTAAGGTTTCTTACTTATTTTGATATGCATGGTACATAATACAGAGTTGACAAATCTTATTGCAGCTGATGTTCCATGCCATAACACGAAATGGTTTACTAATCAGAGAAGTTTCAAGTGAACCTCCTGGAACTTTTTTCTATTGTATAACCTGCAACACATAAGAGATATGTGAGGCAGTTTTTGGGTTCATATATCGAACATCAAAAGGGATCAGCAATATAATCTTTGAAAGGGATTATGTTCAGATTGCTGATGATATGGACATGCTTATTATTTGCATATATCCTAGTTTAGCTGCAAAGTTCTATACAAATTTTACTAGAGTGAATTAATGGCCAAGCCAGACAGGCATCAGGGTGACAATGATTATGCATCTATCCAAAAAAAAAAAATGTCACATGATTCACCAAGTTAGACCAAGTAATAGAGTGAAATCAAATGGAAATAAGGTTAGTATTCATTACCTGAATTGGACTGGCGGCAAGCAACAATCCAGTGACTCCGCCGCCAATAACACGGCCGTCAGGACCAGCAAGCGACACGCTTAGACCACCAGTTCTACTCCGTATACCACCAGTTTCTGTAATTGTGAAGGACCCAGACAGAGACAGAATCTCAAATCGGCCCTGCACATTTGAATGAGCAAGATTAAATTAAATGGATTATTTTTGTAATTTAAAAAAATTATGGAATAGCTAAAATGGTAATGTACATCCAGACAACTTCAGAACCAAAATGAACAGGCAATGAAAAATGGCTTTGATGGTGCATCAGCTCATTCGTCAGTCAACAGTTTGCCCATGTTGTGACACAAAGGCTGTTCATGAACATATTTCCAAAAGGCACAGCATTTTATCATAAAAAAGATTAGGACCTTCTAGCCAACAAGTTTACATTCTATGCTTTGCCACAAGCCCCTCACACCTCCAAATGTGCATTGAGATGACAGATACTTGTTAACAATAGCTTAACCTTCTCTCATTACTTCAATTGAAATAATTATGGAAGATATCTCCTTTGTTCACATGGAAATTAAGTCTTGATTAAACAAGAAGTTTCTTTAATTAAGGATGTGCATGAAACCAATCTACATAGATATCAAAACATAACTCTTCAGAGTACAGGCAGAGAGGAAGGTCTATGCAGCGTCTGTATTACGAGGAATGACAAATTAAACTGTCTAGTTGAGTTAAAATATTTTTTGAAGCAACCAAGCAACGTTCACCATAGCAACCATAAGAAACTGTGCCAAACATTAGACTAGAGCATGATTCAGTTTCTAATACATTTTATCCTATCAGGGCAACTAACTTCCATTTTGTATACTAAAACTTGAGTCTTTTATCCATAGAAATTGCTAATAATGTCCTTATGGATTATTGGAACACTATAAATGACAAGTAAAACAAAGGACTCAACTTAAGACTTATCTGTGTTTTTTTATGTAAAATATAGTACTATTAACAAAAACTAATCATGTGTGATGCAATTTTTGATTTGGGTTGAACTTAAAATATGAGAAACCAAATGAACCATGATATATGCCGTCTTACTTTCTGAAGTTCAATCCAAACAAAATTTACTGTTTCAGTTTGATTCAGTTTGTCAACTTGGAGCAAAAAGTGAACCGAGGCAACATTCTAGCTATTGATATTAAGCCAATAATGTGCTCATTTAAATGCATTTCAAGATCAAAAGAAAGGTCATACAGGTTCAATGGTAGAAGGCAAGGTCAAAGATGGACTTTTCAGTTAAAAAATTGATGTCGCTTGTGCTTGGTAATCTAAGTTTAAGATCATCAGTCTTTACAATCAATTAGATATCTAATGAGCTTCCCACTTTCAACATGAGTTTTCACCATTCATTGGATGTGAAAAACCTACTCCAACTTCCACAAATTTAGTCATTGACGGTAGGAAGAATTTAAACAAACAACTGACAGCAGTACAAGGCAAAAATAGGCTCTTTCACCACTGCATTCTTCCTTTGAAAAAGAAAGTGACTTTAGATTATTTGTTTTCACCAAGCCCTTAATTTGTGGATCAGCCAATTAGCCTTGGCGCCGTTATTACAGATACAAAGATGCAAGAGGTGAGTGCATTTCAACAACATGTAGGTTAAGAGGGCAAACACTGTGCAGCTAACAAAAAATTGTTGGCCCTTATAATATGGATGAGAACTTCGAAGCACTTGGTACTTTGAGTAATCCTTTCTCCTGTCCAGACAAATTTTCTTCTCGTAGAATTTGACTTACTAGAAGCATAAGATCATTCAAAATTCTTAAACTTCGCCTGCACTCTCCACTAACCTTGCTCATATAGTTTTAAAATGAAGAAAATGTGAAAAAAAAAATTGGATCCTAGAATAAAATAATTCAGTAGCTGAACTGAGAACCAAGCAAAGCAGTTCACAAACATGCGGAGAAAAACACATCGAACAATTCACCTAAAACAAGAAAGCAGCATCAAAATGGTTGCAGTTGCATACCTCATAAGTCAAGGTACCACCAGAAGAACCTGGCTGCCGCAAAGTAACATTGGAGATGACCCCATTTGCAGATAGTATGCAAATAGCCCGAGGACCCTTTTGGGAGAAGGAGTGTATTTTTGCAGCAACATCCTGCAACAAGAAGACCCATCAGCACACTGACAGATTGACTGCAAGATCCATATCACCATCACAGCTCAAGGAAACTAAGAGTTGCTGGAAATATGTCACCTCCCCTGTGGCAATGGTCACAACATGCGGTGTGAAACTCCCTCCAGCTGAGTGTGCAAACCAATCTCCTGTTAAGCACCGAAAAGAAAGAAGAAGAAGACAGATCAAAATGTGAGCTGAGGAAGGACTCCTTTGTGATGCATTTGAAGTACTTAATTTCTCATATTTCAGAGCGAGTTCCGGCCAAATAACGAAGCATAGTCGTGCAGACTACCAGTTGATCTATCTACAGCTTCATTGTTATTTCCAAGAACAACGCCACGACTTCTTAATCGGCATCACGTTTCATCGGTGATCTATCTACTACTGGACTATGAGTGACTGAAACAGGTAAACTACCAGTTGGTTGTCGTAACCTTGCTCCAGAAAGACAGAGAGAACAAATGCAAAGGTCCTTTCTGTTGATTGTGGATAGCTAATCAGATCGGAACATTGTAGGTTTTGATACAATGAAGTAATCAGTATCAACTCAGAACAGCTGGATAAATGAGGAGGGCGAAGAGTGCAATGTGGTGGTGGGGCACATTACCGAGAGCCTCAAGGAGCTGGCGTTTGCCGGAGCCGGGTGGCCGCCCTCTACCCCGTTTCCCGTCGGAAGAAGCAGGAGAGAAAGGGGAGGCGGAGCCGGAGGTCGGCGACAAGGCCAGGGCCATGCCGTCCGGCCCGTACTTCCTGGGCCTCCCTCTCTTCTTCCTCGCGAAAAGATCACCCTCGCCACCGCTGCTGCCGCCACTCCCCAACATCCCCATGGCCAAGCCAGCTCCTTCCGTCGGCGGAACGGTGATCCCCATGGCGCCAACAACCCCGCTGGAAAGTGCCGGCGGCAGAGACCGAGTCGGCGACAAGGGTGCAGCCGAACAGACAGAGTACTCCTTCGCTTCGCCTCCTCCTCCTCCTCCTTCACACCCTGACACCACAACGCTCTCCCTCTCTTCCATGCTGCTCTGTTTCGTCCCTCTCACTCTTCCTTTTCAAAAGGCCATCTTCGTTCCTCTGCTTGGGTTGGTGAGAGACCGTAGGGAGAAAAGCCGCCTACCGCAGCTGGGAGTGGGGTACTGAAGAGTCTTGAGGAATGCAAGACAACCTCTCTCTCTCTCTCTCTCTCTCTCTCTCTATTGCTATCTATCTATCTACATCTCTTTATAAGGTGTAATGGAGATTTATGGGGATGGCAACTGGCATGCCCAGAATGCACTTATTCTCCGATTAATGGAATTGAATTCACGAGGAGATCATTTACTAGGAGCATGAGAAAGAAAACGACATCGTAAAGGTGGACGTAAATGTAAAGGACTAAAGTGATGCATTTATTTAAAGAGGAGAGATCTCCAACATAAGTCGCTCAACCACACACAACAACCAATCGCACAAGCACACGTATATCCTTTCCTAGCAGTAATATTTACTTTTGGTTCACGGAAGCTCAAGTCGGTGTCCCGAATTGACAGCGTTGGAATTAGGAAATCATCTCGCCTAAATCCAGGATATAATTTATGTTTATTTACATGTCAAATAGCATTTAAGAATGCGAAGGGGCTCCAAATCCCCAAACCTTCATCACATGTCTGAGACTTTGATGCTCCTTCAACCACGCGACGATGTTGACCGGGGAAGACCCGAAGAAAGGTAGGCGACAGTAGAGCTTCTTCCCAGCTTGCAAAGCGAATACTGACAGCGCAGGCGTCAAAAGCTGCCACCGTTGAGACGTAGACTTTCTGTCTCTCTCTCTCTCTCTCTCTCTCTCTCTCTCTCTCTCTCGTCGGCGTTTCATTCCCCGACCGTGAAGACGAGGCTCTGACCCTGAGAAGTCGGGGACCGTCTCTCTCTCTCTCCCCTCCTCTTTGCGTCCTTCCCTTTGGAGCGTTGCGGGCCGAAGGCTTCTGGCCTCATGGATCGGTCCGTGGTCAGTCCGTCAGGGCGGCACTGGAGGACGACGGGAAGTTCCACCGATGGCGACTGCGTGCGTTTGACGTTGCTGCCGTACGTATTGACGGGTTAATCGTCCGCTGCACGAGCGGCCTGCCCATCCCACGCTCTGCCATCCACGAACGATGCCCTCCGCGTGTAGTAGCTGACGGCCGGATACGGAACACGTACGCTTCTTTCGGAGTACACACACACACGACTGATACAGGGCGACGTGTTCTTTATGATTTTTTTGGTTCTCTATAATCTGATAAATAAAACATGCCCAATTTCTTGAGTAAGCTCGCTGCTTGCAGCAGATTACCATTTTACTCGCTGTTGCTTCGCCTTCCCCGTGAAGTCTTGCAAGTAATAATCGACAAGCCGGGGACAATTTAAGATTCCGTGCAAACTTCTTAAAGAGAACAAAAGTGCAGGAAAGCACTCGACCATCTTTTTCTCCTTTTTATATTAGCACGCTGGTAAAGGAAGGTAAGGAAGGTCAGAAAAAGTAGGCGACAGCATCCACACCCGCTTGGAAGCTTCATCATCGCCGAAACTTTGTAATCGCAGCTCCGATGTAGACAAATACATGGCGACTGGTTTGCAATGGCATGGCTACTGAGAGGGCTGTGCTGGAACAGACGCGAAGATCTACATGTCATTCAGCTACAGGAAGATGACGGTGGACCCACATGGGGCCCGTGCGCCTTCACTCTCTATTAATGTAGTTGACTTCCAGTTCTTGAGACCCAGTCGGCGCCCCTGTCAGAGAGACAACGAGCATCTGATGCATGGAAGAGAGATAACAGTTGAGCAAGAGACAACTTTCGATGATGAATGCAGTCGAAGCCATTAGATTCATATGTTCAACAATTTACAAGCCACGAAGAAGGGAGCATGCTTTCAATTTACCCATTAATGAAATAGCTTGAAGAACATACTGCCACTTCCTTTAGTCCAAGGATCTCGACATCTTTTGTACAGTCCATTAAATTAATTTACAGCTCAATGAACAACAATACTGGGCCGGAAATTTACTGGTACAAGCTAGATTTTTTTGCTTTTTTGCGGTCCGAGGCAGGTTTCGTGCCATTTGACGACAAGCCGACCAAACTAAGGATGTATTCACACTGCCAAGGTGTTTTCAGCCTATAGAGAAATGCTTTATCCAATGATGACACAAGCTTGAGGTAGAAGTTAATCAAAATGAATGTAATAGCTCGGAAACAGGAGATAAAGATGGCTTTATGATCATATCCTGCTTTGTGACACCTTCGGCTGCGGTGGAATTGGTAATCAGTTAATCCTCCCTGACTGGTCGACAAGGGTACCAACTTGGTCTCCACAAAGTGCCTTTGAGACATTGCCTGGTTCTAATAAGTTAAAGATAACAACTGCAGATGTGTATAAAGCAACAAGCTCAGTAACACAAATGCTTAAAATAATATGGTATTAATTATTAAAGGATAAGGGTAAGAAAGAAAAAGAAAATACAGCATGGACATACCCGGTATGTTGTTTTCTTCACAGAAATTTAATGCTGTCATGTCCATTGCGGTAAAGCCTCTGGAAACCAACTCCCTGAATGAAATGTGCTCGAATGCACTACCAACGTTGTTTCTTGGATGGCAGTTGTAAACACCATCCATAGTAGTAGTACCTTTAAGCACAGCATCTGCATGAACTGTGGTAAGGTCACATGGATCAGAGTTCCTAAATATAAAAACTCGACCAAAGACAACAAGATTCAGGAATTGCTCTGTACGCCCATATCCAAAGCAGGATAATTTAGATGCATGTCGGAACATACTCTCAGAGGCCCTCAAGGCAGCTGCAGTATCGGTGCTAAAAAGTGGATTTCCTGTTGCAGCACCAGCTCCACCAAATATAACTACTCTTCCTTTTTCAAGATGACGGATAGCTCGCCGCCTTATATACGGTTCTGCAATCTCTTGCATCAGTAAGGTAGATTGTATGCGTGCCTCAACACCAATCTTCTCCAAGGATGCTTGGAGCATCATGGCATTCATCAATGATGCCATCATACTGCCACAATTCACATGTAAATAAAATTTAGCCAACAAAATTCAACAAATGGATAATGTCCCACTTCCTTTGTAGAAACAAATGTGTTACTCTCTGGGTATGCATTCAACAGATTTAAAAGAAATGAAAGTTATTCTAATGATGTTAGGGTTTCAAGGGATACAAATCTCAACGACAAAGACAAAACAAACATCAAAAGATGATTTTTTTTTTCCCAAGACAGAAACAAAAGAAGACAATTTTTATTAGAAGAGACTCCGTGGAGACTGTGGAGGGTGGTATACAGAGGAATGCTGTCAGAGACCTTGTCTTGGTGAACTTAGCATTAGATGCAAGACAACATATATAACCGTTAACTTCAAATTGAACTTTTCTTATCATAAAAGGCCTGACAAACCTTATTTTGGCAACTTTATTGCAGAACAGATTGTTCTTTGAGGCTAAGGACACCTGTGTCATCTTTTGTCCAACATGGTGGCAGTCTAAACTATGTAACAGACTCAAATTATGGAGTGTAATAAACTTATGTCATTATTGCCACCTAATTTTCATGCTTAAGTATGTTTTTCCAGTGTTCAGCTTCTTTTTTGTGTTTTTCGGAGAACTCAGTATATAATAAAAGAAGGTCAGCTAATAGGTTCTTACATCTTCCTCACTTAGCATGTATAATGTAACCAGACACATTTTTCCACTGGCTTTACAGGTATTTGAATGAGTCACAACTTGTTTTGATATGTAGAATGGAAAAAACAAACAAACAAACAAACTAGTTTCACCAACATATAATTTCAGCTACATCAATTATTTGCCATCATTGAGCTGTACCGAATGCAATGTGACAAGATATCTAAGGATGGAATACCCAAATCTTCTTATATCATCCTCAAACTCTCCTGGTAGTTGTAATCCGAATGGACTCACCAATTCTTACTGGTGCATTTACGTGCCATCCATACCAACATTTTCAAAAGTGCACCCTTTTTGTGTTTCATCTTACCGAGTGATGCCACGCATCTATCTCAACATCGTCATCCTTGTTAGCCTTTCTGATATGTTGACTCCTAATTGTGCAACTATCCAAGTTTCTAATCCCAATTTCACAACATCCAATGATTTGACAAGTGTATTTTATATAAAGAACAAGAAAAAGATGAATAAACACCAGCAATGAAGCAAGAAATACATACCCAATTTGATAAGTTGTAGCCCTATCAATTCCAGTTGCAGCTATCCAAGTGTCACCACAAAAGAAATTTCGACCTCCAATAACAATAGCTACCTGAGAAACATCACAAGCGAGGATTGCAGGAATCGGGTTATAACATATACAGGTTGAGAAAACTTTAAATCCAGTATGAATAGACAGGTGTTGAGCGAAACCTCTAAACCAGCACGGATTGCGATTGCAATTTCCTTAGCAATAAGCATAATTACCTGAACAGTATAAACAGAACATGCATTCAACTTCGGGTAACAACTTATGCATGCAAAATAACCCCATTTATGATCAACCAGAATATGCCCAAACCAACAAATGCAGATAGGAGAATGCCAGTGTTCTACCTTGGGGTCAACATTCTGGGGGCCAGCTCCAGCTAATGCCATACCACTAATTTTCAAAATCACCCTCTTCCACCTTGGATTTGATGATGGCTTCATCTTTGAGTTAATATTTGTGCTAAGAGGGCCAGCTGGAGCAATGGGATGTCTGCAAATGCGTTTAACGATATGTGTGGGTATTACATATTAACAAGGAGGGATAAAACAACCCGCTGTAATGTTTCTAAGTGTCATGCTTTCATAGATAATTCAATCAATAAGAAAACAAGAAAAACGCCCAAAGATCTAATATTATCATTTGACATTGGAAAAGCTTTTTTTACATTTTCCATATTTGACATCAAAAGGAGAGCAGTTGCGAATGATCAGCTGTGATCCTATCAAAAATGGCTTTAAAGTTGCATATTAACAATAGAATAAATAAAAAAAGGAGGGCTGCTTGCAATTTAAAGCATACAAGACAGAAACATATTACATAGAACCTACTCCTAATGAGAAAATGAAGCTACGATGTTCACCCACTGCATGCTTTGTTCTTACAGTGGTCCCACAGAAGCAAGTGGACTGTTTGAAGCACTCCGTGAACAAAATGGATCTTCTCCCTTCAAAATTTCCTATCTTCACAAGAGACATAAAATTTAATAACCTCATCAGCACCTTTTTGCCCACTTCTAACCAAATTCCTATATGCTTAATAAGTGATGGAACAAATGAATGAACATTTCAGAGATCATCTATGAAGTTTGTTCCACCGAGATATAGTCCTCCAAAGTCAAGTTCCATGGCCTTGGCATGAGTGTTTGGTTATCCAAAGTCATCAAGTACAGTTCCCCAAAAGTAAATCAAATAACTATCCCTCCCCACTTTCTTATAAAAGACTTTGGAGCATCTTCCATCAGAATCCTCATTAGCCAACTTTAATGTCCCTTAAAAAGATAGAAATGGATTTAATATGCTTTAAATCTATCAACTTCAATTGTTATAGAAAAAAAATCTTTACTGACATAATGAGGAGTTTCTTCGAAGCTTATCTTGGTACAATTACTTAAAATTCACAAAATCATGAGATGAATTTACCTTCAGCAAGCTCAAACAGCGATAAACAGTTCCACAATAGATGCAGATAGAAAAGTGCGAGGCTTGAACATAGATGAAGAGCTACAAACTCATCACTCGAGATGCATCGGCGCAAGGGAGACAAAATCAATTACCAAATCCGCATGAGAAAATGCAGAATTCTCGAGGAGAGAAGGGTGGACCTTTTGATCTGTCTCATGACCGCAGGAGGGCCACCAAGGGTGACGGATTTGTCATCGTCCGGGGAAGCCTTCAACGAGGATGACGAGCCAACGATCTGCTCCATCTTCTTAAACCAGGGCCAGTGGCTGGTTGGGAGGCCGCCACTGCTGAGCCTCTGGCACTCGACCTTGTATCGCTTCTTGAGGTTGTCGATCTTGTTCTTGCACTGCTCCACGCTCTTGCCCACCTTCTGCTTGTTGCAGCGCTCGCTGACGATGGTGGCTACGTCCTCCCAGTCCCTTCCCCGCAGGTTGCCCCGGTTCAGCTGCTCGTATCTCTCTGTGTACGCGTCGAGGAGGGAACCTATCGCCGTGTCGCTCCACTCCTCCCGGTCCTTGCGGTAGTCCCCCGAGGATGACATCGGCCTCGACTTTTTGTTAGCCGCCATGCTGCTGTTGTAGCAGTAGGGCGACTCGCCGTCGCTGATATCGTCGTGGTCCTTGCGCTTGGGCGAGTGGTGATGGGGCTGCTGCTGGTGGTGGATGTGCTGGAGGTGGTGGTGGTGGGACGCGGAGGTGGCAGCCCCCTTGACCTCGGGGTTGTCGGCATCGCCGTCCTCGTCGTCGTCGTCGTCGGCTGGGTGCTGGGTGGCGAAGGGATTGGCGTCCTCGGCGAAGCAGGGGTGTTCGTGGAAGGCGGAGGCGGAGGGGCATTTGGAGGCGTCCGTCTGGCTGAATGCCTCGCCATAACCCTCGTGGTTCTCGCCTCCACCATCGACGACGACCCCCTTCTTTCCAGGGCTGACGATGACCGAGGGGGCGGAGGAGGAGGAAGCGCCGAGGTGGTGGTGGGCGCGGGGATGGAGGGAGATCGGCGTCGCCTTGGCGGTCACGTAGCGGTGGGCGGCGGAGAACGGGACGGCCCGTGCCTGGGCCTGGTGCTGCGACTGGGCTTCGTCTCCTAGCAGAGCGAAGTCGTCGTCGCAGGAGGCCATGAAGGCGGCGGCCTCGTCGTCGTTAGGGTTAGGGTTATGGCGTCCGAATCCGAACGGGGCGGAGGCCGAACGAGACGGGACGGGACGTAGACGACGTTAGAGCGTGGGAGACGGATCGCGAGCGGACGTCCACTTAAGAGGGTGACGGTGGGATCCCCCCGTAACTTGCTGGCTACGGGACCGTAACGCGCCGTCACATCTCCGTTAGATAACGCTCCGCACGCCTGCAACCAGCGAGGGTGGGGCCCGACGGCACAATAATAATGAAGCGCACCGCCCACCATCTCCGTCTGTTCCCGATTCCGTGCCCCAAAGACGATCTCTTTTCCACCAACTGCGTTAAAATATTGAAGGAAAATTATATATATCATTTTTTTCCGGTGGAAGCGGGACGGAGAGCGGGAAACCATCCCGCGCACCCCCCATTCTAATATTGCATCAGAATCCACGTTAGACCGATCACCGAGAACAGGATCAATCGCTAACCACGTGATCCGCGGAACAACATTTCTTACTACAAGCAAATCAAATACAACTCACGAATATTCATCTTGAATTAGAGCGCCAACATGATATTCCAGTGACGAGGGACGAAATCACCAACGTATTGGTCAGTCTGATTCGTCCAAACTCGAATATGCATCGTTGTTCGAGGTATTTACGAAACAAAAACTCAATACGTCATCTATACAAAGATTATGATTGAAAGAGATTTCTCATCTCAATTTCTTAATGTTCAAATTAGTAATTCGAAATATATAAATACGAATACGAGTGATTAAAAAAAGATAGATCCCAATTTTTATTGTGTCAGAGATAAGTTTTTTTATCCAAGCATAAAATTATAAAATATTTTATAAAATATTTTACGTATAAGCAATCTTTAATCGTCTCCAATAGACTCGTCTTACTCTCTTATCCACGTGAACGATAAGAGGGGTTCGCTCCTTGCTCACATAGGCAAATAAGTGATATCTTCTTCTATCATTATAAATGATTATATATCATATGATATGATGATTAATTAATGATGTACTTTTTATCGTTGAGAATAAATTTTTTTATTATCAACTTTACTAAAAATATTTTTTTACTATGTGAAACATTCATTCGTTAGTTATCATGAAGCATGAGCTATAAAAATAAATAAATATAATTGTTAAGGCTTAATACTTTCACCCTCGTTTATACAAAATCTAACAAAAACATCAAATGGACCACGTTTATATCTCTACTCAACATTAGTCTCGGTGCATATTGATACCATGTAGATTATTCAAAGGCACATCGAGCAACTCAAAAAACTTATAACATAAGTCATATCGAAAATATATGAGTTTGATTAATTAATTAGTAATATACTCATCGAATCTTTATAAATTAATCTTAGTTTTATCTATTTTTAATTTTAAATTAATCAAAATATTTCAATCTCTCAAATATTAGATTGGCTTTGATATCAAATATCATGATTATAAGATAACTGATCCATTAAATTTGTTTGGCTAAAATAACTGATCAATACACTCAGCTAAAGTTAATAATAATATATTTATCGTGTTCTTATAAGTTAATCTTAATTTTATCTATTATTAATGTGAAACTACTTATAATATTTCATGAATCGAGTGGATTTGTTCAAATATTTCAAGCTATTGATATTTTATATTTTGTATTTATATGTCACCGTTTATCAACTTCCTAATCGATCAGAGAAATAATCTGTATAAAATAAAACATTTTTAAATTTTTTTGTTTATAATCTAACATGACGAAGTAATTAACGTCGTCACGTACGGAGTTCCGAATCAAATCGGATATTTTCCATGTCAGTGATCGACATAGTTCCAAATCGGTTAATAGTTTTAACACGACCTCAGGTTCGCTCGATGTTAGTGTAAACGATCTTTTTACCGTGACCCGGGCGAGGCACAGGGGGAAGCCCGTGGTTCCGGGGTCGTCTCGGTAAGGTTCGGGGTCGTCTCGGTAAGGTTCGGGTCCGTCGATGTCTCCTGCTCCGGTGAGTCGGCGGCGTGCCGCGTCACACGGGTGGAACTCGCACCTGGCGGTCGAGGGTGCTCCACCCAACCCTCCGATGCTTAAGTCGCTACTCCCGTGGGTTCCCCACCTCCTTTCCCAACTCAAGGGTCTAGCATGCGTACATTCTTCCTCTCACTTTACCTTGCCCCTTGCCTTAAATATGTCGGGGGAATGGCCCGCTCCCGTTTGCGTCTGGGGATGGTGTACGGACCTGACCTTGCAGGCTGGTAGCGTGGTCAAGTCAGCATGGGCGCGGGGCGAGGCAGAGGAGAAGCGACGTCGGGTTGGTCAGTAGCGGGAGTACTTGGGCGCAGGAGAGGCGAGGACGTCATCCGGGTGAAACACACAGGACCGGATGTCACGTCACATTCAATACCCATAACACTACCCCCCTCGAAAAGCCACTCCTGCGGGGACGGGCCTTGGGGGTAGGGTGTTCGGAGAACTTGATTGCAAGTAAGCTGAGTCTCTACCGGAGGTTCCACGATTGTGATATAATTGACCGTATTGCCGATGGGATAAGGGGTCGAGACTCGCCAAGACCCGAATACCGGTGGTCGAGCCGCCGCCAAGACCATGTAATGTATCACCTGTGGCGAGACTCACCCGAGAACATGGACCGAACCGCCGCTTCGATAAGGGGTCGAGCCGCCGCCGAGACCCGTAAAACCAATGGTCGAGCCGCCGCCATGACCATGAAACTGGCCGAGACCGCCGAGGCCATGGATACGAACCGATCGGATAAGGGTCGAGCCGCCGCCAAGACCTGTAAACTGATGGCCGAGCCGCCACTCAAAACCATGGATACCGAACCGCTGCTCGATGAGGGTCGAGCCGCCGCCGAGACCCGTAAAATCGGCGGTCGAGCCGCCGCCAAGACCAAGGATACCGAACCGCCGATCGATAGGGTCGAGCCGCCAAGACCTGTAAACTGGCTGACCCGCCACTCAAAACCATGGATACCGAACCGCCGTTCGGGATGAGGGGTCGAGCCGCCGCTCGAGACCCAGAAAATCGATGGTCGAGCCGCCGCTCAAGACCAAGGATACCGAACCGCCGACCGGGATAGGGGTCGAGCCGCCGCTCAAGACCAAACTGATGGCCGAGCCGCCACTCAAAACCATGGATACCGAACCGCCGTTCGGTATGAGGGGTCGAGCCGCCGCTCGAGACCTAGAAAATCGATGGTCGAGCCGCCGCCAAGACCAAGGATACCAACCGCCGATCGATAGGGGTCGAGCCGCCGCCAAGACCTGAAACTGGCGGTCGAGCCGCCACTCAAAACCATGGATACCGAACCGCTCGATGAGGGGTCGAGGCGCCACTCAACACCCTATAACCAACCGCTGCTCGATAAGGGGTCGAGGCCCGCTCAAGACCTAGAAAACCAATGGTCGCAGGTGTTGCTCAAGATCATGTAACCGAACCGCCGTTCGGGATAAGGGGTCGAGCCACCGCTCAAGACCCAGAAAACCAATGGTCGAGCCGCCGCTCAAGACCGTGTAACCGAACCGCCGCTCGATAAGGGGTCGAGCCACCGCCAAGACCCGAAACCGGTGATCGAGGCGCCGCCAAGATCATAAGTACCAACCGCCGCTCGATAAGGGGTCGAGTCACCGCTCAAGACCCGAAAAACCGGTGATCAAGGCGTCGCTCAAGATCATGAGCACCGAACCGCCGTTCCGGCTTAGGGGGTCGAGCCACTGCTCAAGACCCAAAAGACCAATAATCGTAGGATCGGAATCGCTCGCCAAGCGCGCTGCGGGGATCGAGGGGTCGGCGACGTGTCGCGCACGTTACCCGCCTGGGTGGTGGACACGTCACGTCCTCATTAATATCGCGTCGTCGCTTGGGCTTCCCGATGCGACACCGTTGGGCGATATGCGCGGCGACATGCTGTCGCCCACTTCGGAAGGCGAAAGGGTGAGGCCTTTTCCCTTTAAATAGCGCGCGCTGCGACACTCCAGCACTTTTTATCAATGGAGTTATTCTGTCTCTCGAGTCCTGCCGTAGTCTTCTTCCGAGTTTTCTTCCTTGGCTCTGGTGTCCTGCCACCCATCAGTCGATCCCTTCCACTGTAGGTCAGTGTACGATGGCTCTTCCTTCCACCTCTTGTTCCTCTACTTCTTCCTCCTCCTCTCCTTCCCACTACTACTGCTGCAGCCTTCCCACCATCTCCTCCTTCCAACCGTTCCTCGGACGGGGAAGCGACGCGTGCGCTAGAGGCCCTAATGTGGCCGCACGACCAAGATTCTACCCTGGACGACACGTCCGTGGGGATCATCCGGAGGCACTTTAGTATTCCAGAGGAATACGCCCCACAGCCCGGCGCGGGCAGCGGTCCTTCGACCCGGTCCCCAAGGGCTTTGCTCGACTCGACGCTCGAGGCCGGCCCGCACCTCCCCTACATCCCGTCATTGTGTCATGCATCTCTGTGGCGGATCTCGCATTCACAGATAACCCCCAACTCCTGGCGATACTTGGTGGCTTTCCTGGGGGAATGCCACTACGCCGATATCGCCCCTACCCGCAACCTCTTTCTTTCCTGCTTCCGACTATTCAAGGGTCCGGGGGGTTATTTCCTTGCTGCCCGGGCGGGGTTCCGAGTCAGTGGTGCCCCCACCAACAACAAGGGGTGGAAGAGGCGCTTCTTCATCCGGTGGGAGAAGGACCGGGTTTCGGGTTCGGTGGTCCTCGAGACCATCGATAACACGGCCCCGCTCAATGTGGAGCGTGCGCACCTCGAGAGGTTGAGGGTAATTCTTCCCTCTTCGCAAGCCATCCGTAATATGTCGGAGCAATGGCTTGCGGAAGCAGGGCTTAGCCCGCGCTCTCGGGGTAGGTTTATCACTATTTCACATTTTCTGGATAACTGTGGTCTTCTCGACTCTAACTGGTCTTCACCTTTCGCAGAGATGGTGAATTTGTGATCATTCCATGGTGCGAGCACTCGCAGCTCGCCCTCGCGCCCGGCCGCACCGAAGCGGGGTGACTCTCGACGGCCGAGGGGGACGCCCCCAGAAGAGGCCCAAGGCGAAGAGCGTCGTGGACCTTGAGGCGCCGGCTGCCCTCCCCGACCGTCCTGAAACGTCCGCGCGCGAGCGCGAGCCCGGATCAGTGGCAAGGAAAGCGTCGTCCCCGTGCGTGAAGGACTTATGCGAATTCCACCGGGCAAGGTCAGCCCTTCCATTCGGGTAATGGGTGAGATCTCTCGGAGAAGGCGACCCCTAGTGGCGTTGGAGTGAAGCGTCGGGGACAAGGTGTGGTCGGGGAGACCTGCCGCCACTTACCTCCGGGGGGCGCTCCATCCCGATATGGCTCGGGACGTATACACGCTCCCCTCGGAGGCACTCATCGCCAAGTCAGCCAAGTCGGTGCTGTGGGTAAGCCTCGTCTCGCGTTCCTCTCTTTGGGAAAACGTCGTTTAACCACTACTCACTGTTTCCCTTTTTGTGCAGAATCTCCACTACACGACGGCTTTGATCGACCGGGTCCACGCCGGTCGGCTTGTAGGTGGTGGCGGCGCAACATCGCCTGCGTCGCCCCGGTGGAGGAGGCCGGCGGGTCCGGGCCGGAGGCGGTTCTTCTTGCGGGCGTGGCGGCGGTGACCTAGCGCCGAGTCTCGCGCTGCCGCGAGCTTCGAGGCCTCGTTAGCGTGAGCGGCTGCGAATTTGGGTGGCGAGGTGTCGCGCCTGACTGCCGAGCTCGAGGCCTCGTTGGCTACGCAGGCCAGCCTGCAGAAGTTTCTCCGGATGGAGAAGCTGGAGAACCGCCTCCGCACCAAGGAGGCCTCGGTAGCGGCGGCCGCGCGAGCCGGCGAAGGCGCCCGGGAGGCCCTCGCGGCGGAGAAAGCGACCGTCGAGCGGGGCCGGGAGGTGATCGCGCGATACAAGAAGTCGGAGGGCTTCCTTCTCGGCTTGGGCCGGACGGGCGAGTATCCTACGAATATGGATACAAGGTCGCCTTAGCCCGGTTCTGAGCGTGCGCTCCGGGTTCCGCGATCGAGGCGGACCCCTTCACCTCCCGGCCCGAGGACCAGGGGGCGAGTATGCCCGACGAGGTCCCCTTTGACGATAGTCTGCCGGAGGCTAACCCCTGAGGGGCCTTTTTTTTCTTTTTGGAGGGCTCTTTCCCTCATCCATTTTGTACCCCCCTCTAGGGGCTCGTTTTGTACTCCGACATTTTGGCAATACAACTTTGATTTTGACAAGTTAGTCTCTATGTTCTAAATCCAACACTAGTACTTCTATCTTGCCTTTGCAATCTTTATAGCAACTTCACACAAAATATTTCTTGAGGTTCTGGACGTTCCAAGTCCTCGGGAATTGCTGTCCTGACATAGTCGCAAGTCGGTACGCGCCCGATCGGACGATCTTGGTGACTCGGTAGGGGCCTTCCCACTTAGGTGCAAGCTTGCCCCTTAGGCGGGTAGGGTCACTTACCTCCGCCTTGCGCAGCACCAAGTCTCGGCCAGAGGTCGAGGTGTACCCTTTGTTATAGTTTGGGCGACACTTGATTATCGCTAACATCTTTAGGTGCGCGTTAGCCTGCGCTCTTCGAGGAGGTCTAGGCCAGCCCGAACTCCTTGGGTGAGGTTGACTCTTCGTAGTTTTCTACTCGGAAGGTCGGAATGACCAACTCGGCGGAGAAGCTGCCTCCACACCAAGCGCCAAGGGTATGCGGGGACTGCGAGGCCGTTTTGGGGTTGTCGCAATGACCATAAGACATTGGTAGTTCGTCAACCCGGTGGCCGAGCTTCGAGTCCTTTTCTTAAGCCCATCCGGGATAGCCCGGTTGGTTACCTCGGCGAGCCCGTTGAGTGCGGTGTGCCCGCGGGCTAAACCTCAAGCGGATCTGGTAGGTCGCGCGAAATTCACTAAAGCCGGTATTTGAAAAGCGGGTTCCGTTATCGGTAATGATAGCGTTAGGAAGGCGAACCGGGTCACGATGTTTTTCCATCTGGCTGTTCGACCCGCGGCGTAATAGTCGCGGTACCACTTGGTGAAATAGTCGATTCCACGATGATGTATCTCCATTGGCGGACAGGAAATGGCCCCGGAGTCCATCCCCAACTGCGCGAAGGGCCAGCGCGATCCATGGGGTGAGAGGACGCGGGAAGCTGCGGGGCCGGGCTTGCGGCGGCATGTGTCGCCGCCGCGAAAACCTTAGCGTCTCGGTGCAAGCGTGGGCGATAATAGCCTTGGCGCGGCACCTTGAAGGCGGTCAGGGCACCCATGTGCTCCCGCGAGTTCCGCGTGGACTTGGCGAAATTATACTCGCCTCGTCGGGATCCAAGCACCGTAAGAGGCGAGAAAATGACCTCTGTAAAGCGATCGCGATCTCGCGTACCATGCTTGGGTTCGTGCGGGCCGCGCGCCTTGGCGTCGTCTTGAGCGAGAATGCCCTCACGCTTGTATCTCGCATCTCCTGCACCCATGTGGCGGGCCGTTGGGACTCGGGGTCCCTGCCCCGTCGTGGCCACAGGTCCTCGACCTCGGGATGTTCCTCGTGTTCGGCTCAGAGGCTTTCTTTGCGAGTAGTCGCGCTCGTTACGGGACACAGGTACTCTAGATAAAGTGAAATGAGAAAAGTTAGAGGTTTGGGCCTTTACCTCTGTTAGGTACTTCGACATGGTCGGGTCCCGCGCCCGATAATCGCCGCCTACTTGCTCGGCGATCAACTGGGAGTCCGTGATAACATGGACTGCTCTCAGCTGCATCTCGGCTGCTAAGCGAAGGCCCGCCAGAAGGGCTTCGTACTCTGCCTCATTGTTTGTGGCCTCGAAGCCAAAACGGACGGATCGCTCGAAAGAGTGTCCCTCGGGGTCCTCCAGGATAAGTCACGCGGCACCCTTGAGCGAGGACCCATCTCGTGCAAGACCAGTTACGGTAAACTTGCTCCGCACCCTCCGTTTCGGGCGGGTTAGTTCGAGATGAAATCGGCGGGGCTTGGGCCTTGATGGCGTCCTTGGTTTTGTAGAGATCGAACTCGGATAGTTCCAGACCATTTCAAGAGGCATACCTGCTATGTCGAATTTAGAAAGAACTTGGATGGTTGGTCGGTCATTACCTCGATGGTATGGGCACGGAAATAGAGGCGCGACTTCCGCCACGACAAGTGCTAATGCCGGCCTCTCGATGGGTATGCTGCTCTGGACCCGCAACACATGGCTGGTGTAGTAGGCCGGATCTTTGCTTTTGGAGGCTTCTTTCACGGCACTGAGCTCACTTGCATCTTTGGGATGCCGCGGTAGAGCAAAGTTTTTCGGCGCGATCCGAGGCAAGGCGTGGGAGTGCGGATAGGTGTTGCTTCGGACATGCGAAGGCTTCCTCACACTCCGCCGACCACTGGAAGTTCTTCGGATCCTTTAGGACCCGAAAGAAGGGGAGACACTTGTCTCCGTCGAGGCGAGGCAGGACAAAGGCTGCTGTCGTTAAGGCATTGGAGCTCCTTCGTCTTTGGAGATCCCATGTTGAGAGTGCTTGGATCTTCTCGGGTTGGCATCAATTCCCGCTCATGTATGATGAATCGAGAAACTTTCGGAGTAACCTCTAAGGCGCGCCTTAGCTGGGTTAAGGCGCATCCCATATCCTCAGCGTGGCGAAAGTCTCCCTTAGGTCGTCGAGGTGTGCGGCTCTGTCAGGCTTTTCACAATCATGTAAATCGACATAGACCTCCATATTCCGCCCGATCTGGTGGGCGAACATCTTATTCACCGTCCTCTGGTAAGTGGCCCAGCGTTCTTTAGTCGAGCGGCATGACCTTGTAAAGTAGGCTCCTCGGGCGTGTGGAAGGCGTGTGTTGTTGATCCTCTGGCGCCATCGGATCTGGTTGTAGCAGGAGAAGGCATCCATGAAGGAGAATCGGGCGTGCCCGCGTGGAGTCAACAAGCTGGTCAATCCTAGGCAAAGGAAGCAATCCTTCGGGCAAGCAGTTCGGATCGGTGTAGTCGACACATCCTCCGGCTTCCATTAGGCTTCTTCACGAGAACTACATTGGGCTGACCATTGGGGAAATTACGACTTCCTCAATGAAGCCAGGATGCCAGAGCCTATCCACCTCCATTTGCGTAGCTGTTGGCGCTCTGGAGCTGAGCTCGGAGTCTTTGTCTCCTTTGGCGGTATCGTGGAAATGCTCGGCGGTGTTGAGCAACCGGGTTGATTCACGGGAGGTCGGTGTCAAGCAAAGACATCCGTATTTTCTTGGAGGAGGCTGATGAGTTGAGCCTGTTCCTGTTCATCTAGGTCGGGACCGATTCCGACCGTCCGGTCGGGACGGTCATCCCGCAGCGGAACGTTGATTGTTGGCGTCGTCGGCTCGGGGTGTTGGGTCGGGCATCGCGACCCGCGCGGATCCTCAAGGGGCGGCTCTGGCCTCTTTCTCTTGCCTAGGGAGATCGCTGTCAAATAACACCGTCTAGACTCCTGGGGATCTCCCCGGACTTCCCCGGCTCCAGCACTCGTCGGGAATTTCAAGGTCCGGTGGTATGTTGAGATAATCGCCCTTAACTTTGTTGAGGTGGGCGGCCCAGGATGGCGTTATGCGATGGGAGATCAACCACGAGAAAGGTCACCAACATTGTTTTCGTCCTCGGTGGGTTGCGAGAGTTAGAGAGTAGGGTAGCGCACCTCGCGGCGAGATCGAATCGCGGTGAATCCGGTGGCGAGTATAGAGGCTTCAAGGCCTCCCTCGGTAATCCCAGCTTCAAGAAGGCTTCGAAATAAAGGATGTCGGCCGAGCTGCCGGTGTTAACCATGACCCTTTTCACTTGTGCATTTGCTATCCGGGCCGTCACCACCAGCGCGTCGTCGTGCTCAAGATTCCGAATCCTGCACGGGAAAGTGATCTGCAGTTCGGAGGAGGAGTTCCCGGCCGAGCAGCGGGCATAAGCCTTTCGTCCCGGCGCTATGCCCTCGGTGGTCCCCCAACAATTACGTCGATGTGTTGCTCGGCCGGGCCTCGGGATGCATGGAGGTTCCGCGGGCGTTGGAGGTATTGGTCTAAATGCCCCCTCCGAATCAGCTCCTCAATTTGCGCTTTCGTAGCATTGCTCGTGTCGTGCGTGCAGCCGATGGCGGCGATGCTCCGGGCCGATCGGCGAGCTCCCGCCGGCCCTTCATCGGGCGGGGAGGCTTAAGCATCCCCCTTTCCCTTATCTGGAGAAAGATTTGCGTACGCGACGCATTCAAGGGGGGTGGTGGTAGCCCAGGCGTGTATCGGTCGGTATCTGCTGGCGTCCGGTGGGGGCTACGCTGGTCGTCGTTCCTTCGGTGGCGTCGACGCCCCTTGGGCACTCTTCCTTTCTTCCCGACATCCAAGTTTCAGCCGTCACATAGTGGTTCGCCCGTTGGAACATTTCCGCGATGGATACGGGCGCTCACCAGGACCAACAAAACCTCGAGGGTCGTAGCCTATCATGAATGCTGCGTGCGAAGGGTGAGCGTCAGATAACCCACGTACCTCCGTGGTAAACCGTCGCACGAAGTGGGAGAGGGGTTCATCCTCCTTTTGCTTCAAACCCAGGAGGAGCGCGGCGATGAAGCCGGACGCGAACGCCAGAAAGTGTAGCTCGAAATCCTTGGCGAGCTGTTCGAAGGACGTTATCGTCCCGCTCCTTAAAGTGCTGTACCAGGAGCGTGCGGGCTCTTTCATCGTGGTGGGGAATGCTTGGCACATCGAGCGTCGAGTCCCGTCTGAGGCCATTTGAGCTCGAAAGGCGGCCACATGGTCCGCGGGGTCACTGGCTCCGTCGTAGGAATCGATGGAGGGGAGGCGGAAGTTCAAGGGCACCGGGTATTCTCGTATGTCACTGGTGAACGGGGACTCCCAGTGGGGCTCCTCCTTCTGCCCCTCCTTCGACCTCCGTATGTCCCCACACCTCATCCGGTATTGGGAAATAGAGCGGAGCTGAGCTCGGAATAGATCGGTCGAATCCGAGGACACCGCCTCGGGCTCGGGCGATATACCCAGGTTCTCGAGAACCCGGGCTCCGTCCAGGACCGGATGGGACGCTGGGGAAGACGGCGCCGGGGGGGGCGCCTCATGAGCCTGGGGGGAGGGTCCGGACCTCTGGTGGTTCGGCCCTCCCGTTTCTGGCGAGCGAGGGGCAGCGGCACAGGCGACATTGCGGGCCGGACTGTTGGGATAGGTCACGAAAGGCCTCCGCGGTGGCCCGGGAGCGGAGAAACCCGGGGCGGGTGGAGTCGAGTCGTCGTTAAACAGACTCCAATAGCGCTCTGAGGTCGCAACGGGATCGTCTCCCCAGAGTCTGGAGGTAGAGGGGGCTTCCACCGGGGTGCCTCGTACAGGGTGCGACTTCTCGTCCATGTGTTGTTCGGGGCACAGCAGGCGATCTTCCGACGGGCCCTCCTTCTAGCGCCAATCTGTTAGTGTAAACAATCTTTTTACCGTGACCCGGGAGAGGCACAGGGGGAAGCCCGTGGTTCCGGGGTCGTCTCGGTAAGGTTCGGGTCCGTCGACGTCTCCTGCTCCGGCTGAGTCCCGAGCGGCGGCGTGCACCGGCGTCACCGGGGGTGGAACCTGCACAAAGGCGGGTCGGAGGGTGCTCCGCCCGACCCCTCCGATGCTTAAGTCAGCGTCACTCCCGTGGGTTCCCGACCTCCTTTCCCAACTCAAGGGTCTAGCATGCGTACCTTCTTCCTCTCACTTTACCTTGCCCCTTGCCTTAAATATGTCAGGGGAATGGCCCGCTCCCGTTTGCGTCTGGGGATGGTATACGGACCTGACCTTGCAGGCTGGTAACGTGGTCAAGTCAGCATGGGCGCGGGGCGAGGCAGAGGAGAAGCGACGTCGGGTTGGTCAGTAGCGGGAGTACTTGGGCGCAGGAGAGGCGAGGACGTCATCCGGGTAAAACACACAGGACCGGATGTCACGTCACATTCAATACCCATAACACTCGAGCTCGACTTATTTGAAGTCGCATGCTTGCATATGTTCCAACATCACCGATCGCACCCCAAGCGACGGCTATCGATGACAATGCCGCTTGTGAGAAATCGAACAGTTGGATGTTCGAACATCATGACATTATGATATCATGGGCGGAAGCGTGCGTGCCTGTTAGGGGTATTAAATGTGACGCGACACTCGATCCTGAGCATTACGCCCGGATGATGTCATCGCCCCTCCTGCGCTCATTTACTCCCGCGTTTGACCACGGCACCGGCCTGCGAAGCCAGGTCTGTATACCACCCCCAGACGCAACCAGAAGCGCGCCATCAGCCCGACATATTTAAGCCACGGAAGGAGAGGAGGAGAGGGAGGGGGGGGGCTGGAAAGAAGATGAGAAGAGGAGAAGAGAGGGGGGATGAACCAGGACTCAGCAAGAGGAGGAGGGGAAGAAGACTCTCTTAACCACTCTCCCCCTCGCTGCATGGCAGTAGCCAAGCCCCCTCCTGCATGGCAGCAATCGAGCTCCCTCACTGCATGGTAGCACCCGAGCTCCCATCGCTGCATGACAGCACCCGAGCTCCCATCGCTGCATGGCAGAACCGAGTTCCCATCGCAGAGAGGAGCAGCATTGACCTCGAGACATCGGCAGCCAAAGGATCTCTCTCTCTACTTCTCTCTCTCTCTATGAAACACTCTACTCACTCCCATCCGACACTGACTTAAGCATCGGAGGGGTCGGGATGGGAAACCCCCGACCCGACCTGTGTGCAGGAACCAAGGGGCATGTAGCGAGCTGGCCACCAGATGAAGGAACCGGCCCTGGCCGAACGGATGATCAGCTTCTCCCGACCCAACGTCGGTTTCCTGTCCGAAGATCGATGAGACGACCCCTGCGTATTCGGATCCGAACCCAGCTACGATGGCCCAAGGCCACGGCAAAAAGTCGTTGACCGCGAGAGTGCCCGTGTCCCCCCAAATGTTCTGCTCGTCTTCGCCCACCGATCCCACATTTCCATCGCCACTCGCCGAAGCGGGCACGACCGGGCGATCCCGAGCTTGGCCGCCGAAAAGAAAGCTCGTGTCCGCCGTTGATTGCTTCGCACGATAGAACCTCGATCCGTCCCATGATGCCATGCCACGCCACGCCATGCCCGTCCATACCGGAATCGATGTCGGATGCGTCGCCACCCGTTCGGTCACCACACACCACTCGATGGGCCCCCCACCGCGTTGATTCCAGTTTGGGTGTCGGGCGCGATCTATGGGCGAGTCGATGTGTTCTCGAGTCAATGAAAGATCAACGGACGGGAATGCGGCAGAGCCCTGCAGAACGGAAGCATCATATATTTGCGCTCTAGAGAATTGGGTCAGAGAAAGCCGTCTGGGGGCGGAGAAGAATTAGCATAATAAAAGGAGGGCACGCTTCTATCGCTGCGAGTCTTTGGTTTCGTCTCCCTTCTTCTTTCCTCTTTCTAGTCCCCGTCCTCTTCGAGCGTAGTTGCAGCAGAGGCGCAGATCAAGAAAGATGCATTCGACCCACCTCCTCCTGGAAGAACCCATCAGGATGGTCTCCATCCTCGAGCCGTCCAAGCCTGTATGCCTTTCCTCTCTCGCTTGATCAATGATCGGACGGTTTACTTTTTGGAAATATACAGAATCGAAACCTCTGCCAAGAGGAATCTTCTATTTCGTTCCGTGATCATTGATTTGGTGTGGCCTTTTGCCTCTGCAGAGTTTCTTCCCTGCGATGACCAAGATCGTGGGCACGCTCGGCCCCAAATCCCGGTCGGTGGAGGTGATCTCCGCCTGCCTCAAGGCCGGCATGTCGGGTACGCCTCATGTTTTTTTCTAATCTGCTTCTCATCAAGAGGTCGGTTGAAGTTTTATTTTAATCAGCGCTCGGTTTCGTTTCAATCGGCTGATTGGGTTCTTCTTTTGACAGTGGCAAGATTCGACTTCTCGTGGGGGGACGTCGACTATCATCAAGAGACCCTGGAAAACCTCAAGACCGCTATCAAGAGCACCCAAAAGTTGTGCGCCGTAAGTCTGCACATTACTATTCCTCTTTTGCGTCGTAGATACCGGTACCCCTTTCGACGTCTCCTTTTCTGCTGGTGGATGAAAGCCCTAATAGGGTTTTACATATTCATGTAACATCGATCAAAGATTTTCGACAACTTGCCGGTGGATGAAAACCCTAATAGGGTTTTAGAGCACCATGGATCGTGTCTCGGTACAACCCATTGGGCCGGTGTGTTACTGTTATGCCAGCTTGTACCACTTGGCACCGACTTATGCTTTGGTTCAGTACCCGAGCAAATGGTATTTGACACCATGCTATATAGTTCAAGCAGGTCACCCCAGACCATAGCAGAACACAAAGGCCCCATATGTTGCTACCAAGGCCCAACAAGTACATCCTGCATATAGTAGAAAAGATTTCATCACACGACCATTATGGTGTTGATCTATTAGATGGTGCACCAACTTGTACCACAAAGTGGTGATATATGTGGTCTGGTTCGGTAGCATACCAACCTGTCTTTTATACCATGCTATGGTGCAAGTGTTCAAGCAGGTCACCATAGACCAGGCAGAACACAAGGTTCGTTTAATTCACATTAACCCTATGAATCCCATATATTGCTACCAAAGCCCAATGAATACATCCTGCATATGGTAGAAAAAGACTGGATCTATGGGTGTTCAAACTTCAAACACTCTTACACCCTTTTCAATTTGTTGATATCAACCAGCCGAGTTAGGCATATGGTTGGTTCTTTTGAGTTATAAGTTAGTCCTCTTTCTGAGTTGCCTTATCATGAGGATCTATCTTCAAATTCAGGATCAACCGACCATTTTTCAATTCTAAACATTTTTGTTAATTGATCATAAATCATTTTCCTGTTTCCCAGATCATGTTGGATACAGTGGGTCCAGAGTTGCAGGTCGTAAACAAAAGTGAGAAGGCCATCTCACTTGAGGCAGATGCTTATGTTATTTTGACCCCAGATCAGGAGCAGGAAGCATCATCTCAGCTGTTGCCTATAAACTTTAGCGGATTATCAAAGGCAAGCAATTTTTTTTCTTCCAATCATGCTCATTGTTGCTTGATTTAATTAAACCAACATGGATGCGGTGGATGAGTTGGGTCAATTAAAATTATTGGTAGGAGCAGTGGTTCAAGAGGACCTAAGCAAACTTTATTAAGAAACAAGAAAAAAATGATACGGTATATGTGGCTTTTTCCTATCTTATTTTGGTTACAACATGCATGGTAACAAATGATCATTTAAGGCTGACTGTTAGATATTGAGAGCACAACTATATTATAACATAAAGACCATCTGATGGTAAGAATAGACATTTAGTTCAATGTGAATTTTAGAATTATTTTAATCAAATTTTATTTTCTATCATTTATTTGCAGGCAGTGAAGCAAGGAGACACAATATTTATTGGCCAATACTTGTTCACTGGTAGTGAAACTACTTCTGTTTGGTTGGAGGTATGGCTTTGGTGGGCTTGCCTGATCCAATTCATTGAAAACTGATAGCTGACGCAATAACTATATCTCATCTACCTGTTGAAAGGAACTAGTACTGCATTTTCTGTGAATGTATACGTAGTAGGATTGTGCACAACTAATCTTGCCATACTTGGTTGTGTCAGTTGCTTTTTACATGGGTTATTGAGTCTTCAACTGAGTTTTTATTTTTCTTTTGTATGTTTGTGCAGGTTTCTGAGGTGAAAGGGGCTGATGTAGTCTGCATAATAAAAAACACTGCTACACTGGCGGGGTCACTCTTCACTCTCCATGTCTCCCAAATCCATATTGATTTGCCAACACTTACTGAAGCTGATAAAAATGTAAGACAAACAGTGCGGTTCTTGACCAGCATTGCTTTTAGCATCTTGTAAGGTTTCCTAATAGTTTTCATGTGAAGAACTCTTTCACCCATTGTTTGTTTCAACAATGTAATTTTTAACATGCATCATGGAGCGACCATAAGAACCTATGGTGAAGCTTCGTTACAAAGATAATATTGCACTAAAATGCAACGCAAGTGATTTTCAGACGAATGAAAGAAGAATTGTTGTTGGGTTATGAATTTGTAATACAGTTAACAACTTTTGATCTAACCAGGTCGTTCATCATCATGAATTTTCTGCAATCAATTTAAGGTCTCCCAGTACTTAACAAAGGACACATCCTTTTGCCTCTAGCTTCCAATGTTTATCAACTTGATTTTTATCAGCCGCTTAACATAGGTTAATCCATTCCTCAGAATAATGTATATAGCTTGTGGTGCAATGTTCTCTCACTTCTATTTTGATACTTAATACACTGGTTATTAGTGGTTATCCCAATGTTACAAAGATATTATTGCACTAAAATGCAACGTAAGTGATTTTCAGACGAATGAAAGAAGAATTGTTGTTGGGCTATGAATTTGTAATACAGTTAAGCAACTTTTGATCTAACCAGGTTGTTCATCATCATGAATTTTCTGCAATCTATTTAAGGTCTCCCAGTACTTAACAAAGGACACATCCTTTTGCCTCTAGCTTCCAATGTTTATCAACTTGATTTTTGTCAGCCGCTTAACATAGGTTAATCCATTCCTCAGCATAATGTATATAGCTTGTGGTGCAATGTTCTCTCACTTCTATTTCGATACTTAATACACTGGTTATTAGTGGTTATCCCAATGTTTTATACTCATCTCTTGATGGAAACAACCTATTGATTTAGTCTTTTTAAGTATATTGAACAAATTAATGCATAAATTGTGTTTATTATCTGAAACCAAGGTGTCGACTGTTGTCCATGGGAGAAACAATGTATCATTTAAGAAATTCAATTACTGGTTTGCAGGCACTAAATTTGCTCATAGATTATAGTCTCTTAAGTTTATTTAAAAGTCTTCTTATTCCGTGCAACATGTTGTCTATATTTTAGGCAATAAGTACATGGGGTGTCCGCAACAAAATTGACTTCCTTTCTTTATCTTATACAAGGCATGCAGAAGATGTTCGACAAGTAAGCTATTTTTATTCACATCACTTGTGTTTACCTTGCAGTATTTACTCTATTAAGAATATGAAAAATTTCTATCCCAATATATTTCTTTTCTCATTGGGAATTTATTTTGCCTGATCTGGAGAGACAAATAAGCTATTTTATTACATATTTACTCTTTAAGAATTTTTAAATGTTCAATGCCACTTTTTTCATTGGGAATTTATTTTGTCTGATCTGAAGTTGACTTGTTCATTTGTCTAAAAACATTGCTTTGCGATTTTCTATCACTGAATTCAGGCCCGAGAATTCTTGTCGAAGTTAGGTGATCTTTACCAAACTCAAATATTTGCCAAAATTGAGAGCGTAGAGGTCAGCAGCAAAGATACTTGTTATTAATTTGGAACATTTACCTTACATCGTCAAGTTTATAAGTTGCATTGCTCATTTTCTTTCAGGGTCTAACACATTTTGATGAGATTTTACAAGAAGCAGATGGCATCATTCTCTCACGTGGGAATCTTGGAATAGATCTCCCACCTGAGAAGGTGGGAAATTTGATTATTATGGCTATGCTGGTTTAGTTTTTACTTTCCAGTTATTACATCTATGATGCCCCACTATATGTAAATATAAACAACAAAAGCTGGCTGTGTGAAACAAAATTGGAATATTTCATAATGAGTGAATTATCAGTTCAGTTTCTTGAGATTGAAGGGTTTATTGAATTTTGTGTAGGCATTATTACCTTGTTTGTTCTGGATATTTGAACTTGTTGGATTTGTCTCGTTCTTCTTTGTTTAGTTCTTCGTTGAAATGATTTCTGCTTATACTCTATTGTTAAAACACATAGCACTGTTGTCCTGTGACAACAGTCGTCTGTTTTTCTAATACCTCAAAATTTGATGCTGATCGTTCAACAACATAGACACACTTTGATTTCTCATTTGCCCATTAACTATGTTCTGCTCCAGTTTTGAAGTAGTTTCCATGATTGAGGATAAAAGCTATTCCAAATCATCTGATATCCTAATATTTTTGATGATTACAGTTATAAAAATAGTTATTGTATTTATATAAAAGAGTATGGACAGAATTTGAATCTGAAGCAAGACAAGCTTATTAGTTGCCTCTTTATTGTCATGGTTCTTATGATGCAGCCCTTACCTTTGGGTCAATTTTAAAATAATTCATAAATATTGAGGATGCTGTTTATGAGTTTAGGCCCTTAGCTATTTTGATTATAAAATGGGTTAATTCAAGAGCTGTTAAAATAGCAGAATAGAAGGAATAATTGCAGTAGTATTTCTTGTACTTGATGATTTGAAAAAGTTAAATTCTTTTGATAGTTCAAGATTGCAGCTGGAAAATGTGATCCAGTCAACCTTCTTTCTTTTATTTGTCATTAGAAAGTATCTATTTCTCACCTATGTTACTGTAACTAATTTGGTTGGTGACTTATTGCCTGATTTCTGAGATTTTCCTGCAGGTGTTTTTATTCCAAAAGGCTGCTGTCTATAAGTGCAACATGGCTGGAAAGCCAGCAGTTATCACGCGTGTGGTTGACAGCATGACTGACAACTTGAGACCAACGCGTGCAGAAGCAACTGATGTGGCGAATGCAATACTTGATGGTATATTCTGTCTGTATAGGAAACTAATTGCTTTTGTATCATTTTGGTTGTGTCTTAAGTATTTTCCAATTTTATAACTTCAGACTATCAATTTTGATTATTTCCAGGAAGTGATGCAATACTTTTGGGTGCTGAAACACTTCGTGGATTGTATCCTGTTGAAACTATTTCAACTGTAGGTAGAATTTGTTATGAGGTGAGCCTTCTGTTATTGTATAAGATTTTCTCCAATACATTTGATTGTTAATAATAAACCAATATAGTTGTCCTGGAAGTATATAAAATATATGAAAAAGTTTGAATGACAGAAGAAGCTTTTGACATGCAACTTTTATTTTCATATATGCTACAGTTATACATAATTTTTTTAGTGGCTACTTCACACATAATTTTGACCTTTTGTACTGCGTTCATGTTGTCCCATTTTGTGTTCTTGATATACGATTAATCAGCATGGTGCATATGCCAAAAAAAAAAACATGGTTGAATGAACTATAGAAAGTCAACCTATAATGATCGAGTATCAAACATACAAAAAGCGGCTGTTTCATTGGCGCAAGACAAATGATCTTTCAAAATTTTGCCTATTTAAGACAATGTTGCTAGATGCATGTTCTATTCTATTTTGGTTACATGATCTCTAATCTTTTGTTCATGGTAGTTACAAAATATTACATGTTACTATGGAAGTCTGTTGAGGGTTTTTGGATGTCTAGATAGTGGATGGATGATGCTCTTTTGGTGATATCAAAGTTTAAGTATTTTGGTGATAGTGGATGGATGTGCTCTTTTTTTGTTCAAGTTATTTTGCTTTATTATTCCAGTTTCTGTAGCATTGTTTTATGAACTCATTACGTTCTTATGATTAATTGCTTTTGCAATGTGCATTTCTTTAGTCCCCACTCCCTTCCTATCTTCACTTTGCTCTTATCTTTGTGTTGCTTGCATTTGGATCATCATGGAAACAACTTTTGCAGGCGGAGAAAGTTTTCAACCAGGATTTGTACTTTAAGAAGACCGTGAAATATGTTGGAGAACCGATGACCCATTTGGAGTCCATTGCTTCATCAGCTGTATGCTATTAACTTCTTTATTCTTTAGCCACTATATAATGAAGTTTACTTTAGAGAAGTTAGAGGACATGCTTGAGTAACTATCCTGTGATGATTTTCTATAGGTACGTGCTGCTATTAAAGTTAAGGCTTCTGTGATAGTTTGTTTCACTTCATCTGGCAGAGCTGCAAGGTGCTATTTCAGTTGAAATTTGTTCAAACATCCATGTAGCTTTTGTTGTTTGAGGGCACAGATCGAAAGTTTTGACATGCATCGGATTTCCTCTTGTTCTTTGGTAGGTTAATCGCCAAGTATAGGCCTACCATGCCTGTACTATCTGTGGTCATCCCTCGGCTTAAAACAAACCAACTTCGGTGGAGTTTCAGTGGCGCGTTTGAAGTATGTGTTTAAGTACCCATTTTTTTATTAACTGGTGCACATCATCGCCACAACTCAAAAACTCGGATCAAGGATCTCGTTTTCTTTCTTTTTTATTATTTCCGGCAATTGATCTACCCTTGACATATGGTCATGATTTTTGCGATCTTTCCACTACTCGTATTTATTTTATAGATAGTTATTGGCAGGTACAATGAAGTCTTCACTAATGAAAGCTATTATATTGGCAGGCTAGACAATCGCTCATAGTTAGAGGCCTTTTTCCCATGCTTGCTGATCCTCGCCATCCTGTAAGTATTTTCATTTCTTATCTTGTAAGCATCATGTTCTTGTATTACTGTGGAATTATGCAGTACATATGAGAAAATTTCTTGTATTCTTTCGAAGGATATCTTGCATTGTTTGTTCCCAATCAATTTATTCAACATGGCATATTTCCAGCCAAAGACTTGGTGTTTTACTTGTTCATAGGAATAATGTTTTTCAGAGGATTAAATTGTGTTTCAATGTTGGTGCTGGTAATAACAGATTTGATGTGTTGATCTTGGAATCTGCCTCATGTTTAAAAGATTCTCACAATACATAGGTTGTATCTTTTAATGAGCAATTCGGACAAGGCTATGCTTGATAGAAAAAATGAACTCCCAATATTTGTTTGATCTTTTTCACAAACAATGCCAAAAGCTGTCTCTGAGGCAAAATGCATGTCATGTTGTCTTTGATATCCAAGTCAAAGAGAGTGGCCATATAGGAATCTTTAGTTTATAGCAGTGTTTTCAAAAGGCGCTCACCTAGGTGAGGCCTGAGTGCCTTGTAATTGGGTCGGGCGAGGCCTTTGAATGAGGCGCCACTCAGGCACATCCTTGGGCCCAGGCGTTGGGTAACTTAGGCGGGTGTTCGATGCAAAATTACTCTAGATTCAACCTATTTGACAGTTGGCTCAATCAAACTAACTATTCACATCACTTACATGCCCCGTCCACAACCCAAACAACATGCTCTTCTCCCTTGCCATTGCATGCTCGACCTAGCGTATGGAATTTGAAACACTGTCGTGAGTTGCCTCCGCCCTATATCGCCAGATTGCAAGCTTTCTTCACTCTACGTGGTCGTGCTACGAGCCTCATCCACCCTACTGTTACGGACTTAGCTGGTTTTGCCTAAACCGTGCGGCACCATTGCGTGTCAGTCCGCAAAGGTCAGCCTCCCCGAAGCCTCCTACGATCCCTTAGGACCTGCAAAAGAGAAGACGGGACAGAGAAAGCACTTCGCACGGGATACACAAGCCATCCTTTCAACAAACACTTTAGAGCCAATGCATTCCAACCATATATATCACAAGCTCAGAACGGTTGCACAATAAAGGTATAAAATTGGTCCACTACAAATCGAAATGTGGTACAAGTGTCCATCAAACGCAAACTTTATGTACATGTCGACAATGGTTGCCAAACTCACTCAAATGGGGCATTTTACCTTTGGCAAGCCCTTTACAAACTTTACAAGCTAGAACAAACCGAAAAGGACACGGACACGCATAAGCATTACACCGAACAAATCGTTTACAATTTGTCCGTGACATTCTCCCCTATTTATTCCTTCGACGTCCTCGTCGAAGCCATCGTTGACGCTGCAACTCCTTACCTTTGCTAGATCTTCAATCTTCTGCTCTTGCCGCGATGCGCCCCTTAGCTCCCAATTGTTTTCTACTTGTTGTTGTTGAGTCGTCGAACTTTAATCCGCCATGCTGTTTCAACTTGCCAATGACTCTGACTCTGGTGTGGGGTTGGCAGAGTTGTGCTGATCCTTGCTGGTTCTTGTGGATTCATCTGATGAAGGAAAAGACCTTTGACATGCGCCAGTCTTTAAATTCTTCTTATCTCTTGAACTAGATAGATTGCTTGTTGGAGCTTTAACGAGCATCACCTCTCAACCTTTGAAGTTTTCAAGCCCTTCCTTTGCAAAATTTTCCCATCGAATCTTCTTCCACTTAGTTGTCTCGTCCAAGTAGGTTCGCATCACTTTCGCTTTCGATTGACATTTAGTTGGAAAATGAAGCGGATAATCTATTCCCAGTAGCACTGATCACCATTGGTGAGGACCTGACGACTGTTATCTTCCATTCATCTTTTCGAAGGGTCTTCAAATCTGTGCAGAGCTCCTCTGCTGGATAACTAAGAGAGTTGGGGTACTCGGTTTCGCCCGTTCTCTTGAGAGTTGAGAAAGCGAAGGTTACTTGATTTGCCAACTCGAGGTTGTACTTCGCCGTGCGTCGGGTTATTAGACCGTCTGCTCTTGGCTCACACTTTGAAGCACTTGAAGTGTTTGCGATCCTTCTGTTGAGTCATTCTTATGATTCACCTTCTCGATGCTATTGAACTTCTATAATGCAGTAGTTATTACTCGACTTGGAGCAAGTCTCGATAGATTTGGTGCCTCTGGGATTATCACGCCTTCTCCGTCATTCACATCGCCTACTCCTCGAGTAGCAAAGGTACTGACCCATCTTTGCGCTTTTTCCTAGTGGTCCTGCGTTCTTACATCGACCAAGTCGCCACTTACGGCAATCTCGATGAAATACATTGACATCGGTCTTATGAAGTTCTCGGCTGTGCCCTTGACCTTGTCATGGTACATGGGTTTGCATCATTCTCCTCCACGGCCCATATCATGACCAAGCGCTCTCTCTGAGAGCGAAGGATCGATGACTCCCGGAAGTCCGCCTCTGCATTACCGTAGCATCACGATGCCCATGACACTACTATCCGTTGTCTCGCATCTGCATCCCTTCACGATCGGTAGATCCGCCTCTGCAGCACTCCTCTGAGTCCACCTTCATTCTAACCGATGCTTGGTTTTGGATAACTAAGTCCCTCTGGACTCGTCATTGCTTCTTTGTCCTTTTTCGACCACCTGTTTCAACACCTCTGTATTCTTTGAGCAGTTCCTCTTGGTCGATGGAAAGATAGACTGTAACTCCCATGTATGGCCTCAGCCATCATGTTGCAGGGTTTACATCGCTTCTGTTCTCTTTAGCTTCATTGGTCGCAACATTTGCTTGCTCTGCTTTGTCCTCTGACTTGTCGAGCTCCCTTAAGCGAATGTGAGCTCTAAAGCAGTCTAACTCTTCAGTCGCTCCGATCATACTTTTGTATGATCCAGTCCCCCCATGGGATTCACTGGTACTTGCATCTGAACTTCCTCGATAGTGTATAGCCCCCATAAGCTGATGCCCAGGGCTTTCATTCAATGCAGCATTCGAGCACGTACGGAAGATCCACCTCTGTGGTACCATGACATTCACTGCTTGAATCCATACCTCTTCTTGTCGTCGTGTTGTTCACCGAAGTGGAGCTCCCAGTCGCGCTCCCGATCATACCTCTGCATGATCCAGTCCCCCCATGGGACTCACTGTGTATATCGCATTGTCACGAACCATTCCACTACGATCCGCTGCATCATGTCACCTCCTGGTGACATCTCCTTGCATTCTGATCCGTGTGGTATGAACACGAACTGCGATCTCTCTATATGTGGACTCCGCCAACACATCGCAGGGCCTCTGCCACCTTCGATTCTGTTCGCTCCTTTGGTAATCGACCTTCGCCCACCCGCCCTCGGGTCACACTCGGACGAAACTTAGCTCTAGGATAGTCCATCGCCTAGCAGCTCTTCTGAAGCCCCCTGACTTCGCTGAAATTGGTGCATTATTATGCGGATCACGAGACTTTGCCTACCCGGCATAATCTCCACTTGCGTCGCTTTCCTCATGGCAACTCGAATAGCAACACTGTGGCATATTCTTCAAGAGTACCTGTCTCTGCATCCTCTTGCCCTGTGCCAAGGCCTTCTAATAGCAACTTCGCCTCTGCAAGCTGCGTTGTCTTAGTTTCTCCGTCAAATGCTTTACCGAGATCAAGTGTATGTGCCTCGAAGCTCCCTTCGTCTTTGGCACTATGCAAGATGAGTCAGCTCCATCAGAATAAAGAACCCATGGAATGACATGATCCTACTCTTGTATCTGCAAGAGTCCATACCCTTGACCTCTGTCTAAGGAAAGCTCCAAGCCTCCGTTCCATGTTCTATCTTCTATCCCAACTCTCTTCATGCGGCTTGGGTGCACCACCAATTTATTCCCAAGTTGCTCCGCTTCTCGATTTGCATTGCGTTAATAGTGGTCCTCGTGCCCACCATTCCACGGGTCAGTCCTCTGTTGAGTCCGATCTCCCTATCGACTCCAAGTGTGCCTTTACTTTGTGTTGTCTTGGGTCGCTCCCCCACTTGATCTCGTTATGCGTCCACCAACGCATTGCCACTTGCGAGATCATGCAACGACTCCTCGTTGCTCGCTCGATCCATCGAGCTTTGCCTTGAGGTACTCCTCAACCGGTGCGGTTCATTGCACATGATTCTCCCTCTACACCTTGATCTATTACTCCTCCAACCATCACTCTTTCAATGATGATGTGCGTGGTGATGCTAGTGATAGTCTCTTCTACTTCGGCGCCAAAACTTGTGTATGCAGGACCTCTGTATGAATCATATTAGGTAGGATCATCGCAACTTTGATATCTGCTGTTATTTCTTGCAATGTAAATTGGTACTTTATATGAATGTGTTATTTTTATTTTTGTTATCATATTTATTAATCATAATATATATTATTAAATTTTTTATATTTGGGAGTGTCTTTTTTTGCTTGGACAGGAGGTACCTAGCACTTGAGTGTTTTGGCACCTTGTCGCCTAGTGCTTTTAAAAGCACTTGGTTTATAACTGCATGAGATATAAGCATGGTTTAAAGACTGATCTTTATCTTTTTACACTGTTGGATTTTGTAACCTCTTATTGCTTAAAGCTTATTTCTACCATGCTTTTATTTAATAGTAATAATATGTCATATTTCCTGTTGATTTGTTTTATGCAATGCAGTTTTTTGTTGTGTATTCTTGCAGGCTGAATCTACTAGTTCTTCCAATGAGTCAGTTCTGAAGGTTGCTCTTGACCATGGTAAGGCCTCTGGTTTGATTAAGCCTCATGATCGAGTTGTTGTCTGCCAGAAGGTTGGGGATGCTTCAGTGGTGAAGATCATCAGATTGGAGGATTGAAGAACTGTGTTCTGGTGGAGTTCCAGATGGCTGTCTGAGCTATAATCTATTATTCATTTTGTGTTTACCCTGGAGAGTGCATCAAAATAAACCATTATCCAGAAAACAGTATCTGAAGTTGGTAAGATTTTAGATTGTAGAGCATGTTGGGTTTTGCTCAAATACCTCCATGAGATGCAAATTATTGCATTACTGAGAAATTGCTAAAACACAAGTTTTTTTTGTATTATTGCAACAATTGGCAATCTATGTCAAATTTCTTACATAGCTTAGTTTACCAGTTCTTGCTGATGTATAGCTTCATGTACCGCAGTTTCCCAGGTAGTTCTGCGTGGGGCCTGTTTTCGGAACTTGATTCCTTGTTTCTTTGCAACATCATCGTTTCACTTCCACAACGGAACCATGTGAACCAGGTGCACACGTGATCTCTTCCTCACGAAGTGCAATTTCTTAAGGCCACGTGGCAATTCATTAGTTAAATAAATATAGCAAGCAACTAACTGAATGTATGTATTTGGTATGCTCGCCCTTCGTAGATATGTTCATTAGTTAGTTAATTAATGGAATTTGGTGTGTCCGCCTAATTCGAACTAGTTTGAGTTCCTTGGGAATGTTCAGTTCGGTTAGATCAAATCTCCACCGGGTCCAGGTTCATGGGGCTCGACCGAGGCAAGTGCACGTGGTAAGATCCCGGCATCGGCACGAGTAGGATAACGTCTCCTCGCCCCTTGTTTGGTTGGTTGGCCAGAGAGCGGGCGCGGCTTAGCGATCAAACAGCCATGGCGACGCTCGGCCTCAACTGTTATTCCTCTAGCATCAGAGTCGCCAGGCGGCAGCCCGCACCTCTTCCTGCTTCCTCTCTTCACCCTCTCTCCAAGGCCCCCTACTTTCCTCGATCGTTCCTCCCTCCTTCCGCTACCACTCCGGAACGCGGCGGCCCCGGCTCCAGGCGCCATCCGCCTCCGTCTCAGCTTACGTCCACCGCTGCTGACGACGAGGAAGACCTACAAGAGGAGGCGGTGGACCCGACGGCGGAGTTGCGGTCCCTGGACCCGGCGGTGGATCCCGGGAGCATCCGGGAGTGGGAGGTGGACTTCTGCTCCCGCCCCATCCTCGACGACCGGGGGAAGAAGCTGTGGGAGCTCGTCGTTTGTGACCGCACCCTCTCCCTCCAGTTCACCCGATTCTTCCCCAATAACGTCATCAACAGTGTCACCCTGAAGGACGCTATCGCTTCCATCAGCGACATGCTGGGTGTGCCCTTGCCCGAGAAGATCCGATTCTTCAGGTCGCTCTTTTCCCTATTTCTGTCCGCCTCATTTTGCCTAGCTGCTCACCTGCTTCTCTCTCTCAGGTCACAGATGCAGACGATCATAACCAGAGCTTGCAATGAACTCGGAATCAAACCAATCCCCAGCAAACGGGTGTGCCATCTCACTCCTTCCCTCTCTTTTTCCACCACTCTTTCAATGATGATGTGCGTGGTGATGCTGGTGATAGTCTCTTCTCCTTGCGCCAAAACTTGTGTATGCAGGACCTCTGTATGAATCATATTAGGTAGGAACATCGCAACTTTGATATCTGCTGTTATTTCTTGCAATGTAAATTGGTACTTTATATGAATGTGTTATTTTTATTTTTGTTATCATATTTATTAATCATAATATATACTATTAAAATTTTTATATTTGGGAGTGTCTTTTTTTGCTCGGACAGGTGGGTACCTAGCACCTTGAGTGTTTTGGCACCTTGTCGCCTAGTGCTTTTAAAAGCACTTGGTTTATAGCTGCATGAGATATAAGCATGGTTTAAAGACTGATCTTTATCTTTTTACACTGTTGGATTTTGTAACCTCTTATTGCTTAAAGCTTATTTCTACCATGCTTTTATTTAATATTAATAATGTCATATTTCCTGTTGATTTGTTTTATGCAATGCAGTTTTTTGTCTTGTATTCTTGCAGGCTGAATCGACTAGTTCTTCCAATGAGTCAGTTCTGAAGGTTGCTCTTGACCATGGTAAGGCCTCTGGTTTGATTAAGCCTCATGATCGAGTTGTTGTCTGCCAGAAGGTTGGGGATGCTTCAGTGGTGAAGATCATCGAATTGGAGGATTGAAGAACTGTGTTCTGGTGGAGTTCCAGATGGCTGTCTGAGCTATATCTATTATTCATTTTGTGTTTACCCTGGAGAGTGCATCAAAATAAACCATTATCCAGAAAACAGTATCTGAAGTTGGTAAGATTTCAGATTGTAGAGCATGTTGGGTTTTGCTCAAATACCTCCATGAGATGCAAATTATTGCATTACTGAGAAATTGCTAAAACACAAGTTTTTTTTTTGTATTGTTGCAACAATTGGCAATCTATGTCAAATTTCTTATATAGCTTAGTTTCCCTGTTCTTGTTGATGTATAGCTTCATGTACCGCAGTTTCCCAGGTAGTTCTGCGTGGGGCCTGTTTTCGGAACTTGATTCCTTGTTTCTTTGCAACATCATCATTTCACTTCCGCAACGGAACCATGTGAACCAGGTGCACACGTGATCTCTTCCTCATGAAGTGCAATTTCTTAAGGCCACGTGGCAATTCATTAGTTAAATAAATATAGCAAGCAACTAACTGAATGTATGTATTTGGTATGCTCGCCCTTCCTTGATATGTTCATTAGTTAGTTAAATAATGGAATTTGGTGTGTCAGCCTAATTCGAACTAGTTTGAGTTCCTTGGGAATGTTCAGTTCGGTTAGATCAAATCTCCATCAGGTCCAGGTTCATGGGGCTCGACCGAGGCAAGTGCACGTGGTAAGATCCCGGCATCGGCACGAGTAGGATAACGTCTCCTCTCCCCTTGTTTGGTTGGTTGGCCAGAGAGCGGGCGCGGCTTAGCGATCAAACAGCCATGGCGACGCTCGGCCTCAACTGTTATTCCTCTAGCATCAGAGTCGCCAGGCGGCAGCCCGCACCTCTTCCTGCTTCCTCTCTTCACCCTCTCTCCAAGGCCCCCTACTTTCCTCGATCGTTCCTCCCTCCTTCCGCTACCCACTCCGGAACGCGGCGGCCCCGGCTCCAGGCGCCATCCGCCTCCGTCTCAGCTACGTCCACCGCTGCTGACGACGAGGAAGACCTACAAGAGGAGGCGGTGGACCCGACGGCGGAGTTGCGGTTCCTGGACCCGGCGGTGGATCCCGGGAGCATCCGGGAGTGGGAGGTGGACTTCTGCTCCCGCCCCATCCTCGACGACCGGGGGAAGAAGCTGTGGGAGCTCGTCGTTTGTGACCGCACCCTCTCCCTCCAGTTCACCCGATTCTTCCCCAATAACGTCATCAACAGCGTCACCCTGAAGGACGCTATCGCTTCCATCAGCGACGTGCTGGGTGTGCCCTTGCCCGAGAAGATCCGATTCTTCAGGTCGCTCTTTTCCCTATTTTTGTCCGCCTCATTTTGCCTAGCTGCTCACCTGCTTCTCTCTCAGGTCACAGATGCAGACGATCATAACCAGAGCTTGCAATGAACTCGGAATCAAACCAATCCCCAGCAAACGGGTGTGCCATCTCACTCCTTCCCTCTCTTTTCTCCTCATCCTCGTTTCGTTTCTTAAAATGGCGGTGCTTCACATTGAGAATATCCCTTACATTAACAAGAATTCATGTTCCATTTTAACTAGGCAATTCTAGACTTGATAAGAATTGCTGAATCTACAACTTTTAGTAGTCACCGATTTGTATACAGCATGTCATTACCTACCAAGATCTCAGACGAGAGTCCTCAGAATCATTGACATGGTTACTTAAAATGGGAGGCATCCGTGTGATACATTTGCCAGATTAATTTATTCAGAGATCAGATTAACAAAGAAACACAGAGAACTTGGTGTGCCATTTAGTTTGGATTGAAGTGCCACCTCTGGGGAATTATTGCACATTGCAGATTGCTAGAGGTCAACTTTATCATAAGGGCTTTGCCCATGCGACTGCCTTGGTCAATTCACAGGCAAGAGGTGAATGACTTCCGTACTTCTATAGTTTGTTCTTTTCCTGACACCAATAAGTATGTTTATTCTGATGAAGTCTTTAGACACCACTTCTAAGTTTAGAAGAAGCTCCCATATATCTCAAAGAAAACACATGAAACAACTTTGCTCACAGTTCTAGATTCTGTCCAGCAGAAATTTATGGCTGGTGTGTTTGCAGGGCAAGTTTCATATGTTTAAGGTTTCATGGCAGAATCAATCTTATGTAGATCTTGAGTGCAGTGGTTATGACATCAACTTTTCAGAACTTGTCACTTCTAGCAATATCTCATCTTGTTATAGTCCTTATGATTTGCAGTGCATAACACTTCTTTTATGGCTGGAAGAGCGCTATGAGACAGTGTACACCCGTCATCCTGGTTTTCAACAAGGATCAAAGCCACTTTTAGCTTTAGATAATCCATTTCCTATGGATCTTCCAGATAACCTCTTTGGGGAAAAGTGGGCATTTGTTCAATTACCTTATTCAGGTACATGCTGAAATTTCCTTGAAAAAATAAAAGTGGCTAGCTTATGAGCTTCTCCTTTTTGTTGGTTTGTCATGAAAAATAATTATGGCATGACTAATAAGATCAAAACTGCTTTTGGCTGTACTTAACCTTATTCTTTTTTCTAGCCAAAGTAGTGAAATCAATGACTGCAGTCGAGTTTATGATTTTAATTCTAACTCTGTTTGGAGAACTGTGAAAACTGAAGAATTAGACAAGACTTGGTGAAAGAAATTCACGAAATAACATTTTCTATATATGCCTCGAGAGATCATCTCTAGTGAACTTATATGCTTCCAATAAATTGCTAATATTTCCCCGTTACTATACCAATGTATGATTTTGACAAAGGACATGGTCCTTTTTGGTCTTTGTATCTTGAATTTGATGCTTCGGTTGAGTTGTTTATAAACCATATTTGTTGTTTCCTTGAGTCCTTTTGCATACTGCCTGGTGGCATATATTCAATTTCTGAATGTTTGTGGCATCACCTTGTCACTTCAGAAGCTACTACCTACTTTGATTGATTTGGGAGCATGAAATGAAGGAAAAGAGAGAATTAACAAGGGTAAGAGATAAAATAGGAAATAAAATACAGAAGGGAGAAAATATCCTAAGGTCCGTACAAGTTGTTCATAAATCTTACTGTCCGTTTCAGCTGCAAATTGCTGGAAATAAAACAAGGTTTTATTGAATCTTAATGTAATCAAGCAGACAGGAAATGTGAACAATTATAGACCTTACCAAAAGCACAAAGAGGTTACATGATGTTCTAAACATTACCAAAAACACAAAGTTGCCTTTATGTTTAGAGTGCCTATTTAAAACTAGAACTTGCTAGCAAATTCTTTACACAGTGGGGGATTAATACAATTTGGTATTGCCTTTGGAATTAGGAATATCATGAAAAGTTCATCTGGAATTAATCAGTTGCTGGAATCAGTTAAGAAATGCTTGGTGAATTTGTGTTAGATCAGATGTTCTAAATATTTCTGTATAGATGTGGACTCATCTCATAGGTATTCTAATAGGTTTAGGAGTCATTTCATGGCTTTATACATTAAGGAAGCAACATCTAAAATTTTGGGTTGGTAGAAATTCGAAATATTATTGTACAAACGTGGACTTATTGTTCAAGAATTCTGATAGGTTTAGGAGGAATTCCAATGGCTTTATATATAGTGGAAGCCACAAATCCAGAATCCGGATTCTTTTTTCATGATTATAAGTATAGAGTCTTCCCAGGTGGATCCCATAGGGCCTAAGAGTATTCTAAATGTCATCATAATCGAAGAATACAGAGTGTCACTGTTCTTAAGGAATTGTATTGTGAATTTGTGCTGAATGCACCATTTCCCCTCCATCTCCATGGTGGTGTCTCTTCCTTGAGGCTGTTTCTTTCCGTGTCAATTGGTCCTGCAGTCCGATAAGCCTGTGAAAGACCATGCTTTGAAGGACCATTCTCATGTTATTTGTAGGTCGATGATATAGTAAAGTGAGAACCTAGTTGTCCCTTTGCTAGAGTGTAAGACACCCCAATGATACAGGTGGTAGACTAGAAAAAAAATGTTTTACCCGTGGAACTTATTCATCTCTGGAAACATGTTTTACTCTCTTTCTTTTGGGGTGAGGTTAGACACTTGCATCTATCTCGAAATTGTGTTGCAACCATCATAATGTTTTAACAGTTTAATTTTCCCCTCCTATTTTGTACTTCTGCCAATTGATAGTCTTATTCTTATTTCTAACAGCATAATGTTTTTTGATTGTTTTAGCTGTTTTGGAAGAAATCTCGTCTTTTAAGACAAGATATGCCTTTGGAGGGAGCCTAGACTTGGAGCTTTTGGGCTTTGAAATGGAAGACAAGACATTAGTCCCTGGGCTTGCTGTTGCGTCTTCACGTGCTAAACCTTTGGCAGGTACGTTCTTTGAGTTCATGTCTCAAAATTTTCTTTCTTGAGTGCGGGGTTAATATCACAATTATGTACTCAGCGAAGGAAACCACTCGACTGGCTTTGCAACTAAAAATTCCTTTTTATGGAGAGGCAATTGGCCGAATCCTTTTGCTTCCTTTTTGAGTGCTGATTCTTCTAGCACTGGTTGTATTCGCTCCTTTTTAGGTAATACAAGTTCTTTTTTGGGAAAAAAAAAATCACAATCGTACAAGATAGTTACTGAATGTTTAAATCACTGTCGTATAGCATTAGTTTGAAATGGTGTCAAGAAGTATCTGCAAAGCATTATATACACACTAGTGCAATTTTGTTTCTCTTATATGGTCCAGCGCTCTCAAACACACTGGAAATTGCCTGACCAAATGCGGGTGTTTTATGATGACCAGCTTGGATGAATGGCTTGGAGGTCTGCTCAGTGGAAGTAGATGTTTCCCGGGCCTGCTTGATTCTATCGGTTGGAGTTTCTACCAGGTATATCTACGCCACCTACAAGAAAAATGCAGCGACGACAAAGGAGGCAGAGGCTTGGGAAGCTGCAAAGAAGGCATGTGGAGGTCTGCATTTTCTTGCCATCCAAGAGAGTTTAGATTCAGAAGACTGTGTTGGGTTTTGGCTCCTGTTGGACTTGCCTCCACCACCAGTGTAATGTAAGGCACTCATTCCAGACTATATGTATACATGTGTATATACATACATGCATATATACATGTGTACATGCCTATGTATACATGTATATATATACATACATACATATACATACAAGCATATATATATATATATATATATATATATGTATATGTGTATGTGTGTACGTGTTGTTTAATTCTGCTTTGGTGGCTTTTTCGATTTGTATACGTTTTTCCTCTTTATTTTGTAGTTAAAAGACCAAAGAAGGAGCTAATTTTCTTTCTTTAATCTGTTTTCTCGACACTAATGTGCATATAATTATTGACAGGGTCAAACAACTGGAACCAGAATCTCACATTTAAAAAATCAAGAGGTTATTTGACTCCAAGGAGAAGGTCCTCGTCGTGTTGCTCCTGGCATTGTTATCTCAAAAGCACGTAAAAGAACTCGGTGATTGCACCAAGCTACATCGAGAAGATGCTGACAGAGTAATCTTTTTTTCTTGAAACACTTTTCAACCTTTTATCTTTTCATCTTTATATTACTTTGTGTGAATTGGGCTTGCAGATGTGTCTTTTGGACCTAGTAATTTGTTATGGAGAAGCTTGTTCGATTTGATCAAAATGCTTATATTGATCATGTCAATATCAGGTATTTTTGTCAATAGCATTTTGTAGATGTCGATATCTTTTATGTTGTTGGATGCACTCCAAAAAAAGAAAAGAAAAAAAAAAGAAAAGGTATTGGTTGCTTTGATACGTTTAACTCATCAAATCAAATCATTTTTAAAGAGATCACATAAATCATAAATATCAAAGAAATTTCATTCATGGTATTACAAAAAATCATAATTCTTCATATTACTATTGATTATAATTAGCACATATATGTTAGCATGTATAATCCAACAGTCATTCTATAGGTTGTACTTTCTATTATCAATTATGATATTAGCATATAATCATGTAATGTAAAACATGAGTAAATAGTAATTTTGGTGTTCCCGTAAGTGTTTTTATATTTCTTTAGATCTTTTGCCCTGCAGACTCTCACGACCCTCTTTTTTTTTTTTTTCTTCCTTTTATTTATTTTTTGTTATTTGCTTTTGTTTTGTTATTCACAAAAACACTTTTGTTGCGTCAATCCCTTCCAATAGCGAGACCATCTCTCACTGAATTAATGATACCCGTTTTGGAGATGCATGACTAAAATTAGTAAAACTATATTATTTAACTCGAAGGCCTTATCTTGCTATCCTCGTGATATCGACGTTATTGCTGATGGACTTGCTCTTCTTGGTGCTCCAATCAATGAAGAAGATTTTGTTTTCTAGCCTTAAGGCGGTCGAGAACAGAACACAAAAAAATGGATTGTTGCGATTCCAATCTTTTGAAGAGCCCTATGATAAGATCATTGATGATGGCAAAATTTTTGGAAAAGATAAAAAATGCTGATTATATATTCACTGCCAATACCACATGATTTTTCGATCAATGCAAACATGATGAAGATCAACATTGCAAACACAAAAGAACCGTATCTCTGCTCCTTTTCTACCACCCTGAAAATAATCAACACCGTAAAGGCAAAAAAATCTTGATGCATCTCTACTACCCACCGGCAAAATCGTTATTATCAAGGAGAGTCTCAGGTTATTTATTAAAACGATGGATATATTATTTATAAATATTCTCCCATTTATTTCTTAAGACTAATATTAATCATTGGCAACGTACCATCTTTTGGAGTCCGCTAGATACAATAAAAACATATCCTAAGAGATCACATAAACTCTGAATATATGAGAAATATCATTCATTATTTGCATATTAGTAGGTGATTTTTTACTTTTATTCTTAATTTATTGTTAGCATAAAATCTATAATCATGTTATCTATTATGCAGAATTATTTTAATATCAACACCAAATAGCAATGGATCTAAATAATATTACGATGCATATCTTTCGTTGCTGTTTAGAGAAATAAACTTTATTTGATCCACAAACATATCATCGTCAGATCTGAAATATCAATTTGACCTTCTCATCTCTTCCTATCCTTTCACAGGATCAATTGATGGTTACGAAGATTGAGAGAGAAACTATGATCTCAACTCTCATTTTTTTTCTTCTCGTATTCTTATGTGTTTCTTTACTTTTTGTATCTCTAGAGATCGTGTTTATTTATAAACGAGAATAGAGGGTCTAGGATAAGATATTAGGAGATTTTCTTCCATCAAGGATATTTTTAAGGAATCCTATTTTAATTGAATTTTCTTTTTATTAACCAATAGTCATAATCAAAATCCAATCATATCCTTGATATATCTTATCTAATTAAGTAAGGTTTATCTAACATTTATATCTTTTTCCTATATATAAATATATAATCATGCAACACAAAATAGTAAATAATAATCTGTGTGTGGATGCATAATTGAATCTGCTTATAAAGGGTTAATCTATTCACACACTTGCAATATTGGTTGAGCGTCCGATAAACACAAAGGCACCATACTGACCGTCAGAATAAGCAGCACCAATAAAATAAATACTAGCAAGGTAGAACAATGACACAACCGACGCAAAATAAGTTCCCCCAAGACGTCTTTTCTTCGTTTGCGAGTGCTTACAGGAACACCAGAGAAAAATATTTATCTCTAATTTGATTAAAGCTCAACACATGACATCCTAGTTAAATGAATAGGACTAACAAAATTTTATACGAAATATCCCCTAATTAAATGGAATTAAAAAAACTGATATAGAAGGCAAAATTGGATATGGCGATGGAGATCGACTCTTCTCTCTTCTACTTGAATCACAAAGGGAGATAATTTGTCCGTGGAAAAGATCACCTCCAGAACTCACTCCCGACATCAAATCAATCATTGTGAAAGAGAAAGACTGCCGGACCATCCTACCTCAAAAGCTTAAGACCTTAATCATAACCAAAATTCCTTACACAAACATAATTAATATACGAATCAAGTCGAATTGATCTATCTAGTCAACCACCGACATGATGCAAATGTTGATGACCTAACATACATAATTTCTCTATATGAGGCATTATATACAGTCAAAAAAATTGTGAATGCCTAAGATTATATATATTCAAATATGTATATATATATATATATATGACGAATAATGAAAAAATATATATTTATTTTATAAGAATGGTAGTTCGGAAACAAAATTTAAACGCAAAACCTCTCACTCTTTCCCTCTGGTACTATCTTTAATTTTTTTTTATCAATAACATTACATCTAATTCTAATTTATATTCTTTACACTATTATATGCCACGAATTTTCGACACTTTTGTTTCTGAATTTCTCGGAATTTCGTAAACGAAAATGTACCACTTCTTCGTTACAGTAAAACGCCCAACTTGAGTGAAGGAAAAAATTACAAAGATACCATAAAAGAACTCATTCCGGGTTTTCGCGTCTGCTTGTGGTCATCACACCATCATGCTATTGCAAAGGCAGGAATGTGTGCCCGTTAGTTGCCCGCCGCAGCGCCTTGAAGCCTCCTCCGTCTTGATCTTTCCTGGTGCGACAAAGAAGAGGAGCTTTAGACCGTTGTAGCAGAGTTATTAGGATTGGCATTGGTGTTCTGAAGCATTAGCTGCTGCTCGGCGGAGGAGGAGACGCCACCGCCGCCGTTGCCTCCCTGTATGAGCTCGAGCTCTCTTTGTCGGAGCAGCAACGCCATGCGGTCGTTCTCAAGGCGGAGGCGTTCGTTCTCCAGCTTCATGCGCTCCATCTCGCGTTGCTTGTTGGTGCTGAAGCGGAGCCATTTGAAGCGCTGGCGCTCCAGTTGGAAGGCCCGGCATTGGTACGCCACCCGCTGCTCCTCCAGCTCCGCTGCCTTCCTCTTCAGCCACTGCCGTTGCTGCTGCTCACCCCCGCCGGACATGGCCACCATCTCGGACCGCAACAGCTGCACGGAGCTGGATGGCGACGACAGCGTCAGCGAGAGCGGAGGGGAGGCTGACGTCTGAGACGCCGTCTTCTTGTGCTTCTTGTTGTCCTCGTCCTCCCCCACCTCGTCGTGCTTGTGTTGGTGGTGGTGCCCGTGGCGCTTATGGTTGTGATCTTCCATGTCGTCGTCGTCATCATCATCGTCGTCGTCGTAGTCGTCATCGTCCTCGCTGTCCACATCATCGTCATCGTCCATATCTTCTGCCATCCCCTCCTCGTCGGCGACGATAGCGGCTCTGCTACCTCCTGCAGCCTTCCTCGTGGACAGTGCCGTGTCAGCTCGGCCAGGCGGGTGGTGGAAGCAGTGCTGCTGCTGATCTGAGGAATGGGGCGGCGGCATCTGCGGAGGGGGCGGGGCGGCGCAGGCGGAGTAAGCTCCAGCGTTGTGGTAGGCGCACATCTCGCGGAAGAAGAGGTGCTTGGAGTTGAGGAGCTTGCGGGCTTCCTCCTTAGCCTTGGGGGAGAGGTCCATTGTCTCGAGGAGAGACTGGTTCTCCACCACCCGGCAGGCCGTTCCCTTGCCAAGGAGGTCGTTCACCCGCTTGTACCGCTTGTTTAGGTCGTTGAACTTGTCCTCGCACTGCTGCGGCGACACGAAGAACCCCTTCTCCATCATTGCCCGCGACACCGACTTCCACTTCCCCTTCTTCTGCAGCAGCGCCGACGCCGATGCCGCCGCCGCCGCCGCGGACGACGACTTCTTGCCCTTTGCAACCGAGCCCTGGGGTTGCTGCTGTTCCCCCTCCGCCCCGCCGCCGTCGTCCCCCACGCGGTAGACGACCTGGATGAGGAGCCGGACCATGCCGTCCGTCCACTTCATCCGCTGCCACGGCGAGGCCGACGGCGACGGCTGCGACATCCCTCCCCGCCGCACCTGGTCATCAGCCTCGTCCCCGTATCTGGGCTCCTCCTCGGAGCTCATGGCCGGTTGCTGTTTGCCAAACGGGGGCACGTACTGGGCGTGCCTCATGGGGTGCTGCTGGGCCTGGTGGTCGCCGTCACTGGCTGTCGGAGCCTGGAACGGCAGCATGTGGTGCGTCTGCTGGAGCTGGTGATGAAGCAGCGGCTGCTGTTGCTGTTGGTGAGGGTGGAGAGACATGTCCAGGCCTAGCAATCCTCCAGAGCCCATGCTGGTGGGCAGCATTCCCCCGGGCACGCCATTCCCTCCATCCATCTTCATCCTTCGCTTCCTACAACTATCAATTACGCCACTAATGCTCTCGCTGCCCTACCTTTTCACGGGGCGGCCGCCGAGCCCGAAAAGCGCGCGAGACAACGAAACCCGGAGGGTCGCAAAGTCTCCGACGCACCCAGGAGCGTGAAGACCATATAGCTCAGTTCTCTGAAAGATGCGTCAGGACTTCTACTCCTACGTCGCAGCTCTTCGTTGGCCGACCGCAGAAATCACATAGAAGAAATGTCAGAAAGCGAAAGGGAAACGGAGGATACCATGAGCAGAGCGCTGCTCGCTTCGATGGGCATCGCTCCCATGTCCCTTCTCCGGGGCGTGGAGCTGTGAGTGCCGCCGGTTTCTGAGGTGGTAAATTACGTAGGCGGTTTTCGGAATCGGAGGGACGGGGAGGGATCACACAACCTCGCATTCCGTCGCTTCCAGTCGCATGTTTTGCAACTTCCTGTGGGTAAAGCTGGTTGACTCGGCTGCGCCTATCTCCGACAGCGAACAGACGGCCGTCATGTCCAATTGGGCCGAATAATTGTACGGCATCGCCGTGATCAGGTCCAATGACGTCCGATTTCGGTGGTCCGTGGCGGAGAGCATGCAGCCAAAGTCGTCTCGCAATAAGAGAGGTGGGGTCCAAGCGGCAGTACGTAACTCCTGTTACCCGAAACCGCCGCGGAAAACTGCCCATGGTTTTCCCTGCCCGCGGACTGTTTCGAAATCCACAGGTTTCTTAAGGCAGGGTTTTTTTATTGGATCGATGCGATCGATCATAACCGTAGGAAAAGCCACACACCGTATGCATGTATGTAGGAAAAGCCACACAAATCCTGGCGTTCAGATACTGACAATTGAAACAGGACTAGAGTTTGGTTGGCTTACTTGTCTCGGTGGAGCCGCCTGGTATCGTGCTGAGGCGAAAGAGACAACCATTCATTCCACTGATGATTATTCCAGTTGATCTGGATGCATTGGAGGAGTGCATGAGAGTATGCCAACATGATGCGTTCATCCCAGCCGAGTGTCGTGTTACCTGGTCATAATGTCGATGCAGATGCATGTAGGGCCACGGAGGTTGACTTGCAAATTCAGTTGCACCTAAAAGTAATTGAAGTCACTTCTCTAATGAGACATAAAACATTATGCGATAGGAAGGGTATTGTTGCCACGTAGACTGCTTGATTATCCAAAAAATAAGGTGAAGCATATGCACATTTGCAGGTAAAGTATTTAACCACTATCATCTATACTTATCCTCATCATTTGCAGGGAAGAAAAAGACAAAAGAAGCTGAACAGCTACAATTCTTTATCCTCACATATCTAGTAAAGATATGGCAACAACTCACAAATCAAGTAAATCCCTCGGCCTCTCCTGTCGTAGCCAGACGAGCTCACAACATCCAATAGTCAGCAAATAGGTAAAATTAAACTAGTAGTTGTGTATGTAGTATGTTCTTAAAAGGTCAACAGCAAGACGAAGCATAGTTAAAAAACTCGGGCCTTTAGCAAACTTGGGCATGACCATCATATTTAGTGAGTTCGAAAGGAAACAGCTATAGTTATGCATAGACTTAATGATTAAAAAGGAGATATGGATCGGAAACTTAACATGGCAAAATGCATACAAAAACATATCTGCTAGAAACTACTAGAAATATCTAATTGCTCATGGTAAAATGGACACGAAAACATATCTGCAGCAACAATGTCTCCTAGGATCGAAGTTAGACGTACCCAAGTGGCCGCGGTAGATTTTGCCATTGTCCACCTGATAGGTAAGAGTCAGCTCGAGCAAGTTCCACAGTGATATCTTGGATTCCAACCTACGTTTGCATTATGTATTCATATAGGACACCCAAACTAAAATAAAGCATATTTGGAGAATACCAAGTTGTTTATTGAGAATAGTCATGCTAACGATCCGTTTGTCATCGTCGTCATTCCCTTCACCCTTCACGGTAGAATTCGCTGTCAATGTAGATCTGGCCATTAGCTCGAGCACGATGTTCCTAAGGGTGAAGTCGCATTCTTTTTATTTCCTTTGCCATAAAAAGTCAGGAAAAGACACCGAGAAACTAGAAAAGGACATACGATCATTAAGAGAACAATTTAATGGAAACAAAAGTTCTCAGAGACTAGCCCCCATCAACAGGTTTCAGAGGTCCCTATACCAACATCTTCTTTAGGTGCATAAAGCTCTGACTTCAGTACCAACATGCTAGTGGAGATAGAATACAAGAAATATTAACCAAAAGTACTTGAAAGCCATGATTGTCACAGAGCAAAGGAGGTTGAAGATCTGGCTAGTGCAACACACACAAAATATGCTACAAAGGAAAAGGAACAAGTCTAATGACATGACAAGACATATGAAAATAGAAAACCGATGCATTCTTTCAGGTAATCAGTGAACACTATATTCTGATGCAATAGCATCATGCTATTTTGCCCGTAAACAACAACCAGTAGGTATGGCATACGTAAACAAATAGGGGTAAAGATCACCAAAATCTATTGAATACCAATGGGAGAGATATATTAACAAATTAACTTTAGATTGTAACAAATTAAGTAGGTAGTACGGCATATACAACTAGCTTTTGCATGCTGATGTCTTGAAAAGAGCAATGCAGATAGTGACCTCCAAAATTCAAACAGAAGGTACAGGAATTAGCCACTAGCTGTGCAAAACCTGGGTAACAGGGCATCTTCAAGATTCACACACAAGAAAACAATAAGAAGGAACAAGCAACAAGTACCAGACCTGGTAGCTGGCCAATCAGAACCATGAAATGCTAGAGATGACCTTTTATAGTCCGACTTAGACAACAATAGAGTAACATGAGAATCGGACTTAGCAACGGGGTTGCTGTCATAACAGCTCTTTGAGCAATCTAGGCCAGTGTCTAGTCATGGTCACTTGGTAAGCGGTAAACCAGTTCTTGTGGACTCTAATGTATCTAATACAACCAACCATATGGTTAATAAATCCAATATATCTAGTCCTAAGTTAAGCCATCAATGGGCCTACGCTATGCAACTGATAAAATTAAAGTCATCATTTTCCCAAAATAGGCAATGCTCTAGGAATTGGACGTGAATGGTCATTATCGATTAGCAGAATTCAAACTCTAGAAGAAGAGTTAAATAGTTCATTCAAATAGGTGCTGGAAACTAATGATCCCATCATACCTTCACCTTAGGTCCTTAGCTTTTAGGTAATCCACAGACTGCAATACCTGATGAAAGATGGGTAATCTTATCAGTTGCGCAGCAACACAAATCTTATCAACAAAAGTGTTATCATCCCCTTCCAACCAAACACATTTCTCATGTGAAGGCCAAAAGTCAACCACCCAAACTTGGCAAGCTTTAAACAACCCCAGTTGTATTGCAAGTGAGAGGAATACTATGAAACCTTGTTATTGCTCATCCCCTCCTAAAATAAGCAAGAAAGGGAATCGAAGGACTATCTATTGTGAAAGTTCATCAATCAAAATGAGATTTCTTTCATATTTACATTCTCGTAGGGATCCATTACTTTTAGCCGATCATTTATGGGATGACACCCTATTATCGACTGTTCTGCTATGATGATAAAACTAGAGCATGCTGCATTCCGTATGTGATTCTATACCGTACATAATTATCAGCAGCATCCAGCTGAAGGGGCACAATGGCAGGTACCTGTCTACGGGTGATCCTTTGGCAGGACGCTCCTAATTATTGTTCCATAGACTCTACAGTGCAGAAGTGAATGAGCCGCTTATTGCCGTCTGAGCAATTCCTAATCAGCAACAAAATTGAAGAAAAAGATGTCAGCGGCAATTGGACAGTCAAACTGAGGAAGTGCAAGTAACTCTTAAATTTGGACGCGTCGATGAAATTGCTGAGATGGCATCAAGCGGACGAGTGTTGTAATATGCCGGCGTGCAGATCGCATGATCGTCTGTGCAGCAAAAAGGAAAAGAACAAACCCGCAAAAAAACATCAGATTCTTCTCTCGTTGTTTAAGGAGAAACACCAAGAACACACAGCGAGCATATATGCAAATCTTAAGAAAAAATTTAGGGCAAGAGGAGGCTAAGGTGGGGTGGTGGTGGATAGGAGACGAACCACATCGGATATCCTGATGAGGACCCCGAGCCTGGAGTTGTACTTGATGTTGAGGCGGTGGAAGTTGATTCGACCGACCCAGGGGTGGCCGGAGCTGCTGCTGCTGCTCTGCCTGGCGGGGCCGGCTATAAGAGGTGCTTGATCTCGTCGCTGTAGGCATTCACCGCGAACTCGGTGTGGAGGGTCTCTCGCGGAGCTTGGGATGCTTAGTCGGAGTCCGATCATGAAGCCTCCCAGGGAAGATCACCATGGGCTGGATGGGATCCCGCTCCAGATCCATCCTCCTCCCTCATCATCGCGATTACCCTTCCGGCGACTGTCACCTCACCCCATCATCCCTCGCATCGCGGAAGACGGAAAAAGAGAGAAATCCGGAACGAAGTGCTGCAAGCAAGATCAAGGTAGGAGCGCGATTACCTCCTCTGGCTGGCTTCCTTTCGTCAGGGAAAGAGAGGGAAGACGGGCGGGATATCGATCGTGCAAAGGCACGAAGCAAACCTGTCTATTTAAACGCAATTGCTGGTGGACCCCCAAGACTGTTATCAAGGCGGATGAACGACCCCCGAAATCCTGAAGGGCCGACGTCACCCCTCGCAGACCCTATAGTAACCCACAATGTCTTCCACTTCCTCGTCATAGGCCTCAGAAGTTTCACATACCATAATTGGCCTCCAGTGGAGGAGAAGATGTTGCGAGCGGGCCGAATGGCGATGGCGGAGATAAGAACGATCTGACAGTATAACCCGGTGTTTAGGTATCCAAAGCTCATGAACCTGCGTTGTAGAAGATATATGACGAATAAGTTCTGTAATCTCGTTCCTGAGCAAGAAACAATGAATGCTGCAAAGCCGCACAGGATGAACATGGGAGGATGAATATTATTGAGCAGCAAAATGCACATGTAAACTTCACAGCATCGGTTCACTAACAGCAGGAACTATTTTTCCTGCATCCAAACTAAAGCTCTGGATGAGTAGATAGACAAACAAAAACAATAGTATGAAAATGATAGATTTTCATGAGCATCTGTATCGTGGGTCCAATATTTACATACTAAACCATATAACACAAGAAAAAAGAGGCAAAATTGGCCATGGCTGGTGATGACAAACGTCCTTTTACATGGGCCAAAAGCTTACCCCTAGAGAGACAATAGGAACATGATCTTTTTGCGCATTAGGGCCAAAACATCTAAGTAAAACCACAACTCATGATGCAATGCCTTGGGGTAGCCCTCAGAAGAACTGCTGAAGCCATGGAGAGTTGGCTGCATCTTTCTCCAGTTCATTCCTCAGTTTACAAACATGTTCCATGGCCTGTTTCAAGTCCATCTGGTCTAAAGGCAAGGCGGAGAACTCCTCCAGAAAGCGATGAGCTCGAGCTGCACCACTAGATATGTCATCAGGATTACATACTCGCTTACGTTTACACCCGACCTGAAAATTAAAGAGAGATTGATCAGTTTAAATTTCAGTCACAACATGATAAATTTATGCTAGCAGTGTAATAGCAGCATTTGGTAATTTTATTGATAACTCATTAGGTATGCCAACAGGGAAAAGATCAACTTCGTTCTCTGTTTTGGGGTTCACTCAGATCAGATGCAAAATTTTAAATACGAGAGACTGCTTTCACCATAGAACTAGATTCAGGAGTCGGTAGCTGATATTGTGAAAATTGGTCTAATGACTTGAAAGGAAACATTAATAGGATGGTCAAGAAATGCATTTAAATTTATAGTCCATGGTTTCAGTTCATGAGTCAGCTGTTTGTATCTCCTTGTGTTTCTATCCAATGTCAAATGGCATTGGAGCTTTAAGAAGTCATGATGTCCAATCATGAAATTAAGGTCTGTCAGACATTCAGGAGTCCCAATAAGTATTACGGTAAACATATTTCCTACAAGGACTTCCACCAAAAACTGGGCCACACAGTTTGCTGAACAAGAAAATAACTCAAGACTCAAAGTCACATGCCTAACTGGAAACTAATGTGCTCCACAAAGATAAGATTGAAAGGTCAAGCTCAGGAATGTTGGAAGAGGTATATAATTACATATATGTTAAGAAGGTGACTCTTTTTCTTTTGGGAGGGGATGAAGCTTCTCAAAGAAAAGCAACTCATACCATAGTATAAAAAGTTATTTGAAGGACGATCAGACAGTTGATACACTGTCATCAAACAATTCACAGAGAAGAAAGCTATTCAATGTGTTTGAGCAGTATTCGTAACTTGAAAAAAAATTGACATTGAAAAAACAATGATATTCATTATCAATTGATATTGAAAGGTCATGATTGTCATGATATTGAAAAAAAATTGATATCCATCATCAGATGTCGGTGAGTGAAGTATCAAAAAATATGTTTTCAACTTTTAACTTCCATGATCAAAAGAGCAGTTTCTTCACATAAATGCTATAGACGAGAATGAGCAATGTGAAAAACGACACAATATTATGTCTCACAAAAGTAAAGTTGAATCAAATTGAGTCAGATTATTATCTTAGTCCTATTATACACAGATTATGTTAAAAAAGTTCAAGTTGACAAGAACTAAATTTTTAGATCTGGATGTCAATGTAGGTAGATGCTCCAAGTTTATGAATTTTACTGCATTCGGATTGTTGCAATAAGGTTTTATGGTCTTCCTGCAAAAAAACAAACCTTACTGATACATAGAAATAAAAAATATTGAAAAAGGTCCCTTTGGAATATAGTTTAGATCATTGAATCTCCCCATGCACGAGACACACATGGAGACCTAGTCCAGAATAAGTCTGACAGTCCAGAATGAGTCTGACCACAATCTCCAATCTTTCTTCAACTTTTTGCTAATTACTTTTTCTTCTTCTGGTTAATTTAATTATTCAACAAAACTTTTGCCATTTGCCCTGTTGCATGATCTTTTATACTAATTGATGCAACTCACTGGTATAGTTGGATTCTTACTGTTATACGCTGACCTTATCTAATTCAACAAAATTAGATAATGTGATATAAGAACATTGGTCAACAATCAGGAAACATGCAGGCTCATGCAATCAAAATTACATGCTGTCAGTCAAAATTTCTTTCTGTAGCAAACCTCTTTCTCTGAACCATCACTAATGTTAGATGTCTGAGAAAAATCTTCCAGTTCCTCAGCTTTCCTTCTAGCAAGATTTACAACGTCTTCAGGAAAATTTGCAAGTTCTGCCACATGAATACCAAAACTTTGATCACAAGCACCTGGTTCAACCTGAAAAATTGGAAAAGTTCACAGAAGATAAACAAAATTGAAAACAGTCAACAACTAAATTCAGTATGATGGTAGATAAAAGTCACTTGAAATGATTTAAAATAAATAAATAATTGAGTCAATCCCCTCCCTTGAACTTATAAACAGCCATGATATGCAGAGGGCATCAAGGTATCATGGTGAGCTTTTGACTGTGTTCCTCAATGGGGAGGTAACCGCATGTAATTTCATCAATCAATTTAGAACCTTTTTCATAACAATTATACATCACACTGAGAATAAAATGGGTGGGTGATGCTTATAATAGGATGCATTATAGGCATGAACATGATATGTGATTCTTAACTCGTGAGAGTATAAACATGTTCATTCGTCATTCATTCTAACACCATAAGATATAGTCAAGATTTAGAAAAAGGATTCTAAAAGTAGGGGCCAAGTAATGATAATTAAACTCTATCCTCACTAGATAATCTAAAAGCAACTTGTGTTGCAGATCTAAAGCTTTAATGTGTCAACTAAGTTATTGTCAAGGTTGAACACTAAATTCTTTCAAAAGTTCTGGATATATGGATATAGGAGACCTATGGATATAACAGAATTTACAAGTCAACCTAATGGACTTTAAACTAAAGGTTTTTCTTGAGCTCATGCATCATTTGTCAGCTATAAGGACTCCTAAAATTTGCATAACCTAGATAAGTGTATGATTTGTTTTTTAAAAATGTGTATTGATCAACTAACATGGGAGATGCTTCGACAATTTAAAAGTTTCTTAACATTATAGATCGAACATAGCATGAACTAATGTACCAGAAAAATTATGAACATAGTTTTTAGCTATATATATATTACCACAGAAAGATAAAAAGTATCTTCATTGCTTGATATTAAACTACTGCAAGCTAATCATTCACCTTGTACATCATAGTCAACTTCCGACTTGATGGATCTATGTGTGCCCCAACATGATAATTTGCTACTCCAACGGAGGACAGATTTGGACAATCATGAGCATTTACATGAGCTAGTGACGTGAGTTCATGGAAGTGAGTTGCAAACAGAGTTGGCGCCCTAGTAACCTCCACAAGATGCTCACAAATAGCCCAAGCCAAGCCTGAATTAAGATTAACTAAATCAAGACAAATCCAGAGAGAATCCAAGGATCAAATGTTACATTTAGTAAAACCAGTATCTGAATTTTGAGCAAATCTTCAGCTCCAGTATGGCATGATGTGATAAACATGAATGGAAGAACATGCCATGGCAAAGATAGTGATCAAACTTGTCCCCTAAAGCAGTATAAATTAAATTTAGCAATTTGAAGGGATAAATATCACATTATCATTAACAAGAGAAACAAACAGACAAATGGCTTTCCTTCACTTTAACTAAAAAGGCAATCCATTGTAGTCCCAACTCCCAAGAATTTTTGACTTGACACAAAGTAGTCAATTTAGCCCATCTTGAGTTTTAAGTTTTAGGTTAATAAATTATTGCTGCAAATATGCTGTCCCAGAATTAAATATCATACAAATCAAAATGTGCGTAGTTCACTGTTCTGCTAATGTTGACTTGGAATGACACTTTAATATGGACTATTGTATTCCCAAATAACTTGACAATTCACATGCTTATGTCTAGGACTCAAATATTGCATTTAAAAATTTGTAGAGTCATAGATGATGGATAGTACAATAACTATTCTATCAACTTCAGTAAATACAAGGGAAGTAAAGCTTGTAATCTGTGTAACAAATCCTGACAGTAGCAGTGCTACAGCCAAAGTTCAACTTTAGAAAACCTACCTAAAAAGGTTGGCTCCAAGAAAAGACAACTATGGAGACCATGGTCTTAATTTTCCTCCGCACACGTCATATGATGGTCACATGTCAACAAGATACAGCATGGATATGTGACAATCAACACATGCCAACACCCTATTGGTATGATAGACTCCAATGCCAATACATGTAGACATGGTGTCACTGTATTGGAACTCTCCAAAACTACATGACAGATATTCCCAATTGATATGGTAGGATGATGGCACTTGGGAGATTATGTACCAAAGTTAGTTTTATGTTAAGCAGGGACTTCACCTTGATTTATCTCAGCACCCATGCATGGTGGCCATACAACATGCACTAAGCATAAGCATGTACGGAATCACCCATACATGCAGAGTTGATGATAGGATCATTTGGGAAATTTTATATACTTTATGTTGCTATCAACTTGGCTTTTACATCCAGCAGCTTGACTATACTGTGCTCTAAAAAACTCAGATTTGACCTCATTAGTATTTGGGCATCTTTAAGCTATCATAGGTTATCTTGGGTTCATTTACGTCAACCAAGCATGTGATCACATTGATTTACAAAGGAAAGAATTGAAGATCAAGAAATAGAAATGTGATTCAAATGTCAAGTTGGTGCACCAAGCAGCATTAAACAAGTGCATGATAGGAAGAAACAAGATCAGAGGAACCTTGAAACTTTTGGCATCCAATAGAAACCTGAAATTTCAGAGCAAATTTTTGAGTTCCTGAACGTCCTTTCTTTTGTCTTTTGAAGTTGTATATCAACCTTGGGAGATAAGAAGATCTTTAGGGCAAGAGTCACCATTTTGGGTACTGGACTTGTTTCGGTGATCTAGTCAAACCAATACATACCGATAAGTACTGTATGGACCATCATTTTAAAGAGGAAGAAAAAGAAGGATAAGAGGAAGGGAGGGTTGAGGAAGAGAAGGAAGGAGAGGAAGTGGAGGAAGAATTAGGAAAAAGAGGAAGCGGTAGAGAAGGAAGAAGAAGAAGAAGAAATAAGAAAAAGAAACGAAGAGGTGGGAGTATACCTAGGAGATAGACACTAGCGAGATGAAAGAAGAGGCAACAGTGGAGCACCATGAGAAGGTGGCAGCAGCGAGAAGAAGGCTCACCAAGCAATGACGACGACAGTAGCATTGCAAGAAGAGGCTTCATGAGTTGCTATTTAAGGTTTTTTTCTTTTTAATACTATATTGGATGGGCCCCATTGCTATTTTAGGCTTCTTTTTTTATTTTTCCCTAAGTTGGATCAGACCAACCGAAACAAAGGTGGTCTGTACTGGTCCACATCCAGACCAATATGTAACACCCAGGTCCATGCACGAACCGATACGTAACACTCATTTTGTACCCTTTCGGGCGATACAACAATCACTGGGATAATGACTTTGTGCTTTTAAAAATTGACAACTACACACAAGTAAACATTGTATTAACACATTAATCAACTAAGAATGTTGCATAACATATGAGCAAACAATTTCTTAGTTTAGGGTCAGACATTTGATGTTGCAACTTCATCACTTGGTTAGCCCCATGATTGAAAATTAGTACCAAATACATCCACTCACATACAACGAATGATTGCTATGAAAAAGCAATAGAACTCCAAACACAACAAGAAAGAAAAAAAAAAGAAGGGGAAATGTAAATATCAACTCAACCAATACAAGAAAATGCTAAATGGGCAGAATAAGCAACAGATATTGATATAATATAGTAAAGATGAGATAAAGAAACAGACAAACCAAATCCATCATAAGTTGATGTTCCACGGCCTAACTCATCAATAATTATTAGTGACTTCTCAGATGCGCCCTTTAAGATTGAAGCAGTCTCCAGCATTTCTTGCATGAAGGTGGAAACACCACGAAGCTGCAAAACCAGCACAAACTTTCAATATTTGAAAGAAAAAAAGATATCTTCACATCACATTCTAATGAGACAGGGAAAAGGGAAAAATGCACTTATAAGTCATAATCATAACCTTAACTGCAAGATCCCACAAGGGATATGAGCTATGGTGTACATACTACATGTCATCATGCACACTTAATATGTGAAGTGATTAACAGCAAATAATGACAAATATAGCAGTTGAGTATAATTCATTAGTGGTGTATAGGCCATGCTCTGACCTAATGTGCATCCAAATGAACATTAATCACAGGAGAGATGGAACACTAAAGATGATGGCATTACAATGCTAGACTGATGGCCTCTCTGGAATCACCACATCACCAATAGGGTTCCCTGGTGATTCAATATGCAATAGCGAGGACACTGGGGGCATATATCGTGAAGATTGTGGTAATCCCATTCAGTCTCACATGATTGTAGGTTATGAAGTAAATAGTATATTAACGATTATTCAGTCTTGCAAAATATGTCCAAGTGCTTCTTTTTGAAGCAAGATCCATGTAATTTCATGCATGAATCATGATGTTAACAAAAGCCAATTGACAGCTCTGAAACCCTTGGTTCATAGTTTATACCAAAGATGTTTTAGAATGTTAAGCATGTTTTATTGAAACAAATTGGAAGATGGAGCAAAGAAATTGAATTGTACTATTGGAACTTGGTGTAAACAGATATGGAGAGAAATTGCAATTGTATTCATTTTATAAATTTAAAGTTGGCTGATTACCTTAATCCTAATACACCAACAAATAACTTTTCCACAACTCATTACCCTAAGCTTTTGGAACGTTCCTTATACTAGTTCCTTCTGATTGTGATAAGAAAAAGTAACATGTATCATTTCATAACGACTCGTAACTCCTACCCCTTAACAAGCCATATAAGAGCCAAACATAGTCCCAACAATTTTGTACATACTATCACTGCTCAATTCTAAAAAATAAAAAAAAACGCAATAGGCATTATAAGGATTCTACCAATACTCATCCACCTAGAATATTTGGCTCAATCCGGAGCATAAATCCAAATGAAATCAATTTGTATATTTTGGGAAAATAAACAATGTCAGATTCATCGAAATCCTAAAGTCTGCCATTTAATACATCAATTATTATTAGTAATTTAATATGTTTATTAGTTGTTAGTCGGTGATTGATTCTTTTACTCAAAAGTTGACTGTTAACTTCCACCTTAATTCTCATATAATCAACTCCAAAATATACAGTGAAGCCAATATACAGTTCTCAGCATGGTATGCAATTTCGAATGATACCGTCCGATACGGGCGATACATACCGGTCCGAGAGGATACTAGTATGCAAACCGTCCACTACCGAGCGGTATGAGTATTTTGGCTAGTACAGAGACATATCGACCGGTACTAAGGTGTACCGACCGATACCGAGGCGTACCGTCCCAAATTTCGATCATTACCGAGATATACCGATTGGTACGGCCTAGGGTGGTATTGTCGGTATGCCCTAGCGTACCAATGGTATATATCGGTACGTACCGTACCGAGTAAACCTCGAAACTCCGATACAATACGAAATTTCAATCCTTGATTCTCGATTGTCAAAACTTACATTATATGATCATACTTCATATATTTATCGGAAATTCTGCTTTTGCACATAAGACTAAAAACTTTAAGGATTTGTAACAAACTTACCTGGCAATCACCAGCCCCAACACGAGCAAAGATACAATCACGTATGCTTATGGTTGCCCTCTCAGATGGAACAAAGCAACCAACTTGTGCCATCAATACATTGACACCAACCTGGATATTGACAAGTTGAATAAAAGAGTGCAAACATCAGATGCACTTCAAATATATGTACAACAAGAACTCATAAGGACTTTATAAATTTGTATATAAGAAAATGTGTTACGTCAAAATCAAAACTGAAAAGGAAGTTATTCATGATATCAAAAACTTGTCATTGGGTAAGACAGCCATGAATACAATCCACCCTCTCTGGTACAATTAAAAGAACCATTAGTTCAGTGAAGTACATACAATCTAAAATACAACGGACTCAACAAACAAATATCCTTAGTAATGCAATTTACAGAGAATTCCAGCACACGAGGAGATCTTTTTTAGAAGGAACATTACTAATGATTATCTAAATTCCACAATCGAAAGGCTTCAAGTAGCCTTTTAGGATGTTTTTGAAGGAAGATCAGGAAAGATGCCAGGAAAAATAAACTCAATAAAATGGTGAAATAATGTAGGAAAAAGTTAATGAAGCCTGTTGTACACAAGAGAAAAGGTAAGAAAGAAACCTTGTTTATGACTGGTGAGGATTGGGATTTTTCCACATGAAGATTAAAAAGAAAAGTTGGAAAGTCAAAAAAATCCCAGCCACTGAAAACTCATACCCTTTTTTAAATTTGAAAATAAGAATTGTCATGCCAATCAACACAGGTCAGTATAGCTTGAAATGTACCAATGACAAGAAGGAACTAGCACATGACATTATAACAAATGTCAGTTCGGCTGGCATATGGCTTGTGCCAACCAGTTTGACATTAGATCACATCATACCAAAAAAGGTGGTCACACACCCAAACCACGATACAAGAGGTTGGTAAAGGTTATCAATTTTTGGCTTGTTCTGACCAGTATGAAGGTTTTGTTTCCTTTAAAACAAAAGCTGCATAGATGAAGGACTCTTGTTCCGCTCCTAAAATATTTAGATGGTAATTAGCATTAGGTAGATTCTTTTTTTTTTTTGGGTGGGGAACTTTATGAGGTAGGTGGCCTTTTTTCTCTATGATATCCCAACTGCAAAATTCTCAATCAAGCATTTTGTGAAAACCTATTCTGAAAGAAAGTAGCTCATAGAGGCCAGTCACAAAGATTTTGTTTTAAAGAGGGATTCAGGAGCCTCTCCATATAGGAGCAAAAGGCATTTATTACTGTCAAAAGTAGAAGAAGACAAGCAGAATGGTCCAATGGGTCCATCTAAGCTAATTTTCCAACCAATGTAATGCTAAAACATACAAAGAGCTGATGCATCTATTTCATGTTCAAGGTTACAGAGTGCTAATGCCAAACTTTGCATGCATGACAAGGAAAAACTTTGATTACAGACAGACACCAATCAACAATTAGCCAATACATCTACTTCATAGTTGTTACTGCTCAACTGATGACACTGAATGGTGTCTTAAATCTAATTAATTCATATGTTCTATCTGACCCATAATCACACTTTTAGCATCCAACATTTCAAAAAGTACTTGCATCAAGAAAACACCAAAATTTTAATGTCAAAAACATCCAAGAATATTGCAATTATCCCAGACAATGCTAGGATTACATTTTCACATTCATGGCTTCAGATTCCATACAAGATGTAATTTTAAGCTTGAAAAGCAACCACAAATGTTGTTGACTCAGCTAAAGATAAACTGATCCAACACATGAAAAGTTGTAAATGCATTCCACCAATTCTAATAATGATTACAGCAGCAAAATGTCATACCTGCCGTATAAATGTTGATTTACCACCCATATTAGGTCCTGTTATGATCTGAAACCAGCTCTTTCCACGGACCTACATATAACAAACCAGAGAACATAGAGTTAAGAGAAAAATCTTATAATAAATTGGGTAAGGATATTCTGCAGGTATATGGAGCGCTTACGAGTTTACAATCATTAGGAATGAAATTCACACCATCCTGAGCCTCCACACAAGGATGTCTGCTTCCTTCTAGTATAATATCCCCTTGATCCTGCAGGTATGTTATAACAATATCATCACATGTCCCTTTTAAGGGACATAAACAGAATCGGCACAAAAATGTCTCACCGAGGGAGTAATATCCGGTCTAACATATGGAATAGGACAACTGGTTGCCAAGTCAGCAAAGCTCAGCAGAACATCTATCTCAGCTAGAATTGCTGCAACAGCTTCAAATACCTTTCATAACAGGCCAAACAATTCAGACTGAGATACTTTACTTATGATAAACTTTGAAATATCAGCTTAAGTACCTCAGAAAAAGTAGCTGAAGTATCAACTACTCGAGCAACAATCCCTTTCTGGCAACTTGTGTAATCACTCAGTAACTTTTGGTACTGATCTCCCAACTTCTTTAACTTGGAATTTGTAAATTTTATACCATCCTTCCGAGTTTCTAGGACAATATAATGGTTAGTAAGCTTTTTTCTCACCTTTTGTTCCTCTTTCTTTGTGATCCTAAAAGCATGTCCAAACTGTGTTCCTTTCTCCAACTTCAATGCCTTATCAAGAGAAAGATCAAGATCATTTGCTGCTTGTTTATGCAAGTCATTTATTTGTTGTTCTATGGCAGTGAGCTCATTCTTCAGTGCTGCTAAGTTTGGATCATAACCAGGTGATATCATGTATTCACCATTCTCAAGTTGATCAAGATCAACAGAGACTTCAACAAGAGCAATGAACTTATTTAGCCTTTCCTCATCCATCCAAAAATTTAAGGGCTCTGAATACCTTTTCCTTATCAGTGATGAAAATTGTCCTTCATAATGCTCCAGCACATCTCGGATGTATGGCAGTCTGATGCTTGACTACTCACGGAAGACAATTTGACACAAGAGATAATTATATAATAGATACAAACCGAAAAGTAAATAAAAAACAGTAGAGCCAATAACCAAATAATCATCTTAAATAGGGTATTTTCAAAAAAATCGAAGGCATGATAAATATTTACCTGATACAATTTTATGACTGGTGGCAAATTAGCTGTTTTTTTCTTCAGAGCATGTGTCAACCGTTCAATATCTGAAATTCTCTTCAGATGTTGCCTTAACCCTTGGCGAAGCTCTGCATCCTCCACAAATGCCTGAACCAAATCTAACCTACGAATGATCTCATGTACATCAAGCAATGGTTGCTTGAGCCACCTATTAAGCAACCGTTTGCCCATGCCAGCAGTACATGTTCTATTCATCAGACCAAACAAACTAAAGTTTTTATTTAAATCTGTTTTGCTCTCAAGGACATTTAGTGCTCTCACGGCAGCAGAATCTAATCTCATGTAATTATCTAAATTGTACTTTTCAATGGTGAAGTTTCCATAGTTACTATCATCTGCAAGCAATTCCACATAGGATATCAATGCCCCTAGGGCACCCAGTGCATATTCAAATCCAGAAAGCAAATCTCGAACAGGTTCAACTGACCCTCTGATGATCCTACCAAGATCCTGCACCAAATCTCTTGACTTGAACTCAGATTTCTTTCTCTCTGTAAGAAGAACATTACATCTGGACAGTGAATTATAAAGAGCTTTAAGTTCTGTCGATCTTCCACATTCCACAGGTAAAAGGCATTCCTTACAACCAAGCGCAACCAAAACTGATTCAGTATTTGTAAATTGGCTATCATCAAGGAACTCAACTGTACCAAGTTTCCTTTTGGTCATATCCACAAAACCTAGTCCCACAGTGCACTGATTTTCACGGAAGACAGGAAACAATGCAACTGTAACTGGGGAATCCTGCATGTCATTGTTGGCAAACAAAATATCTTCAAAACTACCAACATTTCCAGGTGTTCCTGTTTTCGTCAAATTCCAGTTTGATCCACTTCCTTCATATAGATCTAATGTGTGATCTGTCCTCTCCAGCAAAAGATCACGAGCAATAGCCTCAAACATGTTTTTACTTACACTAACACTAGAAATTCCCTCTGAACCACTACCTAATTGTCTCAACGCAGTAGTTGTGTGGTAATATGTCCTTGCAATAAATGTAGCATTTTCACCATGCACAGTATAATAATCCTGGTACAGTACAGCTAAAAAATTAAAGGTGGAGTTATAACAAATCTTCTGAAAAAATAATCTAAATAGCTCAAGTAGTTCTGAAATAGTACACTAGATTCTTATGCCAATATAAAATGCACATGTAGTAATAAGTGAGACTTGGTTGACAAACTAGAGAATCTTGTATCATTTGTGAGTACAAAAATTATATATATATAATATATTATATGTATATTATATATATACATATATATTATATTATATTATATATCCATCAACACGATCCAAGACAGTTATATAACATGATGCATGACACAAAGTTAAGAAGGCTGCCAATTTGACATTAAGGTCGGTGCTTATTTAGAATAAAGCATAGATATTTATGTGCTATGTTGAGGTAAACCAAGTATAGACTGGTATGACACATATGCCCTAACCATATGTGATTAAGACCAAATCTGAGATCCAAGACATGAAGGTGGCCTTTTAAGTGTATGATATGATTCACACAGGGCTTGTGGTCAATATGAATGATTCCTTGGATTACCAAACAACAATATGAAAGATTTTGTTTTCCTAGTTCTCTTGTTCCCTTGAAATGGAATTTAAAGAATTCCTTATTGTCTTGGATACCAATTGGTTGAAACATCAATTAATACCTTTGTTTGTCATGCCTCACCCTCCATTACAAGTTTTTGTCCATGATGATGATTGTGGATCACTCCACTAGTCAACTTGAGAAACAATTTGTCTAAGTGGTAACTAATAAGGGATGAACATCGAGCCTTCCATTGATCAAATCAGGATCAATCTTCTTGATTTATCAAGTATCCTATCTCCTTCAAGTTGTCTTGATTTACTACCGTTACACCAGAGAAACTAAATGAATTCTTTCAATACAGTAATTGATAACTTGACAATGGTACAACATGTATGGGAATAAACAGTAGCTGTGTATGAAGTCAACCATTGTTTAAGGACCTAAGTTTCCTTGTACATGAAGATAACACTGTGATTAAGGTTGCCTTCAATCTATGCAACACATATCAAGTGGTCTGATGACTACTATGGCAGTGAGGTGAGACTTGAAAAAAGCATAAGTCCTAACCTGTTATAAAGTCGATGTCATGGTTTTAGCTATGTTGAACTAGTTGGTTTCATCATTGAAATACTAATTTCCACCTGTACCCCAATCTGTTCAACTCTCTCTCTCTCTCGCTCTCTCTCTCTCTCTTTTTGAATGTGTATGTTAGCTTAGCTGGTAAAGATTTTTAACAGTTTATAGCAATAGATCAAATCTCGCATTCGCTATTTACCCTTCACAAAAAAAAAAGAAAACAGATTGTTGAAGAATAATGATATGGAATATAAAATGTCGTCACACATACTAACTAAAGAGCTATATTGGTAAATTGATGATGAATGAAAGTTTCTAAGTAATCCTTTGGTATTTTAAAGATAGGAAAAAAATATGCTCCATTTATGCACTTACCCGATTGGACAGTCCAATCATGGTGTTTTGTCCATAGACATTTACATTTTGCTAAAAATTAATCAAGATACATGGTGTCTACTATTCATTCAGGTTTCAAGGTGTGACCAGATAGACTTATTTGCACATGAGAAAGTGTGATTTCCATCCATGTAGTAAGAGAATGAAAGTGGTATGGAGACTTCGCATTATTATCACAGAGAAACATGTCAAGTTTATTTTTAGATGTTCCTTGCTGTGTCACTTACTGTTCCATGAAAACAGTGGCTACAAAAGATACTAAATAAAGCACTAGAAGAGAAAGCGTTATCTGAATCCAACATATTGCAAAAACAATTGGCTAAGACAAGGTCCACACAACAAGTAACAAGAAGAGCATAGCAATGAGGAGTAAGAACTCGTCAAAACAGGAAACAAGTTAAAGCTCGCGATTTGGAAGGAACAGCCTCCAGATGTCTCATCCGTGAGTGAAAAGATGTAAAGGCTCATGTCCTTCGAAGAGGCAAATGAACTCACCCGTCGATCAAAGAAGCGCACGGCCCTGGGATCCTACAAGAACAAGAACCGGCCCATGTTCAGTTGGTTAATAGGGTTTAGCAAAAAAGCCAGATGAAGGACAACAAGGCAAGAAAGCGTACAGCGGGAAGGGCTTTGAAGAAAGATATGAAACCCTGCGCCTGCCTGGCATCTGAAGCGCGAGAACCAAGAAACCATCAAAAACAAAGAAGAAAGAAGATGAAAGGGGGATCAAGAACCCGCAGAAAATAAATACCTAATTTGAGCTCGGGCAATTTGTTGGCTTCCGGCGAATCGCCCGCCGTCATTTTTCTCTGGCAAAGAAGCGAGCAGTTTGGGGGCACAGAGAAAAGGGGGGAAAGCTTGGTGGCGGGCGTGGGTTTTCTCAGGCCGCCATCGGCAACATATATCTAGCAATCGACGAGGCACCGATGGGAAATCGGGCTGTGGCGGGAAAGCTTGGTGGCTGAGGGGGCGAGAGAGATGGCATCGGGATTCGCGTGGAGTCCGATTTCGTTCTCGAATACGGCCCGTCTCGAGGCGGTCAGGCTTTTAATGGGCCATTTCGAATAGTTCGTGGGCCGAGCTCAGAATGAGCTGCTTTGCCGGGCTAGCATAGAAGAACCCGTAAGTGTGGAGTGGCAAACTTGCAATATACAGATAAACTAATATGGATTATTACTGGATTGTGATTTTTATTTTTATTTTTCTATAAACGGATAAGTGGTAATACGATAAAGTCTTTACGTGCTAACCTAACTCACACGTTCAAGATTTAAATTCTGATAAATCCTAATGTACATTATCATCAGATTAATATTTTATATATAAAAATTTATTGACTGAAATTTCAAACCATCTGAAAAATGAGTCTGATACATCGCTGCTTCAGATTGATGGTGAAAGCAAACAATTAGATTATACAAGGAATAGATATTGATCATCGACAACAGTAGTCAAAATACAAACCCGAAGCCTTCGAACGTATCCATCATGCATTAATCGCTCGCGCCATAATAAAAGACATGCCGTGCCGTCCCGGTTGTGTGTGTAACGTAGAATACAACTACAGAGTTCCCAATGCCAACAAGAACGTGAAGAAACGTGTACGTGTGCTTCTCTTTCTTCTTGCCTTGGCAGGGATTGCACAGACTCGGCAGGTTGGAGTTCCACGTTGTCACGGTAGCATACGCACGGACGAGTAATGAAGAAAGAGTGCAGGTTGAAGCGATTATTCGTATCATTCGAGCTTAATGAACACTTCCAGCATCAAAGAATGGGATCGACCAACAAGATGTCGATCACTCACCACCTACAGGGATGTCATCGCTCAGTGGTGCAACGGGTTCGGCCCGGTGGGGACGACTCGCTTCTCCGCACCGTACCGAGGGTCGATCTCGTCGCCACCGGGTTGCTCCGCGGATGAATGCGTGGTTTCCCTGCGATGATGGTGGTGAGGGCGGTGACGGTGGTGGTGGCGATAATGGCTGGTGTGGTTGAACGCCGAGGGATCGTGCTTATAAGGCACCAGCAGCTTCCGTGGGACCGACGATGGACTGCTCCGCCGCCTGGACCTCAGATGGCTCCACCCGTGAATCAAGAGCAAGAGGATGGTGAGCCAGAGGAGCCCAACAAGGGCAGACCTCCTCAAGGCCATGGAGGAGGGGGTGAAGGGTGGCGGAGAGGGGGACAAGTCATGGATAACGAGATCTAGAGAGAAGGGTTCCTGTGTGTGACAGCTTGACCTGGGTAGTCCGGAGCAAGAGGTATATGAACTCGGGAGCTGCATTTGCGTACTTGTGACTCCATCAGTTGGCTTGCTTTAAATGCGTTCGAGTCTTTTGGGGTCCTCAGAATGCGGGGAGTAGGGAAGCAACAGCTACACATTGGTCGTCCCTTCTGCCACGGAGCTTCCTTGACGTTGAAGAAAGAGAGAGGAGCGTAGTCATCGGTCGAGCCTCGACACATGCTTACTGATGGGGCAACCATGGCTTGAGAGAGAGAGAGAGAGAGAGAGAGGTTGGTCGGTTGACTACAGGGTAGAGGTGCGGGATCTCAGGCTGTGATGTCAGTGCATTGGGGTTGAGGGTGGACTTCTCCTTCGAGGAGTCTCGCTTCTCGCTGCTTTACTTGGAAACAACTGCTGCTACTGTTCTTGAGAAGCACATGTTGCATGGAGGTTGGAAATATGATCAATTGTTCGTCTTGATCCCGAAGAGATTTAAACTCTGCCAAAGTGATACCGAAGTTCTTAAAGCTAGACTCAAGTAAGTTTTTTCATTGAAAACATTTGATACAAGCATAATTAATGAATAAATTATAAATTTCCCAATATAATTAGTTATTATGTCAATCGTTATATTTTCAAAAATTACATTCAAATCATCATATTTATGAAAATAAAACATTTATTTGATTGCTCCAACAAAACTCTTCTTTCTTGATTTTTAATCCTGTAAATTGTTTTTTAATATTACATATAAATCTCAATGTTTCACTCTCATAAATATAAAAATCCTAATATAATATTTAAAAAAATATAAGGATCAAAATGCTATAGATAATTAATTACAAAGGATAATATATAATTAATCTCAGTATTAATTAAAATTTTGAATGATAAACTAAAAGTGTCAAAAATGCATTAAATGTATAGACACAAGACCTTTTAGTTGTAGGAAGATTTTGATAATGATAGACATGTTCCCATAGCAACACTCTTAGGCTGACTTTTTATGGTGTATTCTATGTTGCGTGGCATGAGATTTATGCTAGTGAAGACTGTTGATTGAACAATGGTGGACACCTTGACCTTACAATTGAAATCGAATCACTTAAAACAATGTTCATGGATTTGGAGAATTTTAGTACTAGGAGCATGACAGACAGACAATACTAACAGAGTCCTAATGGAATGTTGTACATCATTTAAACTCACCAAGGGATCGATGACCAGTAACGAGGACTAAAACACACATCAAACCAGTTATCAGCGTTGCCGCGAGGAGAAACTGCTTCCTTTCTTCCCTGGAATGATCATGCTGGAGTCAGCATTTATGATCATCTTCCCTTTTCATGTTTCTCTCAACAATTTTATCAGAAAGGGTGCTCAAGATGCAGTCGTTGATCTCTTTGAACCGCTCCGCAGAAACAGATGCCTCCTCATCCAGGAACCTCCATAGTGTATCTTCAGACGTTTCCTGGTAATCCTTCCTTCGTTTCACCACCATGTAGCCACCGAGTTCCCATGCTGCTGGATTAATTTGCATTTCAAGAAACTCCTGGTTCACTTCTCCACGAGTTCGTTTCTCGGCGTAACACTAGCAAATTCATTTTGGTATACAAGATGGTGAATGAAGCATTAGGAATTAATGCAAATACAAACAAATCTTTAAATCGAATTGCAGCTGACTAAGATTACCTGCAGTAGGAGGAATATTTGTTTGCCAGCATCAGATATGATGACATTGTAGGGGATGTCATTATCCTGTAGGAAAATGCAGGCAATAGAGACAGCAATTGATAGATCCTCCAGGTTGCTTCCACCTCCAAACACAAGACCTCTTACAGGATAATGTGAGAGTTGAAAGATCTCTACCCCACTTGCCAAAGTCATAATTCTTTGAGTAGGAGCCTTTTCAACTGGGAACACTCCCACCAGGTAGAAAACCTGACATCACAAAGTCAGCCAGCAAAATATAAAGTTGAGCCACGAGTTCGAATAAAACACCAACAGTTGTATCAATAGATCAGCAACCTGAAAGTGGAGGTGGTTAATGGTTGCAAAGGCACCAAGACTGTTATAAGCCACTCTAAAGTAGGGAGTTTCAGCCTCTCTTGCCACGTACAGAGCAAGTAAGAGGCTCTGTTCATCAAGCCTTTGAGGTAAGCAGTCCAATATGCGAGGAATCAGGAGTACATGACCATAACCTATTGGGCTGACCTGCAAAAACACAAGTTCTCATAATGTCTAGTTATATATATATATATATCAGATAATAGCATAACCAGTAGTAGCAGCCAATCGATATGCACATTGATGGCAATAACATTAGGGGATTCCGAAGCTGCGATTGGAGTATTTTCAAAAAAACCACTCTCGTCATTCTCACTCTCTTCAAATCTAAATAGCATTTCCGCTTGTGCAATCTTTGTGAAGTTAAACTTTTTCCCATCAAAGGGTTGCAGAACTCTATCGATTCTGAACTCAGTCGGCCTTTTCTTGAGGTCACGTCCTTCAATTAACTGTAAAATAAAACCATAATCTCCTGAAAGTATCTGCAAATAAAAAAAAGGGACATCCAAGAATATTAACATCACAAAGGTATCCAAAGTGATCGATTCACCTCATGAGAGCAAAAAACATCTTGACCTTGGTTTCATAGGCATTGACATCATGATGGAACAGCCCTCTAACCTTGCGATCATCCCACTACAATATAATGTAACAGAATTAAGCTCATTTGCAGAAAATCCATATCATTGACATCTAACTCAACCTCTTTAAGAAGCCTATCAAGGAATGTGGACTGAGGCTCAATCTTCTCTGATGAGCAACCAGAATCCTTTTCTGCCTTGCTGAAATAATAAAGAGGAAGCCCGATCCCTATCCAATGAACTCAACCATATCAATTTCAAACATTTAAGTACTCAGAACTCTTAATAAAACAGTTTATAATAAGCAAAACAAACAAACTAAGAAATCTGGCTGTGGCTTTTCAACAAACATATGATTTGCATTGTCTGGTAGCAGATTGAGGGCATGCATGTTACGGATCTAGTATAACTCACAACCTGGTTGTTTGGTTCCAAAAAAACTAGGTTAAATTTTCGATACGATGCAGGAAGTCGGGAAATCTCACTGCAAGATCCAAGAAAAGCATGAATCATGAACACCAGAATCCTACATTACAATCTCCGGGGAGTTCAGGAAGCACATATCAGGTCGGCAACAAGAACTGCAACTTCTGATTACCAATTCGACTCCAACGCCTGATATGGAAAAGTATTGGCAGTACATTTTGGGATCGGATGCAGGGAATTACCTTGAAGGACACAGTTGCGGCCGCTTTTCTCCTCGCCATGTTGCCCCTCAGTGGGTTGGTAGACAGACATTGCTGAGACTGTCACTCCCACTTCTCTCTCTACAGGGCGATAAGGTTCTATATATATATATATATATACATTATCATGGTAAGGCCAAGCCCATGTTCTTGTTTAAATGGGCCTTCCCAAAATAGAAGATATCGATAGTAAGAGAGCGAGGAAAGAAGCCTCCCACAACAAAGCCATGGCAATGCCGACGAATGCTTCTTCCCCGCCAGCGACAAGTGCTCCCATTCCTCCTCTGAAGAAACCACCTGATCCTCCTCCCCCCCTCCCCCCCTTCTCCTGAGCTCCTCCTCCAATGGCCCCACTAATGAAGGGGCGTCTCCCTCTTCGGGAGTAGCCTTTCCTCCCCTCGACAAAAGCCAAACTCGCACTGCTACCCCCTTGCAAGCGCATAAAGTCACACCCTTTTGGGCAAGCCTCCTCAGGCAATCCTCTTCAGATGACCCTTGGCGTTTCGACACGGAGCTGGAAGAGAAGATCGCTAGGATTCAAAAGAGCTCCAAGCACGTCGCGGTCCTAGATCCAGAGGAAGTGCAGAATGCAAGGAGTCACTGACAACTCTATCTCTATGACAAATTTTTCGGCAAAGCACGCCCTTTGGAGTTCATCAAAGCTGAGCTTCCGGCCTAGTAGAAGCTACAACCAGATGTCCAGGGCAGGCTACTTGTGTTTCCGATTCCAATCGGAGGCTGACCTGACGAACACTCTTACAGGGGGGCCATGGTTCCTCCGCGGACATGCTCTTTCGCGTTCCCCTCCCAATCTGCTCCCAATCTTCAAAGGAAAACGTAAAGTCTGCTCCCAATCTGGATCCATTTTCCTAGCCTCCCCATTGAACTGATGTACCGTCGCGTTCTCCTCCAAATCGCCGCTAGCATTGGATCACCTCTCAAAGTTGATGCTGTCACCACCTCTGGAACTCGAGCGAGGTATGCTAGGGTCTGTATCATGCTCGACTTCTCCCATTCCCTCCCTCAAGAAATCTGGGTTCGAATAGGTGATTCTGATTTCTTTCAATCAGTTACGCATGAAAGCTTGTCCAATTTTTGTTTCACCTGCAGGCTTGTTGGCCATAAAATCGACCATGCAACCAAAGCAAGCCGCCGGAGCAAACGGCCGCCCTTGGCAAGGACGCCGCACGGTGGGCGTTGGCTCTGTTGTAGAGATTGGCACGAACGGAGAACATGGGCCGCCGTACGGGCCCTGATTCAAAGTCCAACACGAATCCTGTTACAGCAGCTGTTTCGCGCAACATCGGTCCACTAAAGCCCCGCTCCGGCCACCTTCGCAGGCCCGTGAAAACCGTCCCAAACGGGCCTTTGCTTTCTCCAAAGCAGCACCTGATCCTTCGAAAACGTCTCCTGTTTCCCGCCATCCCGTTCCATCTACACGTCACCCTTTCAAACCAGCATTAAAAACCCCGTTGGTGCTTCCCCGGATTGCATTAGTTCTTCCCCTCCTTTCCAATACTGCGTCATGGGAGATGCGCCGCTTAACCCTGACATGCCTCCGGTGCTAACGTCTTAAGCTGCCGCCGCCTCGCCCCATTTCCCTAGCAACTCTCATCCCTCCAAACTAGGGGAGCGAGTCACTGAAGCTTTCCGGCGAGGGGCCGACTCCATTGCCGAAAACTCGCAGATCAAAACCTCAGGGAAGTCCTTATCTTCCTCTTCTAAGTCTTAAAAGTATAAATTGAAGAAAACCAGGGTAGATCCTAAGATGACCTTAGCACCTAACTCTTCTGATGCAGGAGAGTCTCTTAATATCCTCTCTTGGAGCTGCCGGGGAGGCCTCAGGGATCGCCTCATTCAGATCCGTCGTCTTCTCACCAATCACTTGTGTCTCCATTCTCATCCTTCTAGAGTCCCACCTGCAGCCGGCCGATGGGGGGAGGGATTCTTGCTCAGGATGGGCAAAAGATTGTGAAGGAGCAGGTTCCCCGGCCCAAGGTTGGTCTGGTGGAATCATCGTCGCTTGGAACTCCGGTACTCTCAAAGCTTCCCCTGTTAGTATCTCACAGCAATCTTTGCACTTAATAGCGGAATAGAGAGGTACGCATCCCTGGCCTCTCTCAGCAGTCTACATAATTACTGATGCTTCTCATCGCAATGCTCACTGGCGTTTTCTTTCGAATTTTGATCTCTCGGTTCTACCTTGGTTGATTTGTGTGGATTTTAACTGTCTTAATTCTACTTCTAATTATCTAGACCGATTCACCGGAAGATGGCTTGCTAAAGCCAAGATCAATTGGCTTATTAGGGATGCTGATAAAACACCAGCTTCTTCCATAACACAATCAGACAAAGGAGGAGATCTATTTATATTGACCACATTAAGAGGGAGGATGGTGGAGGACTTGGCCTCTATATCCTCTGTTTTCACTGAATGGTACAGAAATTTCTTGGCCCCGTAAGTCATCTCTAGCAACCACAATCCTGTTAACTGGCCGACCCTCCCCGGACGGTCGCCAATCCTTTCACCTCCATTGAATTCCATCTCGCCTTAGTGGGCATGGGACGGGGCAAAATTCCTCAGGCCCTCGATTCACCATGCTTTCAATGAGATTCATACCACATCCACCCCTCCTTCTTGGACCAAAACTAATCTGGTTTTCATTCCCTAAATCCCTAATCCTTCCGAGGTTTCAAACTAAAGACCCATCTCACTTTGCAACATCCTTAGCTAAAGAATAGACTCGAGCCCCATCTCGATTTGGTTATTGAACAAAATCAATTTGGTTTCATTACCTTCAGATCCATCCGCAACAACGACGTATCAATTGGATATAAATTGGCTCACTCCATGTTTCTCTCCAAAGGAAAAGCTCATTTCACCTTGATCAAACTAGACCTTGCTAAGGCTTTTGACACGGTGCTTTGGGATGCCTGTATCATCCTCCCAAGTTCATCTCCTGGATCCGTTCCTGTATCTCTTCGACCACCTTCTCGTGTCTGATAGATAGATTCCCTTCGAATTGGTTTAAAAGCTCCAGGGGTGAGGCAGGCGTCCCCTCTCTCTCTTCCCTCCTCTTCCTCCTGGGTCCAACAAAACCTCACCAATGTGCCTAAGGAATTGGTAGCTAAAAAGATCACCTCGAATTATGGTTCGCAACATCATATCGTATCGCTTGATACTGGTGGTGATCCAATAGAGGACTGGTATGGGCGGTACATTGGTACACTTTAGTGTTGCTATCAGTACGATAGCTGATCAGCAGACTTATGATACCGTATTTAGAATCTTGCCTCTAACAACATTAAAGGGGTAAGATCTTTCATCTTATTTTCACAACCTCATTAAAGGCCTTAGCATCTATTCCTCTCCAAATCAACAAGAGTAAGTCAGCTGTCCTCATCCTAGAGATTAGAGAGGGATCCTGGCCTCTAAACAATCTGGGAGCTTATGTCCACTACTGTCGGCTCCCTATCGGGTTTCAGGACCATCTCACCCAAAAAGCTCTCGATAGATTCAATGATTGGAGTTGAGGGGCCTAGTCACAGGCAGGCAAAACTATTCTAATCATTCCCTTGCACAAGCTCATGAACACCTGATAAACACATATCTACTATTTCTAAATTCTCTTGTTGCTTTTTCCTGGAACTGCATCATCAGTCCGAAATCTGAAGGTAATCTTGGAATCATGGACATTAAATTGATCAAAACCACTATCTGCACCACAAAACTTATACCCCTTCCTAGCAACTCTTCTAACCTTTCAGCTAGACTCCTATCGACCAAATGTAGTGTCATTCACCCAACAGCAAGGCATCAGCCACTTGGAAAAACCATGACAGATCCAAGCTGGGATTTAGGAAAATGCTCAATCTGGAACGACCCTTGAATCACTAATATTCTCCTCTCCTACTGTCTTACATTCATTAATCGGGACACCCTCAACTCATATTAGTGGGTTAGTGATCTCACGAACAGTAGCCTTTGGAACATCAGCTTTTTTGATTCTCTCTTCGGCCATGAACTCACCCAGACCATCCTCTCCATATTCCTCTCTTTCAATCCCAATTATTATTTGTGAGTCTGGAACTCTCACCCCTTGGAAACTGCTGCATCCAAGAGTGTGTATAAATTTCAATTGGGAGAGTTTTTCCCAAATTCTGCCTACTGGCTTGGGTGGATGATGGTGTGGCTACCTGTGATTCCTCGAGTCAAAAAATTTCTTTTAGAAGCTCCGATGAGAAAAGGCTCCCCACCTCCGAATTCATTACCCCTTTCCTGCACAATTATATATCTGCTTGTTGATCTTGCAACTCCGGTGAAGATTCGGTTGAACATATCTTTGTAAAATGCATTTTCGCTCAGAGCTACTGGCATCTTGCTAGCTCCAAACTATCTATCTTGCAGCTTTCGCCTCTTTTGACTTTTGGCCTCATGGTTCCAGATTGGAAGAAGGGGATGAGCTTGTGCACCAAGCTGCCACTTTCATAAGGACTTTTGTTGCAAATAATCTTTGGCTTATTTGGAAACATATGAATGAAGCCAAATCATCCATTCCTGCTTCGCTTCACTTTTTATTGAGATAGCTCTTTTGACCCCTTCTCTGCAGGATCAAGAACCCTAGTGGCAAGCACTTCCTCCTCCTCCACAACACTGAAGACGTCACCCGAGTTGCGGGCTCTCCCCCCCCCCCCTTCATAGGCCCAAAGATCCTTGTGAAACATCGGAACCAAGCGTTCCAACATCCTGTACCCCTTCCGCAATGATATTTTTGCACTTGGCTTCTGCTGTACATGTCACACTCACTGGAGTCGTATCAGCAGAACAATCAACACACTACTAGCTCACAACATAGTTAATTTTGCTAGGCTGGCAATTCTTTTATTTATTTTCGAGGGTGGCCCACCACCACCTAATATCCCGTGTGGTTTCTTTTCAAATTAAAGCATATTTCCTCATTAAAAAAAAAGGTGGGGGTCCTTACCGCTGTCGTGTAATGGCATTCGTTTTTAGACGAATGGGACCCACTGATGTTAGTGATCGACGAGGCATCTCGGGCGGTCGAGTGTATTATTTCTTTCAATCATGATAATCATAAGTCGACACGTTACTAGTTATCCCAATGTCACGTTAAGTACTATTCCAATCACTATCAACCCGTGAACGTTATCCAACAATTCGGACGCTGAGTTGTAGTCATGTGATCCATCCAAATCACATGTATGATCTCCGAATTCTATTCCCAGCACGGCACGTCATACGAGAAATCAGATCATTGTTCTACGGTGGTGGCAACCAACGCCGCGCCACACGGTTCGCGAGAGCCGTTGGACGACGACCGTCAACGTCGACCCATCTGTCGGTCGGAGCCACGAAATGGAACGCGTCTCATAATATCTACCTCCGCTGCAGCTGCTCAATTATTGGACCATTCTTTAGACGCAGCAAGACAAATAGAGACGCAGAAGAGAGTGCGGTTAACTTGTGCAGCAGATCCATACCGACCGACCGCTATATGAGCGCGACATGAAGTGAGAGGAGGAAAAGAAGAAGAAGAAAAAGAGGAAGAGAGCGAAGAGAGAGGGAAGGTACGGATGGCTATGATGTGGTCGTCAGCCTCCGCCACCGCCGTCACCACGCTGCCGACGAGGCCCATCCCTGGAAGCTACGGCCCGCCGCTGGTGGGCGCCCTCAAGGACCGCCTCGACTACTTCTGGTTTCAGGGACCCGAGACCTTCTTCCGCAGCCGGATGGCCACCCACAAGAGCACCGTGTTCCGCACCAACATGCCCCCCACCTTCCCCTTCTTCGTCGGAGTCGACCCCCGCGTGGTCACCGTCCTCGACTGCACCTCCTTCTCCGCCCTCTTCGACCTCGAGGTCGTGGAGAAGAAGAACATTCTCATCGGGGACTACATGCCCAGCCTCAGCTTCACCGGCGACACCCGCGTCGTCGTATACCTCGACCCCTCCGAGCCCAACCACGCCCGCGTCAAGAGCTTCTGCTTGGAACTCCTCAAGCGCGGCGCCAAGACCTGGGTCTCCTCGTTCCTCTCCAACCTCGATGTCATGCTCGCCACCATAGAGCAGGGGATCGCCAAGGATGGCTCCGCCGGCTTCTTCGGCCCGCTGCAGAAGTGCATCTTCGCGTTCCTCTGCAAGAGCATCATCGGGGCCGACCCGTCGCTGTCGCCCGACGTGGGAGAAAATGGCTTCGTCATGCTCGACAAGTGGCTCGCGCTGCAGCTCCTCCCGACGTTGAAGGTCGGCGCCATCCCGCAACCCCTGGAGGAGATCCTCCTCCACTCCTTCCCCCTCCCCTTCTTCCTCGTGAGCCGCGATTACCGGAAGCTGTACGAGTTCGTCGAGAAGCAAGGCCAGGAGGTTGTCCAGCGAGCGGAAACGGAGCACGGGCTCAGCAAACACGACGCCATCAACAACATCTTGTTCGTCCTAGGATTCAACGCCTTCGGCGGCTTCTCGGTCTTCTTCCCCACGCTCCTGACCACCGTAGGGAGGGACAAGACGGGCCTGCGGGAGAAGCTCAAGGACGAGGTGCGCAGGGTCATGAAGGGTAGAGGGGAGAAGCGGCCGAGCTTCGAGACGGTGCGGGAGATGGAGCTGGTGCGATCGACGGTGTACGAGGTCCTGCGGCTGAACCCGCCGGTGCCGCTGCAGTACGGGCGGGCGCGCACCGACTTCACGCTGAACTCCCACGACGCGGCGTTCAAGGTGCAGAAGGGGGAGTTGCTGTGCGGGTACCAGCCGCTGGTGATGCGGGATCCGGCGGTGTTCGACGACCCGGAGACGTTCGCCCCGGAAAGGTTCATGGGCAGCGGGAAGGAGCTGCTCAAGTACGTCTTCTGGTCCAACGGGCCGGAGACGGGTACGCCGACGCCGGCCAACAAGCAGTGCGCGGCGAAGGACTACGTGGTGGAGACGGCGTGCCTGCTGGTGGCGGAGATCTTCAACCGCTACGACGAGTTCGTGTGCGCCGACGACGCCATCACCGTGACGAAGCTGGAGAGAGCGACGGAAAGGGAGTAGACGAAAGGGGCGATAACAAGTAGAAAGCGACATAAGTCGACGGCCAACTCCACCGTTGCTAATTCAAGTCGGACTCCAAATCGGCATTCATAGCGTCATTCCATCGCGGTGGTGAAGAGATGAATAACATTTGGCGTCACAGGACGCCACATGCAAACTGCTTTCAAATAAAACTTGTATGTGACACACCTTGGTTGATTGATGTTTGTAAGTTGGGCGACTGCTTGGAATTTTTTTTCAAAAAGATTTTTCTGGAATGATACCCCTTTTCATAATTTTTAAATAGTCATTTTTTATTTTAAAAAAAATCCAAAAAATCCCTATATATATATTTGTTTAAATCTAAAAAATTCTGTATAATATTAAAAAAATTACACTATATAGCGTTTTGTTTTAAAAACACTATAATGTTTGGTGAATAAAAATTAACCTCTTAATACGAGAAGAAGTTGTTGATGTCCTAGTCAGCTTGACTTAGTTTGGACTCGTGTACACAAGATAATTTAGGGTACCTTCGTTGTGAAAGCATCAAGTCTCAAGGTGTCACCTATTTAAAAATCGAGATTGAGAGAGGTTGTTCGATCTGATTCTTTTAATGCCCGATTTAGTAATCAAAGTTAAAAGAGTGTGGAGGTGAGTGGTCAAAAAGTAATCCCCCTATTTATCATATTGAAAATAAATTTTTATATTTGGTTGTAAATGGATCAAATATTCCATGAAATATTTTGCAAAGAGGTAATCTCTAACCACCTCTAATAACCTTCCCATGGTATTTTATTCACGTGGGCGAAAAGGGAGGGACAATATCTAACTGCCTATCTTGGACCTTTGTCCCCGTGAGTAGACAATCAGGGCGTGGCTTTTATCTTCTCCTTCTACCTTGTATACCATGTGTTAGCCATGTGTCAGGTGACTAATGGTTGATGATCTCTTCCTATCTTTTGGTCATGGCCACCAAAGCATGCTTCGAGGGCTCTCACCTCAAATTGATTGTACTTTGACATCTAGTTCATCAGATACATTAAGTTTAGACCATATTGATTGTTCTTTGACTCCAAGCATTAGGCATATGTTGATAGGGTCAAGGGGTGTTCTATCCACACCTCAAATTGACGATCTTTGCAACCTAGTAAGAGGTCACCCCTCATCGACAGGCCATCCTCAATAACAGATCAATCCTCGTTGATATGAACTCGACCCTCCTTTAAATATGAAGGTCGGTAATGATGGGGATCATTTCCTTGACCTCCATGGCTCAGCGACGATGAGAAGGGCTAACCTCCCTTGTTCGATGAGGACTGCAAGTAAGGGATGCAAGGGTTGTTGTTGGATTTCTCAACCTTCATGCCTCGAGCAAAGGAGGCGGTTAAGTTTTCTAACCTTCATGCCTCGGGATAAGGGGATCGAGATTTTTGAACCTTTATACCTTCAACAAAGTTAGAAGTTGGGTTTCTCAATCTCCATGAGTTGGGCAAAGGAGGGGGTCGGGTTTCCCGACCTCCAAACCTTGGGTGAAAGAGAGACCCAACCTCCATGTCTCGGGTAAAGGAGGGACTCGACCTCTATGACTTGGGCAAAGGGATCAAGATTTCATAATATCTATACTTTGAGCGAAGTTAGGGGTTGGGTTTCCCGACCTCTACGTCTCAATGGAGGAGGGACCTTACCTCCATGACTCGAGCAAAGGAGTGGATTGAGATTTCCTAACCCCTATACCTTGGGTAGAATTAGGTATTAGATAATATAGCCTCCATGCCTCGGGTAGATGAGGGGGCAAGGTTTTCGACCTCCACACTTCAAGTAGAGGAGGGACTCGACCTCAATGACTTAGGCAAAGGAGGGAATTAGGATTTCCCGACCTCTATACCTTAGGCAGAGTTAGGGGTTCGATTTCTCGATCTCCACGTCTTGATAAAGGAGGGACCAAACCTCCACGACCTAGGCGAAAGAGGGGATATGAATTTCTCGATCTTTATACCTATGGTAGAATTAAGGATCAAGTTTCCTGACCTTCATGCCTCGAGTGTAGGAGGGGGTTAGGCTTCTCGACCTCCATACCTCGAGCGGAGGAGGGACCTGGCCTCTATGTTTCCGGCGAAGGGACTCAACCTCCATAACATAGGTAAACGAGTGGATTAGGTTTTCTAACCTCTATACATTGGGTGGAGTTAGGGATTGGGTTACTCTACCTCCATGCTTTAAGTGAATGAGGCGATTGAGTTTCCCAACCTCCACGCCTCGAGTGGAGGAGGCACCCAACCTCCAAATCTCGAGTGAAGGAGGGACACGACCTCCACGACTTGGGTGAAGGAGGGGTCCATCTCTACTCGAGGTGCTCGTTTTGTGTATTTTTTTCAGGTTGATGGCCTATGTTAAGCAGTGACCTTCTTATCTCGAGTAAAGGAGGGGTTTGTCTTTACTCGAGGTGCTCGTTTTATGTTTTTTTCAGGTTGATGGCCTACATTAAGCAATGGCCTTCTCATCTCGAGTAAAGGAGGGGTCAACACCTAACTCTAACTTACACGATTTAGATATATTTTGTGATGTGCCTCTCACCATGGCATGTTTTCTCTCACATGAGCTGAGATTTTTCGACTCACACATCTTGGACATATTTTATTTTGTGTCTTCCGTCATAGTGGGTTTTCTCTTACACTACTCAGATTTTCCTGGCTTATGCTTTTTACGCATATTTTATCTTGTGCCTCACGCGGTGATAAATTTTTTTTACACGGGTCAAGTTTTTCTGATTCATGCGTCTCTAGCATATTTTGTTTTATGTCTCTCATTGTTAGAGGTTTCCTCTTATACAGGTTGATTTTTCTCAACTCATGCATCTCGAGCATATATTATTTTGTGCCTCTCATCGGGTCGACTTTTTCTTATGCAGGTTCGATTTTTTGTACTCATGCACCTGTGGGATATTTTGTTTTATACCTCATGCCATTATAGGTTTTCTCTTAAGTGGGTCGTATTTTCTGATTTATATATTTTAGGCAAATTTTGTTTTATGCCTCTCGCTATAATGAATTTTCTCTTATATGGGTCGGGTTTTTCAACTCACACGCATCGACACATTTTATCTTGTACCTCTCACTATGGCACGATTCTTCTTACGTGGGACAAATTTTCTGACTCATGTACCTCAAGTACATTTTATCTTGTATCTCTCATCGTAATAAATTTCATCTTACTCAGGTCAAGTTTTCTTAACTCACGCACATCAAGCATCTTTACGCTCTCTGAGATGATCTTTACATATCTATCATTTTTACTCCAACTCGATCAAGTTTAATCTACAAGTCCCTTAACCTGATCATCGCTAATTACTGATTGATGTTTATAACAAGATTTCTAAGTCAAAATAAGTAGGGTGATTGTCCCAAAAAAAAAAAAATTGTTTTAATTTTTTTTTCGAATGATATTTTTTATAACTTTTAAATTATTATCTCCTATTTTAAAATTCTAAAAACACCCTCAAAAGCTGTCAGGTATTTTTTTCGTCCAAATTTAAATTTTTTACCAATTATTCATAATTTTTTTGTGCGTTGATTTTTATCCGCAAAAATACTACACTATTTTCAAATATTATATAATATTTCAAAACACTATATAGTATTTTATTTTAAAAATATTATATAATATTTTACGAATAAAGCTAATCCATAAAACATTATAAACAGTTGGTGAATTTTTTTGGATTGGATTAAAAAAGATAACTTAAAAAAATATTTTTGAAATATTATAAATAAAGAATGACTGTTTGAGAATTACAAAATGGGATATCATATAAAAAAATCCAAAATAAATATATTTTCCAGTACAATCGCCAAAATAAACACATATTCCAAGTTGTGTGTGCAAAAAATGCATTTACTATAAGCAAATATGGTGCATATTTGAATTTTAATAATTAAAAAATATGTTATTCAAAATACAGCCAAAATTGAAAATCAAAGAAGTCGAATACTGCATATTGTTATTTGACTCGTGTGCTTCGTGATATATAAACAACTTCACAATTAAGAAATACAACGGCATGGTCACATGTGATTAGAAAATATATAAGAAATAAACATTTCAGGACTCGTGATTTCCAACTATACTTGAAACGATTAAAAACCGGGTCATTGTACAAAGCCAGCTTTTGAGGAGGCAGTGACTTGCTGGATTCCTTTCCTAGTTGACAGATATTTTAAGTTGCTGGAAAGCGTTGAAGATATGAAAAGATTCTGAAGCAGCTGAAGTAGCTTATCAGCCCACAACACACACACAAACACACACCAGTGGCACACTAACACCTTGCTACCAGACGGCCGGATCGTAACATGAGAACCGGAAGCTGGGCGTTTAAGACTCGATCCGAGTCCCTTTTGCTCCTTCATGTTCAGAATGGTACGCATGTCCAAACGAACACGAGGCTCACATGCGAGATGCGACAAAGTCGCGCGAGGAAAAGTCTTATTCCAAGCATCATCCTTCATTAAATGCTCATGAAAAAACGTGAAAGAAAATGCGACAAAGGAAAAGTCCTTTTCCTCGCATCATCCTTCATTAAATGCTCATGAAAAAAGAAAATGCGACAAAGGAAAAGTCCTTTTCCTCGCATCATCCTTCATTAAATGCTCATGCAAAGTCGAAAGATGCTCATTAATGAATCATTTTTTTTCTGGAAGTACAAGATCTTTTTCATCAACACATGCTATTAGTACGACTACATGGAAAGCAAGGAAATAACACTTTCGAAGCTGAACTTGGCATTCATATATACACAGAAACAAACAAGGAAAAAAGGCAAAAGCAAAAGTGATAAGACCAATATGATGTCGTACCTCCATAACAGACAACCTTTTGAGTTCTTGGATGAACCCCCTCGCAGAGAAAGATATTACACACTGGGATGTCAGCATTGATCGGTAAGATGGTACAGAATATGGCTATTATGGACCTACAGTGAGACTTCACTTGCATCGTTCCCGGAATGAAAATAGATAGAACAATACGAACCGGAATGTTCCAAAACGCAAAAATGTTACTCCCGTAGTAGCCTCAGCCGATCACCTCAATTGAATATATAATCAAAATTCCCAAGATTCTATTGGCTTCATGTTGCCAAGATTCTCGTCAACTTGTAGACCTGCCAATATGCCAGTATTCAGCCACATCGTTCCGGAATGAAAATAGATAGATCAAGTTCTTCAGTCTTACTGCCTACCTGGGCACTTCTACGAGGCAATGACACTTCCAACGAGTTTCTGTGGCCATCAGTCCTGCAAAGTAACAACATAAACATATCGATAAATTCTGTAGATGGAGTAAAGAAAGTCAAATCAAAACCCTCGTGTTCCCAAGGCCTGGAATAATCAGTCAGCTCCAAACAGGTGAGGAAAGCCTTTCGAGGTTAGGAGAGATTCACACTACGGTTGATAGCCAAGGAGAACCATGTCCCCAACATAACAGGGATGTGGAGAAATAACCTTTTAAAAGGAACCCACATCCCTGAAACGGGGATATGAAAATTTAGCCTTGGGTTATGTAGTGCCCTCCAAGACTTCTCTTCTCACCATAATTTCTTACCGATACTCGAATACTGGTGTCTCTTAAGAACACACATGCTAGAAACTTGTAATCTAAGATGAACACCTTTTGGTGCTAGTCCTTTGAAGATACTGGTCTCTCTTTAGCATCCCAAGTCCTCCATAACTGACTTCATCAGTATTGAGTATTAACTGAAACATAGCAATTCATTACGTCATCAAGCATTTTTTTGTTTGCTTCAGAAAAGCAAATGATAGCTAACTAACATCAGAATAGTGCACAGTCAAGAACATGTTCATGTAATAAAAGGTTAAGCCTCAACTACATTGGTTTATTCTGATATTTACTGGTTTGCTGCCTCAAAAGATTTTACCAAATAAATATCTTTTCCTCCTAGCATGTATATTTACTGAAAATGCATAAGCACTATAATTAAAATAGAAGCTTTATATATCATTTTCACTAAAAAACAGAGCTTCAAACAATACTAATAATAACCTAAAGGAATATTGACAAAGATAAACTGAAGAATTAAGAAACATAGAATAACCATTATTGGACTGAATTGACTCAGTATACATGCCTAAGTTAACCCTAAACAGCATCATACAAATAAGACTATTTCATCATTACACCAATCATTTTACTAATTTTCATGCATGGAACAAGATCAGAGCAACAGATGTAAGATGAGCAGAGAATTTTGTTGGCGTTCAACCACTAAAGGCATAGGCATGTCCTAGATAAGTAATGGAATTTCATTAGATCAGTATCACATCCAAAAAGTTGGTCCAGGTACGTGTGCCAGATCAACAAACTTTTTTTCACGCTTGCAAGTGATAACATGTCATCTATATTATTTGTGCCATGGTAAAATGTCATTTATGAGAAATATTATGGTCATACATATTACTTAGGACCATGACAGCATGAGTACAACTTTTCAATTAAAAAAAATAAAGAAAAGGTGTCAAGCAGATAACTATGTAACACTTTAACCTGTTTCAACTGCCATAAATTAAGTACTTAAGGTAACAGAATCCCACCTAATAAGTCTAAAACCCCACAGAGTCATGTTGGGTCTAAGGGTCAACTGGCACAAAATGATAAATTTGTCAAACGTATTTCAAATATGATCCATATCATGTTCTGTAGGTAGATTGGATCAATATTGATCTGTTTTGGGACATAGCTTGACCTGCATCTAACTGCCTCGGTCAATATACTGCAATCCACTTTGGTAAGTGTTATACAGTAAGAACAAGATGGTCTGTGACCTGAAATTCATTAGAGCAGTATGTACCACCTTTTCTAACAGGTATGGTTCAATATGTCAGTCCATACTATTATATCCATCACATGTTCCTTTTATCTGTTTACATTTCTTCCACTTGTTTATCATTTATGGTATTTTAGGAAATTGCCAAGTAGTGGGGTTCACAAAGTACCTGATATTCCCCTGCTTCTTCTACACCAACACAATAAGTTTCATAACAAATTGTAGGATGAAAGTTGAACACAAAAAGTAGAGGTCCTCTGTTGTAGGATATAACCTATATGAAAATTGTAAGTAGTTTTTCAGTATCCGATATACTAAAGGCCTAAAACATGAAGCTAGCATGAATAAAAGTAATGCAACTTTCATGGCAGAATTGTTCCACATATAAGAAGTTTTATTTTTCGAACAAAACCAGAACATAAAAGAAGTTCACAATTATGTTTTAATCTAAAGTTTCCCCATTTGCTGATAACTAAGCACCTAGCACTGCATAAGCACAATAAACTTAAAATACTTAAAAGCAACTTCATAATGTTTTCAAAGCCTCTTTTTATGGTATACATTAATGTTTTGAGGACTGTGTCATTTCTACAACATATGGGGTAACAGCTAATATATAGTAAGATGGTTTCTTGTTCAGGAGATATGAGAGCAAGATTTAGAACCAGAATGGGCAAATACCAGTCTTGATGGTTTGGGATACTGGATTCTCATTCACATTCTTGAGGAAACTTAGTTAATTATAACTGAGTTATTATAATAACTTCGAAATTTAACTTTGTAATAATTGGAGATAATTAGGTTTTATTTTCAGTGTATAATAACTTCGTAAAATTGATGATTTCTTTTTGCAGAAATTTAACTGAGGTTAATTGTACCTATGGGATGTCTATGCCCAAACAACGAAGTTGATTGGTGGGATGGAAAAATAGTCAATATAACTTAGCTGCAGACATATAAGTGAATAGGAAACCTCATACCATGTTAGAGTCATTAATATGGTGCACATTTGGTGGTCCACTTGAAAGTATATTCTCATCCTCATCTATCCTCATCATATCCTGCAAAATGTAAAATATGCACAAATATTCTAGTTCAACACTGAACAACTGACATATAAGCATGTGTATCTTTGCCTGACATCAACAATGTTATCAATAAGTAAAATATGCACAAAAATAAAGACAGACATGTTGCATTACTATTAAAAAAGAAAAATCTATAGTTTATACTTTGTAGTAAAACTTTGCTATAGATTTTGTGCAAGGTAGAAGTCTGAAAGATGAGAAATACCTACAACAACCTTCAACTACTTTCTACCTGCTTCCAACAGAATTTTCTTTTGCCGTGTTCCTAATTTTCTGGTGCACAGATCAGGTACAATAACCCTTGACCAGTTAACACATGTTCAAAGGACCTCAAAGAGTTTTAGTTCAACTAGTTGACCTAACACTGCACCAGGTTGAAAAACACAATTAAAGGTATGTGATGCTTAACATCCACATCAAGGTTTTCAATTTAGAGGCATGTCCTCCAAGCCAGCATGTAGCAACTTAAAAGCAGTTGCATATGGTTCAAATTTTGGAGTATAAAATTAAAATAATGGATAAAAACACCAAAATGTGACAGTGAGAATGCAATCAAATGGAAAGGATAAAGGATCAATATAGCTGCAGATTCATTTTAGATAAGTGATCCAATTAAAAATTGATTTTCTTTCTGTAAAAAGTCTTACACATCCAATTGCAATATATTATCTAAAGTCATATTTATTCATGACTCCATCTGGATCTTATCCACAAAAATCAATCACTTGATACACCAATATGTATTGAAGAGGAAGAAGGAGAAGAGGAACAAAGAAGAGAAGGCGGTGCAGGAAAAGGAGAGTGATGGGGAAGAAGAAAGAAGAAAGGAGATGATGGAGGAAGAGGAAAAGGAAGAAGAGGAGGTGGCGGAGGAAGAGGAGAGAAGAAAGAAGTGGTAGCGGAGGAAGAGGAGAGACAGAAGAAGAGGTGGCAGAGGAAAAACATTTCGGACCAATCATAACTTCATTGTGCTTGCGAAGTTCTTTTTGTCATATACATTGATTCGTGCCACCTGAAATGGGGGTTCCAACTCGGACCAGTAAATACCAGTTGGTACGGTGAAAAACAGGCAAAATTGCAATCCATGGTCACTCTCAAGCACTATTTTGTTATCGTATGCGAAGATCATTCCAGATGATACATTCCAAAGTACTTGTCAAAGGGCTGAAATAGTAAATTAATATATCAAACAGGCATTTCTGATAAAACAGAGTAGTATCCTCAGCAAATATCAACCACAGAAGACATGGAGCATATAAAATAACTTCAAATTTAATCATAAAAATTTAAGACATTAGACTGAAATGCTTACCTTATCAAAATCAAAAAGTTGTCTGTGCACTTCATCCATTAACAAATCCCATTGACGGTTTGCCAAAGCAAATGAAAACTTGTTGCTTGGGACCGGAAACTCAACTCTCTATTAAAATAACAAAATCAGAAGAATTGGTATTTAATGTTAAAAGAGACAATGACATGTCTTTAAAGAGAGAAATGAAGACAACCAGTACAAGATAACACAATATAAAAAATCTCACATTTGGGTGTGCAAACTCATTCCCCATAAAATTGAGGTAAGCACTTCCACTCATTGTGAATGTCAGTAACTTGATCATCTGAAATATGAAGTTGAAAATTAAAATATGCAAGAACAATTCCAGTTCAAGATAATTTGCATGGATATCTCTTGTATGCACACCTGAAAATAAAGTTTTTAACATCCTGGGCAAGATAAGGAAAGTTATTGCAAATAAATCTCTATACAAGACTAGTAATATTTTCAGTGACAGAAAGCATATGCTGAATTAGGGTTTAACAGATGTAGGAAGTCAAATATTATCATCGTAAACCTATGCTTAAATTTCAACTAAATACATAGAGGGTATACCCAGTACATGAGACTTCCGCTAATGCACTGTCACGCCAAGCGCCCAAAGAGGGTAGGCAGGGTGAATTCTCAAGGATGTCACGGTGATCACCCCGGAGGGGGTATCACGCCGTGCACCCCAGGAGGAGATGCGCCCCAAGAGCGGGTAGGCAGCCGTGCACCCCAAGAGGGGGTGCGCCCCAAGAATGGGTAGGCAAGGTGCATTTAGTCCCACATTGGTAAGGAAAGGGGAGATCTTGAGCCTTATAAGCGTTGGCGCTGCACACCCGGCAAGCCGGTTTTGTTGGGAGAGGGTAATGGCCACGTGACAAGTGGTATCAGAGCAACCCCTGGCCTTCACCAATCACCCCAGAGGGGGTGAATGTCACGCCAAGCGCCCAAAGAGGGTAGGCAGGGTGAATTCTCAAGGATGTCACGGTGATCACCCCGGAGGGGGTATCACGCCGTGCACCCCAGGAGGGGGTGCGTCCCAAGAGCGGGTAGGCAACCGTGCACCCCAAGAGGGGGTGCGCCCCAAGAGTGGGTAGGCAAGGTGCATTTAGTCCCACATTGGTAAGGAAAGGGGAGATCTTGAGCCTTATAAGCGTTGGCGCTGCACACCCGGCAAGTCGGTTTTGTTGGGAGAGGGTAATGGCCACGTGACAGCACGGTCTAGGGAGGGCCAACGTACGTAGCTTTACCTAGAAGTTGTTATCGTGACTCTACCATGTAACACCCCTGTTCCACATTGGAAGTGGGCAACAAGAATAGATTGATTTTTATGAACCTAATGGGTATACTACTATTAATATGATCATAAGTATTTTGACTCAGTGGCTCATGCTCAGCTCAATAAAATCAATAAGTCAGTCATCAGATTGGTCAGTTATACAAACCTAGTATTGAGGCAATAATGAGAGGCTCGAGTAGGAAAGGATTGATGGACATAAATCCTAAACATCTTGGTAGTTATGATTAGTCCTAAACATTTCAGACCAGTGAAGACTCTTCATACTAAAGGTAGTTACATAGGGCTTGATAATGATCGGCCAGATTTCTTACCCCAATTTGACCACAAAACAGATTCGATAATTCAAGTTAATCCTCTAATCAAGTAAGCAAACCACAGACAATCTAAGATAGACTCTTAATTGGCCTTATTTTTCTCTCTGAAGTCTGAACAAAAACAAACAATGACAAGAACTACCAGAAAGCATGAGACTCGAGAAACAAGAACCTAGTTTTACTACACCTTGTTCTCCCTCTGCACAGTATGAGACAGGAGAATCTTAGCAATAATTACAACCCAAAAAAAAGCATAATAGCAGGTTAGAAATTATTAATTAATCATTTGTCACTAATCAGAAAGCTGTATAATTTAAAAATTAGGAGACTACAGCAATATTAGAAATGGCAAACTATCATGCATTGCAATTACAATGACATCAGAAGTAAACTAGTTGCTATTAACATACCTTATGCAGTGAAGCTCCCCTAAATAGAACATTATCAGATCCAATGATTTGCTCATCAGCCTTGCTGAACAAAATTTCTGCAAAGGACCGCCCTCCTGATATTGACTGTATTACAATGTAATTGTCATTTATAAGTGGTCATTAATGAAAATTAACTTGAAACACATCTAAATATTGAGACCAAGTTCATTCATGTAAAAAATGTACAATTCTGGGTATTAGTTAAGTTACTATAGCATCTTTTAAAGACTGTTTTATTTGTCCAGTCCTTTCTGATTTTCATTCATGACTGCCATTCCGTTATATTTTTCTTTATGCTTGGGTAGATGCACATTTTTTGTTTATCTTCCAAAATATAACAGGATTTAGCATTGTGCAAAAGAAAAGTCATATTTTCTCTTAGACCATCAATCACTCAGATTGATGAGTATTTGATGTAGAGAGAGAGAGAGAACCAATAAATAGCATTTTCTTGGAGTGACAAGCAAGCACTTTTGGAGGTATCCCTTTTTATAACAGACAGATCTGTCAGCTGATAATATCCAGAACTTGGATGATCAACAAAGGTACCGCCAAGGTTGACATTGAATATGTCTAGCTCTGATAGAGACTTGGAGTGACATATTATGTATACTTAATCAAAGGCCAGCATGTCTGCATGATGTATTAAACATTTTAGCTATACAGACATAACATGACCAAATCATGCAAAACATGTATTTTGGCTATAGCAAAAAAGTAAATCGCTTCATGCATTTTAAATTTTGACAACACCAAACTAAATAGTGCAACCTAGATGACATGACAGCCAGTGAAGAGAATCCATTAGTGTATACATATTTAATTTATGATTAACATGAGTGAATAAATTACTTTAGTTGGAACCAATTTTCTCATAACAAATATAACAGACAAATTCATCAGCAGTCATAAACCTCAAAAAGAAAATTAAATAGCACAGGACACTAACCATAATTGATTAAATGGCAACAGAAGTAAACATTTTATGTATCAGGTCAATACCTGATTATGATTCTCAGCATACAAAAGCATATTACGATGGCTTTGTTGGTTGCTCAAAAGCACACTCACAATCTGCACCAGTTATATAATTAAACAAAGATGCAATTTGTGGGTTGTTAGACATAAGCTACAAAAATTATCGTCACAACTTTGCTGAAAGATAAACTGCTTGGTATTTATTAGTAAGATAACTTGCACACAAAAAAAAAAACACAAATAAATTTGCAATATTTTTTACATATATAGAATAACATAAAAAAACCATGTCAATCATAAATTCATTCTAACAAATTTTATTTCAAAAATTCTTTCAAACAGTATCTAGTAGACAGAATGATTATAATGAAAGATGACATGAAACTAGAGAAAAAAATTAAGCAATTACAGGAAATTCACAATAAATTGAAAGCAATTAAAGTACCATTAAAATGGGTTAGATATTACTAACAACAAAGATGCAGAAAAGGAATTTGAGGTTGAAGAAATGGTTGCAAGTAGATACTAAAAAATTTATACCAACGAAGAGAGAGTGTTACTAGTGTTTATGCTTGTCAACTATGTTCTGCCAATTAAATAAAGAGAGACTTTTCAGAAGGCTTGGATCAGATAAATAAGAAATCTAGATAGTCAAAATGTTCATAAGAGACAAATGCTTATATAGGCAAAAAACACAAATAAAGAGTAGACATGAAGGTGATTGACATGAGAACAAATGAAAATAAAGAATATTTACATATTGCATTTGTCATCAATGAATTTAAGAAGAAAGACATCCGATTACATGAAAAGTGCAGATATAGTTGTCACCTGTTTTGCTTTTTCTTTAAACCAATTGCATAGATGAACTTGCCAATAAAGATTGCAGCACACAATTCAAGAATACAGTGCAAGTCGAGGAAAAAAAAAAACTTAGATGAAAATGACAATGTCTCATGTGAATGTTCATAACTAATCATGCAACTTATTAGTAAAAGAAACACTGGATCCAATGGTTTTGGACAGGGGGTTTTGATAAAATTATGGTGCAATGAGGTCCAAGAAGCAACTAGCACCCAATGGGCTTGTCATAAATATGGCAAATATATATAAATTTTTGTAAGATACAACATGGAAGGATAAGAGAAAAAAATTTATTGATGATACTAACTAAAATAACATGATCATAGCTCTAATGTGGGGAACAAAGGATACCCAAGGCCAAATGAACTAGAAAGAAATCAATGTTTTCATTAATAAAAAATCATACCATTTCATACTACAAGACCTACAATTTACCCCTTATAAATATAGATTTACTTAAGCCTTAAGCAAACAAAAAAGAAAAAAAATCTGTCTAACAAATTTTACTAAAATGTTACCATATTGAGAATCCTCCCTAAATTCTGATGACCTCTAACTACAACGCACTTAGGTACCGTTTTAAAGCTGTGAACATGTAACTAGTCTAAACCAAGCATTGTTGTTTCCCAGTTTGGTACATAGTATTTACCAATGAACCAAGTTTCTTGCCTGCCTCTCTTCCTCGATACCATCATATACCGATGTATCATGTGTTAGTATACAAGCATGGACTAGACCAATACCAGTTTGGCTACGAACCAGCAAGGGTCCCGTACTGAAAATAGCATCTCTTAGTCCAAACTCCAAACTAACCAAAACAGACTTAAATCACACAAACACCAATCCTAATATGTAACTAACTCTAAACGAATATACTCTAAAACATTAAGAAAAAGTCTCTTAACATCGACTCAATAATGAACATCAATTCAACTTGACCTCTGAACTAAAAATAGAACAAACTAAGCTTGATCTCAAAGTCATGGTTGCATCGTTATAAATGAGGCAAATGATGAGGGAAATGAATAGTGAAGATTCAACTCATTATGATTATTTTACTGTGGTTTTCCAATCACATATATATCACAATTCACAACAGAAGTAATTTGTGTATAATTGTAACCTGATCAGTTGAGCCAAATCTATACATGTTAGGGTGTTAGAAATTTTAAAGAAGAACAGTAGGAATTGGGTAAAAGATTAGGATTTCTATCCTTGTATCTTGCATGAAATTTTTTTAATGTTTCTCCTAGTACACTAAGCTTTCATTTTGAAGGTGCTAAAACATCCTTTTCAAAATCTCATCCGACAGATCAAATGCAAGTGATCCATTGAGTAGCCAATGGATGCAACAGTATAATCAAGTAGTAACCCATCGAGTAGCCAAGTATAGTTTGAAGGTTAAACATATGGCTTTTCAGTATGACATGGCAGCTATCTTAACAAAAGTAGGTTGAGAAACCTTATTCATGCTCCAGTCCTGATCAGGGACATTCTCAAGAAGCCACAGCCACATTTCAGAAACTGAAAAGTTGATCCAGTAGTCAAATCCCAAGCCGCCTTGAGTTGCTGGTTCACATAATCCAGGATAAAATGTGGCCTACATTATAAAAGAAAGAAAAGTTTAGAGTCAGAATAAACTCAACATTATTGTTAGCTTTCACATTTCTGATGTATATATTTATTTCATAGCTATCCAGCTGAAAAAAGAATAACAGTGAGAAGTGTGAACAATAAAAAATAGTCGTTTCTTTGTTTACTGAGTTATCAGCATTATAACATAAGAAGACAATCACCTTTCATGATACCTCCTCAGAGAAAAAAAAAATGATGTCTAGCATTCGTACTTTATACTAGCTGTTTCTATTCCCTGCAACTTAAGAGAACAGTCAAATCAGTAATTTTGATGATGTTCACTTGGTTTTGGACAAGGAAATCCAACTGCTCATATGGTACATAATTTCCCATTCACCAACAACAAGAAGTTAGAGAGTCCCAGTTGACATAGTTACCAGGACGTTTAAAAAAAATTCTCAATAACAAAGCAAAGTAATAGCATAAATAAATCAGGTAAAGGCATATCAAGGCAAGATTCGTCGTACCACAGCATACCACTCGGTATGGGCGGTTTGTACCGGTCCGACAGGAGACCAATATAGGTGGTACATTGGTATATCCGCGGACCGGTAAAGCAGACCATGTATCAAGGTTCCATATTAAAATTTACATACCATGGCTTAATGCCTGTATGAGGTGGTATGTACCTATTGGACAGTCTCAAAAAGGATATACATGATACTGCCTGTATAAGATGCACCAGACTGGTCTAAGCCTATTGCAAATAGATGCATTGGATCAGTTCATAAACTGAACATGTCTGATGGTTCAATAAATAGAACTTCTGAAGTCATGTTTAACAATTCAATTTGGGCTTGGTGAGACAGTCTTCTCAAAGTGGCAGCCATAAGAAAAAGAAGAAAAGGAGGACAATGAATCTGTACAAGCAAAATGCCTGAGACTTGTTCTCTGTCTTTCTCCATTTCCTCTTTGTTTACAATCTATTCTTTCTCTGTGGTTGCTTGTGTCAGTGTAAACTTTGCACAATAACACTCAGCTGCATGATTGGCCAGCACTTGGTAAGGACCAGAAGTGGGGATTCTTAGCTTGTATTTAGATCAAAACTACTCAAAAGCCAATTTCTCATGTTACTGACAGAATCAACTTCTTGAAACTATCAGTTTATTGCAACAAATGCAATAGCAATTGACATTCATTCATCATGACAATTGAGAAATGTAGTTGCTGCAACATTCAAAACAATAATTTACGAAGTACCAGGTGATACGAAAATCATAAGATCTGCTGGATCCATGATATATGAACTGCAAAGTTTTAACCTAAGCTGTAGACCTCCAAACAAACTTATCAGACCTGAGTTCCACCTGATAACATGGGTCTGGATCCTCATAACTGACCCATTAAAATAAGGTATGGACCCTCAAAAAGTACACAGTACTGTGAAGTGTGAACATAGTCTGACATGTGATCCATATCTGCATTTGGATATCATCATTACTTATTGGATATGGGTTAGGATCCTAGGCAAATCCTACTGAGATCTCACCTGGTAACACCCTTTTAAAACTTCCTCCATAAAATTCCAAGAGAAGAATACAGGTCTGAGATATACAAATAACAATAGTGTATGATCATCAATTATTCTCCTGATAGTAACATTTTTAGAATGAATTTAATAGAATTTCAAGTGATGACTTGGTTCTGGAATAAACATAGCCATCTATGCATAAGCTCTTGCTCTTTGAATTCACTGAAGCAAAAGTTGAAGCTATGCTGATATTTATTTTGCTGAGATGACTTTAAAAAACATGTATTATGATTATATATGTTGTAGTAAGAGGGCATTGAACTTCTTTTTAAGTCTCAGAAGATATTATAATGTGAAATGTGAAAAATAATTATGGATTAATCTCATAGAAATGATTCTAAGCAAAGACAAACACCATAGAAGTCTCACGTTTGTAGGTTTCTCTCTGTGCTCCACTCTGATCACTATATCAGTTAGGAGACTTGGACCATTATTAGCAAGTAAGAAGACATTACCTGATGCAAATGCTCCTCTTCCATCTATTGTTTGCCTTATCTTTATGCTTTGGAGATAGATCTGTCCTCAGTACTCTCATAAAGAGTGCCAACTCACATTGTCAGAGAACATTGATGTGATGTCATAATGGAAGACATCAACTAATGGGATAGAATGATTGAGATGCATGGAAATTGAGAGCAATGCCGGCAATATGGGCTAACTGATGCAGTGAATATATTTGGTGGTATATTAATTGTGAACCAGCATGGGATAAGTTGTGGTTACTGAACATTGACAAGAAAGTCCATGACAGGCCACTACCACAAGCTTAAGGCTTCTTGCTAGCAAAGAGTATCATCAGTTTCCAAATAAAAATCTGCAGTTCTTTCTTGAAAAACATTGCCTCTTTCAATTGCTAAATAGGAAAATAGTCAAATACCACTATGTTTTGTTTGTTTCTTAAATCATCTCCTTGGACTACATGTTTTACAGCTTCTGATCAAAAGACATTAAGTATGTCTGGTACTATTAGTTCATTAATTTTTAATATTGCATAATTTTTAAGACATCTAGTATTATTAGTGATAGGAAAAGTAATGACACAGGCCCTACACTGTTGATTCGACCGTTCGTAGGCCGCCACTTGGAATCAACATGCACTCATGGAAAGTCATGCAAGAAAATGGCCTACGACAACCAGTCCCATCTTCTTAGCTTCCCCTCGACCTCGCCGCTAGACCTCTCCACTTCCCTTCGATCGTGCCACCGTTTAACAACGATCCGTCACCCCTAGCCATGATTTCAAAGGGGGTCGCACGCTTAACTCCAAAGAGCATTAATCTTAGATAGCATAGCCCAACTCTTTTGGTACCTAGCGCCGATCCCCATCCCCTGTCCGTTTTAGGCATATCCCTGCCCTAGCAGACGACACGCCCCCAGTTGCCTACTCCTGACATAATCAACAAGAAGACGTGTTCACTAACAGTCGACATAAATGAACCCCTGACGGTTCAAGAAGCTAATGGGGAGGATGAGCAACCGACTATCTTCCTCCCACAAATCAGGTATAAAAGCCAACCGTCGAAACCAGATAGGGTTGAGGAAAAACTCTCTGAAGCTTTATTAAACCTTCTCCACCTTCTTTTACTGACTTAAGCATCGTTGATCACTTGTGCAGGACTCCAGCACATCAAAGGAGCACCTTGGGATGTCCCAAAACTCCCTTCAGCAGACAAGCCACACCTTGGGACGACCCCAAGCTCCATTCAGCAGACAAGCCACACCTCGAGACGACCGCAGGATCATCACTATGAGCCAACAACACATCGAGAGTCCACATGCCATCTCAACCCCTCGTGCGGGTCGCACCCTCACCCCCGAACGAGCCCCTTGGATGGATCTACGCCTTCGGGACCGAACCAGGCCGTGTTGGCTCCCTAGTTAATGGCACCAAGGCAACAACATTTTGACTCAGGACAAAATGTGACATAACAATTAGTCAATTAATCCCTGTCGATGGCAGACTCAGAAAGATGGGTACAATAACATCCTATTAGAGCACACTAATTATGAACATGTAACCCTAGTCTTGGTTCACTCTTTCTGTCATTTATCTTCACCTATCTTCTTTTGCATATATCTTGCTTTCAATAATTTTGACCTCCTCTTCATAGGACTCCATCTTATTCTAAACAATAGTTTTGATTTTGGAGAGATAAACCAAAAGCCATAGATTCTAGGTAAGTTAGGCATAACATTAGACACGGTGAGACTATTCGCCTAGTATAGAAAACCAATTTACCATAAGAAGATAGAAAGCCAAGGATAGAGTAGTAACTTACATCTTCTGCAATTGTGATGATATCTGGATAAAGTTCATGCAGCATCTCATTTGCTAGAATAAGGTACATTAAAGCATCTTTGTCAACATATTGATTGCAATACCTGAAAGACACGAAGATCATGGATGGTATAGCAGAACTAGAATCAATTGTTCATAAAAATCTTCCAAAAATATGGCAGACAAAAAATATATATCTTAACAATCCAACCCAAAATAGTTAGGACTTTACAGTTTTGTTGTTGTTGTTGTAGCCAAGTAAAGGAAACTGAAAATTGCATTCTCTGACTTCTCCAACCAAGCTATTCTTCTTTAATATATAGAGATAAAGCTAAGATCAATGTCTTTAAAAGTTCTAGGCGCTCACCTAGCCCGAGTGAAGCTAGGCGCTCCAGAATATTAAATTTTAAAAAATATATATTCCAACTGATAAATATGATCATAAAAATAAGAATGACACAATATGGTTTCTACTTTCTACTAATGGAGAACTATGCTAAATAGGTTTCTAACTAGTGCTAATAGTTCTAAAGAGTGGATCAAATATGATGCTAAACAATTCTAACCGATGGTAAACAATTTAAAGAGGAAACTGAAAAGATGAGTAACCGACAGCTATGGAGGAAGAAGAGTGTGGTGGACGAAGCTGCGGATGAAGGCAACGGTGGTGGTGGACACAGCTATGGATGAAGGCAATGACGGACTAAGCTGCAGATGAAAGCAACAATGGCGGACGAAGGCAATGGCGGCAAACAAAGTTGCAGACAAAGGAGGCAATGGCAGATGGAGGCGGTAGCAGATGGAGGCGGCAGCGACAGACAGAGCTATAGCAGCGGACGAAGGCGACTGTTGGGGCAGGTTTTACATTAGGGTACATTAGTTGGTTCGATTGAACTAAGTTACTCGTTCAATTGAACCACGCTTGAATCTCTGACCCAACTTCACACAGGCACTAGCCCGAGGAGCTCGATGCTTGTGGCGCTTCATCGAAATGCCTTGCTCGGAGGTTTTGCGAGGCACTCAGGCTTTTCAAGGTCATAGGCTAAGAAACTTTCTTGATCAGAAAGCATGAGGTTACAAAACTTGAAGGCTTTCCATGGTCATAGGCTGAGGTTCTATATGCAGGTCCAGTACAAATTTTGAAAACTCACTGCATCAATGTGTTAATGATATACTGAGCAGTAAAAAGGAACTGACCTGTTGCAGATGGCATTGGCTCAAGGAAGCTATAAACCCATATTGGTATTGTAAGATGCATGCATCTGACAAGTTTCTTTACATTTTTAGCACAAGCTTAAGGACTTTTATAAAGACTAACTAAACCCTATCATCTTTATTCTCCCCAAAGAAACATGACAAACACTTGACAACAGCAAGTCCTGCTATCAACATGTTAAATATTCTCCATGCTACATTTTTTATGCAGGACAAGTATGTAGATTGATGTAGGACATGTAAATGGGTAGCATCTCAAGTCTAGGTTGTAAGTTAAAAGCCAGAAGAAAAATGAAAAGAAAAAAAACTAGTAATATAAGGTGAAGCAACTCCCTGGGAGCCACAGTGGCACTAATGTTAAATGACCTCATGGCTAAGTTCTGGCAAAAGATCAATCAGATTGATACATGGCTACCACTGTGTTTTTATTCAAAAACAGATGCTATCCTCATCGTTGAGTAAAAATTTTATTCCACTTTTTTTTTTTCCATTTTTGCTAAGGCAATCAGGGGTGTTATAGAGTTGCAGATTCGTTTTCTGAGTCTGTGAAAAAAGATGAAAGCACTATGGAGCTAATGGAAGCAAGGCACCTGATAGGAGGATTTTCATATGAGATCAAAACTTATCTGTGGTGGTTCTTAAGAACATAATTATCTGCATTTGGAATTTGTTCCTGAAAAGTTATCACTATGGGTTTATTGTTGCTGCTCTAAGTTCTAATTTTCTTTGGGTATATCTTCTATGTTATAGATACTGATATTCTCATCTTGTTCACTTTTTTGTTTATTTTTCTATATTGTAGTACGTATTCCATGCCCTTCATTAATCAGGATTAACAAATTCTCGTGTTTGTTTAAAAAAAAAACCTTCTTGCTAGTGTAAGATACTTACGACAGTTTTATAAGTTTAGGATCAGCCTCAAGGATTGAAAATTTTAGCTAAATCAAAGCTCTAATACATATAAACATGGGCGAAGGTACACAAATAGATATCAGTGCATGTCCTAATGTCCTGGAGTTTATGCAGCAGAATACAAGTAGAAAGAAAGGTAGAAAAGAAGATAAAAGCAATACGAGCTCATGTAAGGCTTTACACATATCAAGCCATGTGTGAAAGAAGAAAAGGTCTTCTTGAATCAATAATTTCACCATGTGTGAAAGAAGAAAGGTCTTCTTGAATCAATAATTTTTTTCAATATGTTACTGAAATTGTGAATGCCAAAACAATTGTCCTTGATTCAATCCTTAGTACTCATCCATTTCACCTATATTTCAAAATCCTCTTCTTCCGTAGGCAATTTAGGCTCATTCAGTCATGGATCTAAAAGAATTTGATTATCCATATCTTTCTTTGTGGTTTTGCAAAAGTTCTCTGTTCTCAAAAATTTCTGGCAAGAATTGAGTTTGTCTGTTTCCAGAATCAAATTCTTTTTTTCCTAATATTATCAACAACTCTCTGTCCAAGAACCCCATGAAACATGTTATTGCTATAATAATCTAGGATTTGAATTTTTCCATGTCTACAAGGAAATATTGGAAAAAGATATGCTTGTTCTGAACCAGCATGATGAGCCCATACTTCTTGGAAATTTTGGATACACATAAGATCAATATGAAAACTCATCTGGGCACAGCTTTTTCAAAATTGTGCATAAAAGATATAATTCTCATGCAATTTATTATATCACATTTTAATATAAACATATCCAGTTAAGTAACTTTTTCCATGAGCTGAACTTTGTAAAGACTAGTGGCCTGCCTTCAAGAAAGATGAAAAACTTCAAATCCACATGAAGATCATGTCTCAAATATGAAAAGCAGATTCATGTTACATAACTGGTTTTATTCTAATGTAAGTTGATCAAGAGTGCATAAAACAACTTACTCCTCGATGTCACCAGTAAATGTAGCAAAACCATTATGAGTATACATCATTGATGGGAGTGAGTGAAACTGGAAGCCATCAACCTGATATTCTGCAACCCACCTTTCAAAATGCATTGATTAGATCAAAAGATGAAAGAAGACGATGTATAGAGCAAAGGTTGGATTGTAGAAAGTACCACTTCAAGTTTGACAAAAGAAAGTGCAACACATCAACGTCACCATATTTGAACATCCTGGTACCCCAATATTTATGATGACCCCGTTTACCTGTCAGAAAAAGGTCATAGTCAGAAAATGACTTGACACAAATAAAAAAAATCAGCATGATTTATCTGTATCTACTGATCAACAAGGTCAATGATCCATTGAAACATATAGTTCAATTGCTCTGAGAAAGCAATGGTGTGCTGGTGCAAAACTGATCCAAGAAAGCAATCCCTGTTTGGAAGTATTGCACATTCAAAGAGATAATGGAAGCACATAACAATGGTTCTAGATGTCTCAGGTTCAATCAAGACAATGCATAAAGAAAGAGAATAACCAAGCACTAAAAGAGTAAGAATAAGGCGAGATGTAAAGCAGACAAATTGCTATCATCAGTTTCAGTGGATAGAAAAATCAAGCCAAATAGTTCACACCAGTATGGAAGTAGCAATCATTTGATCCATCAAATAGTGACAACCCAGCTGATTCATCTGCTGATGCATAGGAATGAACAACATCTAGAAACACTAGAATTCCAAGCCCTGTCCAAAAAAATGCAAATGGTTATACAGCCAGCAAACAAGATAGATAAAACTAACATAATGGATCAACAAAGAGAAAGACGGGTGAGTAGTGTGATAGAGCAAAAAGAAGGTACAAGAAGCAGAAGGGTAGAGCAAAACAAAGAGAGTGAGTTTAAATCTAACATCATGAAAGAGAAGACAATAAAATTTCACAAATACTATGGTGATAAGCAGAAAAATAACAAGAACCAACCTCCTTTATAATGGATATACACTCATGAACTGATAAATACTAAGGTGTATAATACTACACAGACCAGCAGAACATATAAAGTGGCAACAAAAAGGCAAAATCCTAAATGAAGAGAAGAGATATTATTCAAGATTAAGAACTACAAATAATAACTTGTCCATGACATTAGGGACAAAGACAAATTGAACAATAAAATGACTGAATTTCTGGTATTCTGCAAGTACAAATAACACCATGTATACTTGGAGGTCGGTCTTTCAAGATTATCTATTTCCAAAATAAGGATAAGATCTAATTTTTTCTCAGATCAATATGAATCACATGTTTAAAAAAGAAAAGAGAGAATGAGGGGCACAAAGATCAAAACCAAAAATCCAGAAAGACAGCATAAATTGAAAAACTTAGAAAACCTTAAAATATTATGGTAATTAGCTGGAAAGTAACAAATCTAAAGCCTCCAGAAGATCCATGAATTATCTAAATAAAACATATGAAACAAAAGGTCATAATGTGGTTGATGCATAAACCACATAAACAACATGGTAAAATATGTTGTCTGAAATCCCAGACTGCAAATGAGCATAAACCACATAAACAGCATAACAACACAAAGTGAGCAGACAATAGTTGATGCTAATATATATAAGGTTGTTAAACATATGTATTAGGATCTATAAGTAACTAGGATTTTCCAGCATAAGCATATTAAGAAACAGTCAGCTTCATGAAGCATAAGAAAATAGAAAAGCCCATTCCAATGCAGAGAAAATTGCATCCTACAATTACTCATTATTAATCTGATCTTAATCATAACTTCTCGTTTCAAGGCATCTGGACTGAGCACTGAATTTGGGTTAACTGGTACCCATAAATGGATGACAAAACCCATAAAAATATAAATCCAGTTGAAAATCATAAGAGAGTTCATATTTAATATGACATGCTACTCAGCCATTAGACATATCATACATAACTCTCACTAATGATGATACCCAGTATTCAAATTTTCAGGCTGAAACCAACCTTGTCCATCATATATTGAAACCATGTAACAACAAAGCAAAAAACTGTCTTAATAGCATACCGTGTGCCTCATCAACTAACTGCTTGAAGTCATCAGGAGTCCCAAATCTACTACTAACAGCAAAAAAATTTGTAACCTGAAATTAAACATAGACTAACTGTGTCAAGAAAAAAAAATGCAATATACTATGTAACTGACAAGCATGTTTTTGAGATAAATTACTTGTCCCAAACTTGCAATATTACAGATATTAATACTTCCCTAGTACTTCATATGGAACTAAAACTGGATGACAAGGTCTGCAATACCCGGGCGGTACATACCGATCTACAGAATACTAGTACGCGGACCTGGGCGGTACATATCGATCTACAGAATACTAGTACGCGGACCGCCTGCTACCGCTCGGTATCATCGGGTGCGACCGAGGGCGAAGAAAGAAGAGGGAGACAATGACCGAGGGTGGAGAAAGAAGAGGAAGAAGGGGAAGAATGAAAAAAAAAAAGAAAAAGGGAAGGGACGTTGCCTTGGGCAACGTCAATTTTTTTTTTAATATGTAACGTCGCATATTAAAAAAGAAAAGCACAGGCAACATCACCCGCATATATATATAATATTTATCTTTATATATACAATATTTATAATTATATATATACCGAACAATATACCTAATGTGGGTAATAAAGGCGACATGACACAAGCCACGTCACCCCCTCCCAGCTGACGTCCGTCGGCCTGTGCACGACCAACTGTAGCCCATGTTGACTTCAGCGTCTGACAGCGCCCGGTCGTCACCGGCCACGCAATCGCCTGAGCACGTCACCACCCAACAGGAGTCATGTCCTTTAAGGGCTGTCAGACGCTATCAGAGGTACGACGCTGCGTCTTTGCAAACAGTCACCGAGCCTATATAAACCCAAGTCGGCTCTAGTATGGGGGGCTCTCTTCTTCTACACCAACAAACACCCTCCAAAGACAATCTCGACTAACTTGATCGTTGGAGGGGTCGGGCGGAGTTCTCCCGACCCGACCTGTGTGCAGGGACGAAAACGGAGCGCCTCGCGTCGAGCTCGATCCAGGACCCCCTCGCCAGCCGGTAGACGACGTCCCCGACACCACAAGACCAACCCCTTCGGTCGCCCCGACAGACTCGCAGGTCGGACAGAAGGATCCCCTCCCATCCGGACCCGAACCAAGCCGCGTCGGCCCCGAGGCCACGGTGCGAGATTGTATACCCTAACAGATTGGCGCTAGAAGGACGGCCCAAATGTCGAGGGATTACCCGACCGACCAAGACGAACGCCTGGACGAGGGGCTTTACCCGAGGGGGGCCCCAGCTGAATGCTCCCTCCCCGGTGAACTAAGGGCGGACGACCCCGCCACAACCTCGGAGCGCTATTGGTGCTTGTTCAACGACCGGTCCGCTCCGCCCGGCGCCCACGCCTTCACGTGACTCGAGGCCTTCAGACCTCACCTACGGTGCGAGCCACTGGCGAAGATGGTCTGAACCATCATCCCGCTCGTTCTCGATCAACAAACCCGCGGTCAACGCACCGGCCGGCCGCCGCCGACTCACATGACACCCTCGGCGCTCCCTGTCTCGCCGTCGGCTCGACCAGTCCCAGGCGGAGAATGAGCCGTGGGAATCCCGGGCGGCCGACTCGAGCCCGAGGTGGTATCTTCGGATTCGGCTGACTCCTTCCGAGCCCAGTTGCGCTCCGTCAGTCAGCGACTCGAGGAAGTGCAAAGGGAGGTTCGCAAGTCGAAGGAGGAGCAAGGGGAAGATACCCACCGGGGGTCTCCGTTCGTGATTGAGATACAGGAACAACCGGTGCCCCCGATCCGGCGGACCATGTCGCTGCCTTCCGAGCTCAGATGGCGCTGTACGGAACTTCGGACGCCCTGATGTGCCAGACGTTCCCCACGACTTTAAGGGGACCGGCCCGCGCCTGGTACAGTGCCCTGAAAGGCGGGACGATCACCTCTTTCGATCAACTCGCCAGAGAATTTGAGCTCCACTTCCTGGCATACACCCGACCGAAGCCTTCCGTCACCCTCCTCCTCGGGCTGAACCAAAAGGAGGACGAACCTCTCTCCCATTTTGTGAATCATTTAACTACAGAAATACGGGGGCTACCGGACACTCACCCTTCCTTATTAATGCAGGCGTTTATGGTGGGGCTGCGCCCCTCGAGATTTTTCTGGTCTCTCGTGGAGCGACCCCCCAGCTCAGTGATGGAAATGCTTCAGCGGGCCAACCAATACATCTCGGCGGAAGCTTTGGATGTCGGGAGGTGAAGAAGCGCAAGAGGGCGGCGGAACCTCCCAGGGGTAGCAACCAGCGTATGCAACCGAGCGCGAGTTGGCCGGCCCGACCCATCAGCGTCAAGGCCTCGCTTCCCGCTTTGGAGTGCGTTCGGACGCAAATATTTCTCGGAATAAAGGAGAAGGGTTGCTCGAACCCCCACCCGATGAAAAGTCGCGGGAGGTGACGGACGAACTTCGGTATTGCCGTTTCCATCGGCGAATGGACACGATATGCGAGAATGCGCGACTAAAGCGGCGGTCGAGGAGCTGATTCGTAGGGGACACTTGGGCCAATATCTCCGGCAAAATGAGGAATCTTCCCCTCATCCCGAGGGTCCCGTTGAGCGACATATCGATGTGATCGTAGGCGGCCCGGCGTCCAGAGGAAATAGCATGTCCGGACGTAAGGCGTATGCCCGCGCCGCTGGCCAGAAAACGCAGACATGGCCCGGCGAAATCACATTCCCAGCGAGGGGCGGGCAACGAACCCGCGACAACGGCGTTGGTGGTATCTACCAGGATAGCCAATGCGCAAGTGAAGAGGATCATGATCGACACCGGGAGCTCGGCCGATGTGCTCTACCTGGATGCCTTCCAGAAGCTCGGGCTATCCAGGGACATCATGGAGCCGATGCATTTGGCACTCACCGGGTTTACCGGTAACTCGGTTTCGCCACTAGGTGCAGTCACCCTGCCCTTGACCCTCGGGGATTCGCCGAAGTCGAAGACGGTGATGGCGACCTTCCTGGTGGTCGACCTCCCTACCGCATACAATGCGATTCTGGGGCGACCCACCCTCAATAAATTCAGGGCGATCATCTCTACTTACCATCGGACCGTGAAGTTCCCGACTCGCGCTGGGGTCGGAGAAGTTCGAGGAAGCCCCCGCGAGTCCAGACAATGCTACTTGACAGCGGTCTCCCTGCACAAGAGAGGAAGGCCCGAACATCCCCTGGTCGATCCCCGGGAAGCAAAGAGGCCAACCCAACGCCCCGAGCCGACGAAATCCACCATTGATGTGCCTCTGCAAGAGAGTCGTCCCGATCGGACGATTAAAGTCGGTTGGGAGCTTCCCGAGTAGGAGCGGACTCAGCTCATCAACCTTCTCCAGGGGAATGCCGATGTCTTCGCCTGGTCGCCAGCCGATATGCCAGGCGTCGACCCTGAGGTATCCCAACACCATCTATGCATCTCCCCTAATGCGTGTCCAGTGAAGCAGAGACTTCGGCGACTCACTCCCGAACGACAGCTAGCTGTCCGAGAAGAGGTGGAGCGACTTTTGGCGGTAGACTTCATCGAGGAGGTCAAATACCCACGATGGTTATCAAATGTAGTCCTCGTAAAGAAATCTAATGGAAGCTGGAGGATGTGCGTTGATTACACCGATCTCAACCGCGCATGCCCAAAGGATTGCTACCCCCTCCCAAGGATCGACCAGATCGAAGCAGAATGGGTTTTGCGGGTAGACGGGTCATCCGGCTCAAAGGGCGCGGGAGCCGGGCTGGTGTAGGAAGCTCCCGACGGGCGCTCGTTTGAGCGCTCCTTCCGCTTCGGCTTTGAGGCCACCAACAATGAGGCGGAATATGAGGCGCTCCTAGCAGGCCTCAGATTGGCCGTCGAGATGCAGGTGGGCGTCGTACGCGTCCTCACCGACTCAGCTCGTTGCCGAGCAACTTAGCGGGGGGTACGAAGCTCGGGACCCAACCATGTCGAAATACTTGGCGGAGGTAAGGGCCCTCGCCACCAACTTTTCTCGCTTTACATTATCCAGTGCGAAGCGAGCAAGCGGCGAATGCATTGGCGGTTGGCTTGAGATCGACCAGAAGGCCGGTTGAGAACTTCCCTTCTGCGCCATCGCCACCATCGCGGTGGTCGAGCCCGAAGCGCCCAAATGCGTGGGTTGGGAGATGTTGCGATTAGCCAGGGCGGGCGCTTCCATTGTCGGCAATCGCGACGGCGTCTGCGCCGTAGGGCTGTCTGCGAGATCGATGGCCATTGTCTGAGGAGTCGTTCTGGCGCCTCCCTCTTCTCTGGCTGCTGGACCGACGAGGCTCGATCGGTTCGTCGTGAGGTCCACGATGGGGTTTGCGGGGAGCAGCCTGCGTGAGCGTACCTTAAGCGTTCGAGTACTCGTCGAGGCTATTATTGGCCCACTGCTCATCCCGGGGCGAGGCGCTACGTGCGTGATGCGATGCGTGCAGTGAACAGCGCGAACTCCTGGACACGGTATCGCGTGGCCACTCTCGACAAAACCCGGCTTGCCGATGTCTGCGCGCCAAGCGCTTATAAGGCTGAGACCTCCTTTCCTTACCGATATGGGACTAAATGCACATTGCCTACCCCACTCTTGAGCGCACCCCCTCTTGGGGTGCGGCGTGATGATCCCCCCTCAGGGGTGATCAGTGACATCCTTGAGAATTCACCACCTGCCCTCTTTGGGGGCAGTGGACATTCTCCCCACCCAATCTGCGTGGCGTCCACATCGCGGGCAGCCCTACTGCCCCTGCAGGCGCGCTCGTGGACACCCCCTGGGGTGATTGGTGAAGGCGAGGTTGCTCTGTCGCCACTTGTCACGTGGCCATTACCCTCTCCCAGCAAAACCGGCTTCTTGGGTAATGTGCAGCGCCAGCGCTTATAAGCCTTCAGACCTCCTTTTCGCCGATGCATGTGGGACTAAATGCACATTGCCTACCCCCTCTTAGAGCGCACCCCCTCTTGGGGTGCAGTATGTCCCCTCGGGGTGATCACCGTGACATCCTTGAGAATTCACCACCTGCCTACCCTCTTTGGGCGCTTGGCGTGACACGGTCCCGCTCACCCCTTAGATTGCGCGTGGCCGCTTAGCGCGGTGGGATTGGACCTCCTGTACCACTTTCCCCACGGCCGAGCGGCAATACATCGTTGTCGGCGTAGAATACTTCACGCAGAGTGGGTGGGCGGAGGCGTTGGCGGCGATCGCGAGCGTCGAGCGGTCGTATGGGCTGTTGTGACCGGTTCGGCTTGCACAAAGGTTATCTCTAGCGCAGACTCGATTCGCGGCGCGATTAGGGTACGCGGTGAGTGCGCGACCTACGAGATATGGCGGCGAGTTGACTCGGTGACCCGTCCCCCGAACCAGCGACACGGCGGAAGTGACGATCGGTCGATCTGGGCGAACTTAGGAAAGGACCTCGCGGCCCTCAGCGGTAGACGAGCTCACGAAGCGTCCATCCTGGTCACTCGGACCACACACTAAACGCAACCGGTGGAAGGTCTCGCCATAAATGATCTGCCAGATTCGACACTAAAAAGTAAATCTACCCGGGTAGAGGTGAGTCGTCCTCGCCTCTCGGATAGAAGCCTTCCGAGGAAGCGGCGTCGACAGCGGGATCGGCCGGCAGTTGGACTGCTCGAGCAGCGGTAGCGCGCGCCAGAACCCTCTCTATAAAAGGGTTGTCAGCGGGATCTCTGATAAAGTGCGCCTACGCTTGGATTAGGCGACTTGGTTTTCTGTGAAAGTCATGTAAGCGGCCGACCGATACGTTTAATGGCTAAACTCGCTCGAATGGGAAGGACCTTACGCGTTGTCAGAATCGTCGGCGAGTGCGTTCAGGCTCGCGGCGATGTCGGTGCCATTCGCGAAGGCGTGGAATATCCAAAATGTTAGAAAATATTTTGTGTAAAAATCACAGCAAAGGCAAGATGAACAATAGTAAAAAGAGAACTTTGTTCAGCGAAAATCTGATTACAAGACTTGGCCAGGCTCTAACGGCTGGGCGCCGCGCTTTGAGCAGTTCCTGAAATCCCAGGGACCGTTTTAAGTCTTCGGGGCCTCCAAATTGTCGTCGAAGGGGACGTCCTCGGGCATGTTCACCTCCAAGTCCTCGGGATAGGAGGTGAAAGGATCCTCCTCGACCTCAGAGGATAGCGCGCTCGAGAGCGAGCAGGTGATCGGTATCGTGTTCGTAAGATACGCCCGTCAGAAAGTCATTAGTTGGAACCCCTCGGATTTCTTATGCCTTGATCCGATTCCTTGTCCTTCTCGTGGAGCGACTCTCTTGTTGAGAAGCCTCGGAGGCTGCCTTGTGTGACGCCGCTTCCTCGCGGTGCTTGGGTGGGTGGCGCCTCAGTCCTCGAAAGCGGGCTCGGTCGATCCACCGCAGACTCGCTGGAGCCCGTTTGCCTCGCGCGTCGCTTTAGGCTCGGATGTGAGGCGGAGCCCCGCCAGCGTCGGTCGGACGCGCTTCTCGGCGGCGGCAGACCGGGGCCGGCCACGGCAAGAATCTCGACTCTGCGTACGGCTTCAGTCTTTGCGTTAAGCTCAACCCTCAGGATAATCGTGGCATCACGCACCCGATCCATCGAGGTGATGCGTGTATGCTGAGCCCTACAAACGAGAGTCGAGGATGGATCTTTGTGCCAAAGAAATAGTAGAAGTAGAAGTACAATACTGCCCACATGATGACTTGGTGATTTTCCCAGTATAGCCTCAGGGCAGGTATACAAATCCAGAGCCGGTCGGATGGAGTGCTCTCGGAGGAATGCGTGAGAATCTCCTCAGGTCACTCTGTCCCCTCGGGACGGGGCCTTCTGACAGACGACGGTGGGTCGCTCGCCTCCCCTCTTGGAGCTCGCCCATCGCCAGAGCAAGAAGGGCTCGTCCTTTCGAGGGAAGGCAGCCTGAGTCCCTCGCGGGGAGGGCGAGGTCCTTCCTGTCACCTCCAGCCAGGCTCGGCTGCGCTCGGCTGAGCAGCGCACTCAGTGCGCTCGTGCTTGCCGCACCTCTCGGTCAGCGCCATGGCCCCGCTCCGACGCGGTCTTGGTCTTCTTTCGTGGATGACCGGCTTCAACCTCCAGTGGAGTGTCCTTCGAGCCGGGCCTTGGATCAGTCGCTGGGCGTGGAGAGGAAGCCGCTGAAGCCCGTCCGCCGCGGAGAGATCGGAGATTCACCATTTCTGCAGGAAACCAAGCGGCGATTAGAATCTGGGGCTATCCGCGATACCTATAGACCAAACATCATGGACATACCCAGAGGCGACGGACTGAGACCCGCCTCGACCAGCCATCGCTCGGTCATATTCCGAATGGCTTGTGAGGGAAGAATTTCCTTAAGCCTCCTCAGATCCTCGTACTCTTTGTCACTCAGGCTCGGGGCAGTGTTGTCGATTGCCCTCGCGGACCATCGGACCCCAAAACCCCAATCCTTCTCACAGCAAACGTAGAAGAACCGCCCCTTCCACCCTTCGTTGCTGGAATGGGCCCCGCCGACCCGGAAGCCCGCTCGGGCGGATAGGAAGTAGCCCCCCGACCCTTTGGAAAGGTGGAAACAAGACAAAAAGAGGTTTCGGGTCGGGGTGATATTGGCGTAATGGCATTCCCCTAGGAATGCCACCAGGTAGCGCCAGGAGTTCGGCGCCACCTGCGACGGCGAGATTTGCCACCAAGAGATACAAGCGATGACGATGGGGTGAAGAGGAAGGCGCAGCCCCGCCTCGAGGGCGTCAAGGGTCAGCGCGAAACCTTTGGGAATCGGGTCATAGGCCCGTTGCCCCGGCTCAGGGGCTAGGAGAACATAACCCTCCGGGATGCTGTAGCGCTCCCGAAGTTTTCTCAGGGATGACCCGCTCACAGTGGAGTCGAGGTTGTGCGGCCACATCAAGGCCTCAAGGGCCCACGCCGCTTCCCCATCAGAGGATTGATTAGGGGACGGCAGAAGCGGCCCCTCATTAGCATTACCGGAGGACGAAGAGGCGGAAGAAGAAGAAGAAGAGGCCATTCTCACTGACCTTGGGAGAGAATGGTGGAGAGGCCGACTCAAAGAAGGAAGATGACGCTGAAGTCAAGAAAGGCGACCGGAAAGGAGGGACGGCGAGACCCGGGACGGAAAACTCAAGCAGCGAGAAATGAGAAGGAAGCCAAACACACACTATTTAAAGGCAAAATCCCGCCAAAAGCAGCGCCCCTTTGTCTCCTGAAGTGGGCGACAGCCCACTTCCGTGCTTACCCGCCAGCCACGTCGCGTCGGGAAGGCCAAAGGACACGCCTCGCCATAAATGAAGGCCTGACGTGGCAACTCTGGAGCAGGCGAACCAAGCGGCAGAGCACGGGCGCCTCGACCTCGACGCCCAAAAGCCTGACACGAGGGACCGATCCCCAAGGCCACACACGAGCGAGGGAGTTCTCAGTCATCCGCATCAGGTGAGTTGGAATGAGGGGCCATCTCCATACCAAGTAGTACCTCGATTGTCGACTGCCCGAGTACCTCTCTGCACAGCCCAACTGCCTAAGCATGTACCTCGGCTGCCGACTGCCCGAGTACCTCTCTGCGCAGCCCACTTGCCTGAGCATGTACCTCGGCTGCCGACTGCCCGAGTGCCTCTCTGTGCAGCCCAACTGCCTGAGCATGTACCTCGGCTGCCGACTGCCCGAGTACCTCTCTGCGCAGCCCGCCTGCCTGAGCATGTACCTCGGCTGTCGACTGCCCGAGTACCTCTCTACGCAGCCCACCTGCCTGAGCATGTACCTCGGCTCCCGACTGCCCGAGTACCTCTCTGCGCAGCCCGCCTGCCTGAGCATGTACCTCAGCTGTCGACTGCCCGAGTACCTCTCTACGCAGCCCACCTGCCTGAGCATGTACCTCGGCTCCCGACTGCCCGAGTACCTCTCTGCGCAGCCTGCCTGCCTGAGCATGTACCTCGGTCACTGGCTGCTCAAATATGCCTCTGCGCACCATCCCACTTCCTCAGCATACGCCTCGGCCGCGACCCGATCGCCCAAGCCGCGCCCCTTGGTCATGGTCTCCCAATGATACCCGCAACTTAAAGCCAAGCCCCGAACCCCCTAATGCGGGACGACGCGTGGCTTTCCTCGGGGGGGAGAATGATGTGGGTAATAAAGGCGACATGACATAAGCCACGTCACCCCCTCCCAGCTGACGTCCGTCGGCCTGTGCGCGACCAACTGTAGCCCATGTTGACTTCAGCGTCTGACAGCGCCCGGTCGTCACCGGCCACGCAATCGCCTGAGCACGTCACCACCCAGCAGGAGCCATGTCCTTTAAGGGCTGTCAGACGCTATCAGAGGTACGACGCTGCGTCTTTGCAAACAGTCACCGAGCCTATATAAACCCAAGCCGACTCTAGTATGGGGGGCTCTCTTCTTCTACACCAACAAACACCCTCCAAAGACAATCTCGACTAACTTGATCGTTGGAGGGGTCGGGCGGAGTTCTCCCGACCCGACCTGTGTGCAGGGACGAAAACGGAGCGCCTCGCGTCGAGCTCGATCCAGGACCCCCTCGCCAACCGGTAGACGGCGTCCCCGACACCACAAGACCAACCCCTTCGGTCGCCTCGACAGACTCGCAGGTCGGACAGAAGGATCCCCTCCCATCCGGACCCGAACCAAGCTGCGTCGGCCCCGAGGCCATGGTGCGAGATTATATACCCTAACAATACCGAAATATACCGTTCGGTATATCATACCATACCGTACCGAGAAAGTATCGAAATCCCATTATGGTACGAAATTTCAATCCTTGCCGGATGATATTGTCTCATGATGCCAATTGATCCTGCTGTATTTTAAATCATATGAAGTGACTCATGTTGGAACATGGAAAGTACTCCATACTCCATAGTATACGATACCATAATTTCACATGTAAACAAGTGAGTAAGCATACACCATTTATCTTGTAAACCAAGGTTTATATTCAACAAGGAGGAGGCACAACACACAAAAAGAATCAGTTTTACCCAATCATCATGGCTAACATACCAAAAATACACATTTTAGAGATAGTGGCAAAGCAAAAACATACAGGCATTCTTCATTGATTTTACTACAAAATAAACAATTACTACTTATAATTTGTTTAAAACTATTGAACACCAAAAATAGTTTATTTGTTAATATACTAACTTAGTAACATTTTGGGGTAAGAAGTGTGCCTCTTTTTCAATTTAAAGGAGTTAAGTTTCTTTAACAGATCTTAATGAATCAACAAAGTAAATTAAATAGCACCCGATATAACAAAAAATTCCTTAAGGCAATAATACGTTACATAGTGTTAGCATGTAAATTCTTGTACATAAAAGTAAACATGATACAGAAACATTTAGAATCAAAATAACATAGGTCACTATTCTGCTGATTTAATTATAATCCTGATTCATGGAGTATTCTGATAAGATAACAAAATGGATCAATTGAGCATGATTCATTGATCATGGAATGTGTTTTTTCTCGGACCGATACTAAACAGGCAGTATGTGCTGATCCAGGCATGAATCTATGTATATGGACCAACTCCGTTTTGAGCAGTTTGTTCCGACCAATAAAAAAAAGAAAAAAAAACTATTCACTAGTTTAGAGTCGTGTTCGTGAGCCCTCTTCCCTATACATGCAGAACCCATGAGGCATTGTTGTCGCCTGTCGCCACACATAAATTTCAGTTTTGCTTCCTCCTCTCCTCCTCATCCACTTCCTCCATCATTTCCTCTTCTTCCTTCTTCATCCTCCTCTTCCACCATTGCCTCCTCTTCTTGCTTCCTCTTCCTCCACCATCTTCTTTTCTTTCTTCCTCATCCTTCCACCTCCTCCTCCTTCCTCCTTGCCCTCCACCGCCATTTGTTCCTTCCTTTTCACCTTTGGTACGTACTCATGTGTCGTATGTCCGCACATCGATACCAATCAATACATACCAGTCTGGCTGGGACCAACACTATCTAATTGGTATGAGATGACAAACCTTACTATTGATCATTAGAGAGGAGCAACAACTATGGTAGATTATAGTCCAATTTAAACAACAATTTTTTAAGTTATGATCTTAAGATTTAAATCCAATATCAAATGTACTCTAACCCAATGTCTGCAATTTCGTACCGTACCAGAGTTTCGACACTTCTCCGGTATGATATGGTACTGTATACCTAATGGTACGTTTCGGCATACCGTTCGGTATATATATTTATAATTATAAATATATATATTATATATATATATATATTTTTTCCGAGCTACGTCCCCGAGGCCCGAGAAGTCAACGGGCGACGTCACCCGAGAAGTAAAAAAAATAATTTTTATATTAAAAAATATAAAAACGACGTCGCCCGTGCGAAGTCGCCTTCCTTCTCGGCGACATCACCTCGGCAACATCGCCCGAGAAATCGCCTCAGCGATGTCGCCCGAGGAGGAGACGATGTCCATATTAAAAAAACAAAAAAAATGATTTTTTTATGAAAAAATAAAAAAAATTTGTACCGACCAATAGCGATCGATCCGCGTACCGGTATCTTATCGGGCCAATACGTACTGCCCGATATTATTCGGTATTGCAGACCATGCTTTAACCAATATATAAAGAACTCTATATATTATAACACAAAATAATGAAACACAAGGTTTGCAATTTTGTATATCACAAGGTACAAGACCTATACCATCCTGTATTGGGTGGTACAGTCCCTATATGACATATGTTCAGTGTACCCTGGGAATATGATGGCACAGGTTTTGTATCAGACACACTGCCCAGTTTACCCTGATCTGCATACAGTAAGCTATCAGACCTGTACCATAACGTATCAGGAGGTGTCACAAACCTCGATAACCTAATTCAACTAACACTAATCCATCTTTGATTTAATAATATAACTTGATTTAGGTTGTTATCTATGTCAGCAAATCATTAATAGAAGATCCAATGTGGTTCTAACCAAATTATGGTTGAAACACAATCTAGAACGACTCCATTGATGTCCTAAAGAGTGTTACCTACTAAATAAGCAAATATAACACCTTTGCTGATAGGATGTGGGCCCCATTCATATAATTAATATGACTCATTTCTAGTGAAAGCCAGATGTTAATTTCTATGGACATGCTTCATGGATGTGAAATTTCATTTTTGGGATAAATACACTATAGGAATCAATAGTTTAATCAAAGGAATAAAATATGAAAGTTAAATGTAAACTGTAACTCTATTTCACATTCAGTCAAAAGCCATACTCTTAAGGTAAGAAATCTAGTATACATAAAAACAGGGTATAAAAGTGATATCAAATGTGTTGAAAATAAAAATTTTGACATCCGTCTTACTCTTTTTCAAGAGTATATTAGATTCTTTTTTTATGGAACCTTCAATTGGCAAGAAAAGGTACAATCTCACAGCTCATACTAACTAATTCATAGTGCCAAAAGTTTTCACTTAATTTGCAATTTCTGATCAATGTGCCACTATTACATGAGCTTTATAAATAAAACATTAACTACTGGTACAAGGTTGATTTACTATTAACACTATCTGTCAACTTCTTATAAATACAATTACAGAAGCATCAGAAGTTGAAACAACCTTCCAACTGATAAAATAAAGGCCCATTTGAATTTCTTCTTTATTCTGTTTTTAAAATGAAGAGCATAATTTTTTTTGTTTACTTACAAGAAACACTATTCAGAGTCTTAATTCTAAATCAAGTGGTCTCTGATCTTAAAAGACACATCTAATGGTCATAAGGAGGAAAGGGAAGGAAAAGAATAACACAGGTAACGATTAAAAACAAATGTAAACATAGTCTACTAGACATGTTTTCTGCAATGGTTTCCCAACCAAACACATTTAAGATAAAAGAACCAACAAAATGACTAAAATGGCTCATTTTTACTGCATAATGAATAGAAAGCAGAAATGTTCTTATTCTATAAGAACTTAACATAATATTAACTATTAAGAACCTGAAGAACCCAAAACTTAATACTTGGTCAACTTGAGAATAAGCAACTCACTTTGTAACCAACAGAAGAATAGTCTCGATGCTCAACAACCCCAAATAACTGGATAGCATTGTATCCTGCATTTTTCACATGTGGAAGAACCTGAAAGAAAAGGCAAACATGAAATACACGATGAGGCACACTACTTTACTAGGTTTTTACCTTGGAAGTAAACTCATTAAAGGATGATATTTTTGGTTCTGATCCACTTATCCCAACATGGCACTCATATATACGAAGAGACTTTGGAGTTTTGGGCCTCTTATACTTCCACTTGTACATATCCTCTGGAGGAGGTTCCCAATAAACTGCATAAGCTTCTTTTCCATCTGCTTCTGAGAGATAGTCATCAGTAAGAATAAAGCTAATCCAACCATATCCAGTTAAAATCTGGTATTCCATTGTTTACCGCAACAAAATTGGGTTTAGAAAAACATTATGGAAAACTAGAGAGTAGAGAACTAATAATCAAGTGTATGTAACCTCTCTGTCTGCAGACATTTGAGAATTATGGCACAAACTTCGGGTTGATGGATAATGCACAATAAATACTGGATGATAACTCTTCTAGAACATCTACCACTACCCAATATAATATTATCATCATAACATAGCCAAATACTGCAAAATTCTCTAATTGCTAAGCCTATTTGCATATCCTCTTTTCACATGACTTCCAACTAAGGCTGTATCCAACTTGGATATAATAGGGTTTCAAGGACTATTAGTTTATTTACAGAAATTTTCACATTCTCATCATTAAGCTTGTTTCAATTCCAAATTGATCTGCAAAAGATGCTTCATCACTCTGATTAGCTTTTCTGCAAATTAATGTTTCTAATTTTCTTGTGGTTGGAGTTCAAAACAAAGTTCTTGTGACATACTATAAATCATTTAGTTCAGATCCAGTTCTGACTTTTGATGACAATAGACTGATGGTTCACTGATTCACCAACAACAACCAACTGCAGTTGGTCAGAATGATCACAGATTGGTAGACATTCATACAACATATATAGATGTAAAATTATAAGAAATTCACAAAAAGCAAAATACAAGTTTTTAATATTTCCAACCTTTTTCGGAAGTATCTGTATACAAAATTGCACTTCAGCATAAAAATATGACATCTTCTCCAAGTTTTCTCTAATTTTTATTATTATAATATTATTATATTCTGAAAGTTACTTTTTGACATCCCACCAATCCTGATCCCAGACCCCAAACCTGACCATGCAATTCTTTCTTGGAAAGAGTTCATAAGGAGAAGACACAGTCAAGGAGCAGCCTTCATCCCCAAGCAACAGATAAAACATATATTTTTAGTCCAAACCTAAAGTCTCTCAAATTAGAGAAATTCCATTTTAGGAAAATAACTTTATGTCAGGTAAAGAAGTTAGCCATGATGTAAAGAATCCAGGAAATTTCTAAGTGATGTATCTGTAATAGAAAATGTTATTTACGTATTTAGAGCTAAATAAGCACGAAATACTCAATTACTATGAGGTTTTTGGTTTCTGAAAAGCTAAATGTTTCAAAACAAATTAAACATGTATTTTTGAAAATCAGAACACATTTTCAGATATATGCAACCATCAAAGCCCCTCAATTGTAAGTTAGCTGAAGTAACAAGATCATCTATCGATGCAAATTATATAAGTTGCACACATCAGGTAAAGGTAGAATATTGTTTAGAACACTTGAAAGTATCATGATGGACAAAATGAAGTTACTGTGAACTAAAAGGTCGGAAATAAGCACTCTATGATAGACTAGGAAGCATATGAGTGTACCTGGTAGAACATATGTAGCCCAAGCTGGAACTCTTTCCAATGCTCCATCAGGAGTATTAAAATAAACTTTATACCTACTTCCATGTGAAATAGCAGGCATGTATTTTTTCAACCATGCCTTACGTCCTTTTCGCATTTCTATCCAGTAAGCAAGAGGAGGTTTCTTAGATTTAAATTTCTCTGCTGATACTGGATCACCTTTAACACTGAAGATATCAAACTCCTTCCCATCATCAATGACATCAAACCAAGGCCTGTCATTGATATGATCAAATTTTGAGACTTCTTTCCATTGCTTGTAACGTGTTTCAGCATCAAGTATTTCACCTAGTTCTTCATCAGTCTGGGGACTATTGGGGCCAAACATCTGTTCGTACAACTTAGAAACCATCTCCATACGTGACTTACGGGGCCAGACCTCTCCAGGTTCCCAATATTCATCATTTATTCTTCTAAGAAGTTCTTCAACATTAATATTACTGTCACCTTTGTCATAATCATCCATATAGTTGTACTCTTGAAAGAAATATTCATCTGGTTCTTCACCTTCTCTTAGCTTATCTTCAAGAATGATAAACCAATAACCAAAATCATCATGCCCTAAATGTCCATCTCTTGCACTGTTTTCTGTTGCTGACCATCCATTGAAGTCACCAACAAGCGAACAATATCGAGCACCTAAATAAGAATATTTCAACAGACTGGGTACTTACAATATCACAAATTCATAAATTTGATTCCTATCTAGAGCAACCATTAAATTTAAAGTAAACCTAAGAATGAGGCTTCATCGACTATAAATATAAGATCTTAAATATGAGGGAAAGTGCAACAAAAAGCCTTAAATAAAGAATAAGATTCCAATAGCAAGAAGTATGATATAAATAGATTCAAGGCAATGCATTTGTCTTTAATTTAAAACCTTAAATAAAGACAGCCAAGTACATGAGTGACCAATGAATTAACTATAATCAAATATTGCATCTTATAAATAAACAAGGAAAGAATCATTAGAATATTAAATACCAAAGAAAGTTACTCCATAATAATGACCAGAAACAGAAGTAAACATAACTCTTTTTACCAATAATGTGTGCACTAGAACAGAGGCTAAAACAAAGAAAACCGCGCCGGGAGCAACACTGCTTTTCTTTTTATTTCCTTTTACTTTTCCTTATATGTGATGATAAACGTATGGCATGATACAGCCAAGGGTTAGATGCATTTTGATCATGGCATTGTATTTCTATAATTCTTACAAGAACCAGAAGCTGCCGTTCGCACATTGTTCCATGGTACATAACTCTTGCAGGCGTAATAGGAGTTAAAATGTTTCAATTGTAAAATTTGAAGTATTCTGGCAACAAGAAAATCTTGTAATGACTCTTAAATCAACGTAATAATACCTGGGGCCCACTCCATGTAGTCCACCCGATGCTGCCTATGCCTATGCATGCCCAAAATCTCATACCTATTTTATCAAACAACACGTGGGCATATCAGGTGACAGCTTCGCCATAACCAAGTGAAGCCAAATTTGATTAGAAGGAAACTGCATGTTTTCATATAAAGGTACCAAACATCAACAGATCTTGAGAAACTCACCCCGAAGCTGACTCCTTCAGATCTATAAACCGAGAGTATAACTCAAATCTGCGGTCCTTCAAGGCCTTGTACCTGGAGACAGTGTCAAGAAAAAAGAACGGAGTGAGAAGAGTAACGAGTAAACCCACAGCGGAAGCACAAGGAAAGATGAGGGTCGCAGAGCACCGCTCACGAAGGAACTGAGCAAAACCGCGGTGGGAGATGCCGAACTTGGAGAGAAAGCCAATGGGGTCAACGTCCGGCTCTGATTTCCCGCTTAAGGAACGGCGCGGCGGCTTTCGCTGCCTCTGCTGCATAGAGGCCGACTTGTCCTTAGGGGCGGAGCAGCACTTCCACTTTCCCTGGGGGCCGGCACGGCTCCTACCATGGCCATCGCTGCTGCTGAAATGGGACGGAATAGCGAGAAACGAGGGGCGGTGGTTCAGAGGGAGCAGAAAAGTAGTGGTGAGGACGAGAGCCGAGGAGGAGGTCATCGCGGTGGTGGTTCCGAATATGGCCGAGACAGATATCGAGGCGTGTTTGGGTACTACGACCGTCGGGACGCGACGGCCACTCTATTAGGAGGAACAGGGCGTTTGGCGATAAGCCTGCCGCTCTGTAATAATTTGAAAGAGAGCAAAAATCAGTATATATATATATATATATATATATATATATATATATATATATATATATATATATACATACATGTATATATATATACATGTATATATATATAATGTGAACTGAATTAAAAAATAAATATATCTTAAGCATAATAAGTACGGCAAATTCGCATAAAAAGTTCCTATTTTTAAAAAAATTTCAGATAGCACCTCCTTTTTCAAAAATTATCGTAATATTTTTATCTATAAATGATATTACTCTAGTCTCTGTTATGCACCATCACCTGGTGTTTTGCCTCTCCTCTCCCTCTTTCTCTACTATCATCGCTACCCTTACCCTCGTCAACCTCACCATCATGTCTTTTTTTTCCTTACTCATGACCCGTCCGCCAAGGTTGACGACGGGGACGATGGAGACAATGGGCAAAGGGACGACTCGCGCACCTTCGCCGTCACCTGCAACTCCCTTTACCAAGGTTACAATAGAGGCAACTAGCAAAGCAACAACAAAGGTAGCTGATCACGTGCACTGTAAGGACAGTGGGATAGAGACGATTATGAGCAAGGAGTGAACGATCGCATGGGTCATCGTCAACGAAAATGGGTGAGGGACTGATAGAATCCCAGAGGAGTTCTATGAAGATTGATCTTTGAGGGGATCTACCTTTGGAACGCTATAGGGGTTCCACCCTCCAAGTAACCTGGTGGCTGCAATTGTAGATTGATATTTCTTGTTTTAAAGAGGTGAAGGCTACAAGCTTATATAGAGCTCCAAAACCCTAGCCCTAGGGGCTGCTTCCTAAGTGAAGCCGATCGGTCCAGTAACAAGGGGCGCGACGGCTAAGAGGCTCAATAGCCCAAATATAAACCTTAGCCTCTCTTCTTTATAGGATAGAAATAGCGAGATGAGATTTATTACACTCACAGGGTTTTTATTAGCTGCTACTTGGTTGAGTAGGACCCAACCCTACTAGGGTCCTATCAAGCCTACCCTCTTCAATTCAGCCTTGTCCTCAAGGCTAAGGTTCCATGAATTCAGGGAACCATGTCTTCAGCTCCTCATATGATTCCCATGTGGCATCTTCGGGTGGTAAATTATTCTAATGCACTAGTACTTCAGTAGAGGGACGTCGACAACGCATGATGATTCTGCGGTCGAGAATGGCTTGCGGTTGAGTTTGGATATATCCATCATTAGTGGTATTGGGTAGTTGAATCTGGGGTGACTCGTGTTCTCCCAACTTGGGCTTCAAGCATGATAAGTAGAAGACAAGGTGAATTTTGACATCCTCAGGCAATTTAAGTATGTACGCCACAGCTCCAATATGCTCTGCGATTTGATAGGGCCCATAAAAACATGGAGATAGCTTCATGGAGGCTTGTGTGTTGATGGATAGCTGTTTGTATGGCTGTAGGCGAAGATAAACCCAATCTCCTACTAAAAATTCTCTTTCGCTTCTTCGTGTGTCAGCTTGTTGCTTCATTCTGGCTTGAGCGATAAAGAGATTATCCTTTAGTAGCTATAGGAGTTTGTCTTTATCAATTAAATCTTGGTCGACCTGATCTACCTTAGCCGAGCCAATTACATACTTTAGAATCACAAGAGCCGACCGACCATATAATACTTCATATGGGGTACATTTTGTAGATGAATGATATGTAGTATTATACCACCATTCGGCCCAGGGGAGCCATTTCATCCACTCCTTTGGTCGATCACTGGCGAAACACCGAAGGTACGTCTCTAAACACCTATTCACCACTTCTATTTGGCCGTCAGTTTGTGGATGATATACTGTGCTCATCTTGAGTTTGGTGCCCTGCAACTGAAATAACTCGATCCAAAATTTACTAGTGAAGACCCTATCAGGATCACTTATAATGGACCTTGGCATCCCATGAAGTTTAATAATATTTTCTATGAAAATCTGAGCAATACTAACAACAATGTATGGATTTCGCACAACAAAAAAATGAGTATATTTCGTAAGACGATCAACCACTACAAGGATTGTGTTTTTACCTTTGGAAGGTGGCAGCCCTTCGATGAAGTCCATGGAGATGTCAGTCCACACCGAGTCTGGTATAGGTAGTGGTTGTAGTTTCCCTGGACTCGCTACTGTTTTACCTTTTTGCTATTGACATACATCACATTGTGCTATGTATTTAGAAATAATTTTTTTCATCCCTCTCTAATAAAAGTTTTGCTTCACTCTTTTGTAGGTTCTTAGAAATCCGGAGTGCCTTGCTGAAGGTGTGGAGTGCATTTCATACAGAATAACTTTGATGCAAGGGAAGTTTGGTATAAGCACAATACGACCTCTGTAGCGTAGATCCCTCGAATCCCAAGTATAGTGAACTATTGCGCTTGGATCCTCCTCTAATTTTTTGATGATGTTGCTAGTTTCTGGATCCTTCTTCCATTCCTTCCTAATGCCCTCGAGGAAGCCGGTGGTAGGAAGAGAGATGGCTAAAAATTTAGCTTGCTGAGGGAGCCGTAAGAGTGCATCTGCAACAACGTTTTCTTTCCCCTTTTGTAAATAATTTCATAATCAAATCCTAGAAGTTTGGTTACCCATTTTTGCTGCTCTAGGGATGATATCTTCTGCTCCAAAAAGTACTTAAGGCTTCTATGGTCGGTTTTAATATGAAATCGTCGGCCAATCAGGTAGGGTCTCCACTTTGTTACTGCGTGCACAATGGCAAGCATCTCCTTATCATAGATAGACATTTTTTGATGGGAGGGATGTTGAATCTCGGATTTTGATGATGAAACTAATTAATTATGTTTTGTGATCTAACTGCATTTTGAGTTATGCAGGTCTACTATCGATCAGGATTAGATAGTTGACGCTGGAGGAATTGACGTTGCATCAGGTGATCACGTCATGATATTGGATGTCGCCCCGGAGGTTCGGTCGACAATCGGCAGAAGGCTTCGTACATCGAGCATTAGGCCAAGAAGAGCGGAGTTACACCATGGATATCAGGGTTGCGGAGGTCAACCGCCGATTGGGCAACAACCAGCAAAAGAGGATGATGTGCCGAAGAATCGGACGAAGCACCGACCAATGACGTGCCGGGCAACTGAATGTCAATTCGCATTATAATAATTATCTAGATCGAAGTAGAGGTTTGTTTGTGTGTGTGCAGGATTAACTACGATGATGATGAAGACGTAAAGCGAAACAAAGTGCCGGAAGACAAGTGTGATGGATCGTTGGGAGTTCGAGAGTTCGATGGAAGTCCAAAGATTCGTTGGGAGTGCTATCGGAACTGGCCGAGAACGAGTAGGGAGCTTGCCGAAGGGTTTTCGAAAGTTCACTGGAAGGTTCGTCGGAAGTTCGCGGAGCTTGCCAAGAAAGATCGGAGCTTGCCAAAGAAGCTTGGTGGACTCACCAAGATCATCGTGAAGTCTAGGAGCTTACCGGGAGTTCGCAGAATGGTTTCGGAGGGTTCGTCGGAAGACCATCAAAAGTTCGTCGGAAGCTCGCTGAAAGAAGTCTTGTCTTGTGGACTTTGTAATAGCTTAGAAAATATCTTTAAAATTCGTAGTTAGTGCACAATTTGGTTTAGGATTAGGTGTTAATCCTATAAACCAAATTCAAACTTCGTTTAGACTAGTTTTGGCCGAGTTTTCGGCCCAAACCAGTGTGCTGAAATGACCTGGGCAGTTGAACCGCCCAGAGGCTAAAAGCTGGGTAGTGGAACTGCCCAGGCTGGCGGTGGCACCGCTGGATGGGCGGTGGCACCACCCAATACCGCCAGAATCGGGAAAACCGAGGTAATTCAAATTTGGGCTCCAAACTTAAATCCTCTTGGGGTCTATAAATACCCCAAGTGTTCTTACTTGAAGAGCAAGAAAGTGTACAAGAAAACTATGGGAAAACTCTGTCATCTGAAGTAGAAATCCCTCCTCCAAAAGTTTAGAAATGTTCTTAAGAGAGGTGTTGAGGGAAGCTTTATAAACAGAGTTTGTAAAAAGGAGTTTATCTTCGCCCGTTGGAAGGAAGGTAGCTAGTGGAAAGCCGGTGGCCTCAAGTGAAGAGGAATCAGGAGTGGATATAGGTCGGATGACCGAACCACTATAAAAATGGTTTGCGTTTACGTTCTTGCATTTACATTTCTGTAAACCGCCTTTTCTTCGCTGCTCAACTTATTCATAACTGTATTCTTCTTCTCTAAACCTCCCTACTTTAAGCACTTTCCATTACGCTTTAATTGAAGTCAGTTTTTGTTGAAAACATGATTTCTATCATACGAAGTCTCCGAACTTGTTTTAAATCGCCGAAAAGTTATCGTGTTTTACCGCTGCACTAATTCACCCCCCCTCTTAGTGCCGCTCGATCCCTAACAAGGGAGATAACACGTTGCTGGTATATGCAAGTGGTCGACCATCTTGCATGAGAACGGCTCCAATTCCAACTCAAGATGCATCGACCTCAATGATGAAGGGTCGGCTGAAATCTAGTAACGCTAGCACCGGTGTCATCGTCATGGCTGTCTTAAGTCTATCGAAGGCAGTGGAGGCTTTGTTCGACCATTGGAAGGCATCTTTTTTCAGTAGAGAAGTGAGGGAGGCACTGATCTTCCCATAGTCCTTCACGAATTTTCGGTAGTAGCCCGTTAGTCCAATAAACCCACGTAGCAATTTCACATTTGTAGGTTTCGGCCAGCCTTGCATTGCTTCGATTTTTGTTGGGTCTACGGCCACTCCTTCTGATATTATGTGCCCAAGGTACTCTACTTTTTGCTGGAGAAAGCTGCACTTTGATTGCTTAACAAAAATAGTATTCTCCCGAAGGATCGTTAGAATAAATCGCAAGTGCTTAAAGTGAGTCTCAAGAGAAGGACTGTAAATGAGAATATCATTGAAAAATACCAGCACAAATTTACAAAGAAAGCTCAAAAAATATCGTTCATGAGGCTTTGGAAAATTGAAAGAGCATTAGTGAGTCCAAAGGGCATTACCAAGAATTTATAATGGCCGTTATGAGTGCGGAAAGCAGTTTTTGGGATGTCGCCTTCACATACCCAAATTTGGTGGTAACCGGATCGGAGGTCTAACTTCGTGAAGACTCAAGCTCCTTTTAATTCAATAAGAAGTTCATCCACCACTGGTATTGGATACTTATCCTTGACGGTGATGTCATTTAGAACTCGGTAGTCGATGCACATCCGCCAAGTTCTGTCTTTCTTGTGCACAAGTAGCACTAGTGAGGAGTAGGGGTTGCAGCTTGGCCGAATCACCCATGTTTCGAGCATCTCCTTCACGATCTTCTTAATTTCATCCTTCTAGAGGTGAGAATAGTGGTAAGGCCGAGTGTTTGTTAGTGGTTTGTCCGGAAGGATTGGAATTCTATGGTCATGTTGCAAAGTAGGAGGAAGACTGTGCGGTTCAACAAAAACATCATCAAATTCAATAAGAAGTTGGGTGAGATTTTGATCATTAATTTCTGTTTTCTTCCCCTCTGGTTGCTGCTGGAGATGCATAAGGAAGCCACTATTTATCTTGTGTAAAACTTTCTCCATTCATTAGGTTGAAACGGTGGTTACGTTGCTTCCGCACTTCCCGTGTAGGGTGACCTGTTTGCCTTTACAATAGAATTTCATAATCAATTTAGAAAAGTTCCAAGAGATGTCACATAGCGTCATCAGCCATTCTATGCCTAGTACAGCCTCATAATCATCAATTGATAGGAGGAAAAAGTTGGCAATAATTTCTTGGTCATACAGTAATAGTTTCACCTGCGGGCATCTTTGGTCGCATTTTAGGATTCGACCGTCGGTGACCTTTACGTCAAACTTGCTATAACCTTCGATGTGGAGTGCCATCCGAGTAGCAATCTTACTATTTAGAAAGTTATTAGTGCTGCCTATATCAATGAGAACGGTGATCGGTTGTTGTTTGAGCAGGCCTCCAACTTTTATCGTTTGCGGATTTGAGTAGTCGGCTAGCGCATGTACCATAAAGTAAGTCGATTATGGCTCTTCTTCCATATCTTTATCCTCATGTTCAAGACTCTCTTCTAGCTGTTCACTGATCTCTTCTTCCAGTGGTTCAATCACAAGAAGTTTCCCTTTTTTACAGTGATGCTTGCGGCTCCACGGCTCGTCACAATGCCAACATAACCCCTTGGCAAATCGGTCTCGAGCTCTTCTCTTGTCATCCTTTTTGGTGCAGGAGTTCGACTGATAGTAGGGGGGGCTGAGAGCTTCGATATTGCTAGTCGGGAGGTAACTCTAGTCCTCCAGGCTTCATGGTTCTATCGCTCCTCCTGAAGTCATACGAAAGAGATGGCTGTCATAAGCGTGTACAGTTGTCGCGCTTTAACTTCTCCCGGGATCTCCGGCTTCAAGCCCTCAATAAATGTCCCTAGTAACTATTTTTCAAACCAATCACAAGTTTGATTAGATAACCTTTCAAACCTGGTTTGATACTCTTAGATGGTGGAGGTTTGTCGGATCTTTGCTAGTTGTCCGTCGATAATCTCGTAATCGGTTGGTCCGAAACGGATCAGCAATCCTTCTTTGAATTATCACCATGAGAGGACTTCATGAGTATGTTCAAACCAATCAAACCATTATATGGCATCCCCTTCAAGATGTATAGCTATAATTTCTACCATAGATGCATCTGCGGTTTTGTGGTATCGAAAATATCGCTCCACGCACGAAATCCAACCAATCGGATCTCCTTCCCATCTAGGGAAGTCCACCCTCATGCATGGATAGTGGGGATCGGTCATAGAGCCTCTCCTCTTTTGGAGGTCATCTCTTCGATTAGAGCTCTCTTCTTGATGTGATTTCTTTTGGCTCGGTGGTTGACCCAAACTAAGTTCAGCAAAGAGAGTCTGAATCTTCTCCTCCATTCGTGTCTCGAAGGCTTTGAATTTAGCATCAATTGCCTCCTCGGATGCCATAGCATCCAAATCTATAATATTAAGATCTCTTTTTTGCTATCGGGTTAAAGGCATATATTGGTTGAGAGAAGTGGTGATTGAAAGGGTTGGTGGATTGGTGGATGTAGGCTGCAGTTTAGGCTTATTTTATGGCTATTTTGGGTGCAGTTTGGGGCTACAGTTTGATGAAGTTTTTAGGCTGTGATGGTAGTAGATGAAGGTTAGGGAAGAAGGTTTTAGATCTATGGTAGATCGTAGCAAAGATTTGATAAAAATTAGTGGAAATTACTGCCTATATGCGTTGTCTCGTAAGAGCAGAATTATCGTCGAAGAAATAGTGATTTCTCGACGAAATTTCTGGGGAAAACTCAGGGATTTGAGGAGGGGGTTTGACAGTAGAATCTTAGTTTAGATAACAGCAAGGATAACAAATTGGATCAAGAAATTTCGACAGTAACACAGTAAAGAAATCAGTGCAAGTTGTAATAGCAGAATTCTCGTCGAAAAATTTTAGCAGTTTATGACGAGAGATTGCAGCAACACACGAATTTTTTTTTGATGAATTTCATGATAGATCAATCACGGATGGGAGACAAGATGATCTGTGAGGTGCACAAGAAATTTCATTCAAAAAGGATAACAATTAGATCGGTTAAAGGCAGCAACACGCGGTTAAAATTTTCTACAGCGATCCTTTGTTCGCAAAGATAGTAACTTTTGCGATGCAAGAAATTCGTAGGCAAGGGATAGATAGAAAAACTTATTTTTAGTATTTTAGATAAAAAAATTGCAACAGCAAAGGGTATTGGTAGTAGAAAAATATCAGATCTATGATGCAATTAGAGATGGCGACAGTAGATTGAATTGATCTACGTCGGGAGATGACGGTGGAGACGGCGACGTCAAGAGCAATTATGGGAATTGCTTGGCTAATGGTAGGCGGCAAGGATGGCAGCAAAAGTAGCAAGATCATTGCTCTGATACTAGATAATAGAACCCCAGAGGAGTTATATGAAGATTGATCTTTGAGGGGGATTAACCCTTGGAACACAATAGGGGTTCCACCCTCCAAGTAGCCTGATGGCTGAAATTGTAGATTGATATTTCTTGTTTCAAAAAGGTGGAGGCTATAAGCTTAATAGAGCTTCAAACCCTAGCCCTAGGGGCTGTTTCCTAAGTGAACTACCCAATTTACCCTCAACTTTAGTCGACTGGCCCAGTAACAAGGGGGGCAATGGCTAAGAGGCCCAATAGCCCAAATATAAACCCTAGCCTCTCTTCTTTATAGGATAGAGGCGGCTAGGTGAGATTTATTACACTCATAGGATTTTTATTTGCTGCTACTTGGTTGAGTAGGACCCAACCCTACTAGGGTCCTATCAAGCCCGCCCTCTTCCAATCAGCCTTGTTCTCAAGGCTGAGGTTTCGTGAATTCAAGGAACCGGGTCTTCAGCCCCTCATATGATTCCCATGTGACATCTTCGGGTGGTAAATTATTCTAATATACTAGTACTTCAGTAGAGGGACGTCGACGACGCATGATGATTCTGTGATCGAGAATGGCTTGCGACTGGGCTCGGATATATCCATCATTAGTGTTATTGGGCAGTTAAATCTGGGGTGACTCATGTTCTCTCAACTTGGGCTTCAAGCATGACACATGGAAGACAGGGTGAATTTTAGCATCCTCAAGCAATTTAAGTCTGTACGCCACAGTTCCAATACTCTTTGCGATCTGATAAGACCCATAATAATATGGAGATAGCTTCACGGAAGCTCGTGTGTTGATGGATAGTTGTTTGTATAGCTGTAGGCGAAGATAAACCCAATCTCCTACTAAAAATTCTCTTTCGCTTCTTCGTGTGTCAGCTTACTACTTCATTCTGGCTTGAGCGATAGAGAGATTATCCTTTAGCAACTGTAGGAGTTTGTCTCTATCAATTAAATCTTGGTCGACCTGATCTACCTTAGCCGAGCCAATTACATACTTTAGAATCACAAGAGCCGACCGACCATATAATGCTTCATATGGGGTACATTTTGTAGATGAATGATATGTAGTATTGTACTACCATTCGACCCAAGGGAGTCATTTCGTCCACTCCTTTGGTCGATCACTGGCGAAACACCGAAGGTACATCTCTAAACACTGCTCAACCACTTCGCTTAGTCATCAATTTATGGATGATATGATATGCTCATCTTGAGTTTGGTGCCCTGAATCAAATAACTCGGTCCAAAATTTACTAGTGAAGACCTTGTCACGATCACTTATAATGGACCTTGGCATCCCATGCAGTTTAACAATATTTTTTGTGAAAATCTGAGCAATACTAACAACAGTGTAGGGATTTTACACAGCACAAAAATGAGCATATTTTGTAAGACAATCAACCACTACAAGGATTGTGCTTTTACCTTTGGAAGGTGGCAGCCCTTCGATGAAGTCTAAGGAGATGTCAGTCCACACCGAGTCTGGTATGGGTAGTGGTTGTAGTTTCCCTGGACTCGCCACTGTTTCACCTTTTTGCTGTTGACATAAATCACATTGTGCTACGTATTCAGAAATAATTTTTTCATCCCTCTCCAATAAAAGTTTTGTTTCACTCTTTTGTAGGTTCTTAGAAATCTAGAGTGCTCTACTGAAGAGGTGGAGTGCATTTTATGCAGAATGACTTTGATGTAAGGGGAGTTTGGTATAAGCACAATGCGACATTTGTAGCGTAGATCCCTCGAATCCCAAGTATAGTGAGCTATTGCGCTTGAATCCTCCTCTATTTTTTTGATGATGTTGCTAGTTTTTGGATCCTTCTTCCATTCCTCCCTAATGCCCTCGAGGAAGCTAGTGGTAGGAAGAGAGATGACTGAAAATTCAGCTTGCTGAGGGAGCCGTGAGAGTGCATCTGCAACAATATTTTCTTTCCCCTTTTTGTAAATAATTTCATAATCAAATCCTAGAAGTTTGGTTACTCATTTTTGCTTCTCTAGGGATGATATCTTCTGCTTCAAAAAGTACTTAAGGCTTTTATGGTCAGTTTTAATCTAAAATCATCGACCAATCAGGTAGGGTCTCCACTTTGTTATTGCATGCACAATGGCGAGCATCTCCTTATCATAGATAGATATTTTTTGATGGGAGGGAGACAACACCTTGCTGGTGTATGCGAATGGTCGATTATCTTGTATGAGAATGGCTCCAATTCTAACTCCAGATGCATCGGCCTCAATGATGAAGGGTCGACTGAAATCTGGTAGCGCTAGCACCAGTGTCGTCGTCATGGCTGCCTTAAGTCTATCAAAGGCAGTGGAGGCTTTGTTCGACCATTGGAAGGCATATTTTTTCAGTAGAGAAGTGAGGGGGGCACTGATCTTCCCATAGTCCTTCACGAATTTTTGATAGTAGCCCGTTAGTCCAATGAACCAACGCAGCAATTTTATATTTGTAGGTTTCGGCCAGCCTTGCATTACTTCGATTTTTGTCGGTTCTATGACCACTCCTTCTTTTGATATTATATGCCTAAGGTACTCTACTTTTTGCTGGAGAAAGTTGCACTTTGATAGCTTAATAAAAAGAGTATTCTCCCGAAGGATCGTTTGAACAAATCGTAAGTGTTGAAAGTGAGTCTCAAGAGAAGGGCTATAAATGAGAATATCATCAAAAAATACCAGTACAAATTTGTGAAGAATACTCTGAAAAATATCGTTCATGAGACTTTGGAAGGTTGAAGGAGCATTAGTGAGTCCAAAAGGCATTACCAAGAATTTATAATGACCGTTATGAGTGTGGAAAGCAGTTTTTGGGATGTCACCTTCACATACCCGAATTTGGTAGTAACCGAATCGGAGGTCCAACTTCGTGAAGACTCGAGCTCCTTTTAATTCATCAAGAAGTTCATTCACCACTGGTATTGGGTACTTATCCTTGATGGTGATGTTATTTAGAGCTCGGTAGTCGATGCACATCCGCCAAGTTTCGTCTTTCTTGCGCACAAGTAGCACCGGTGAGGAGTAAGGGCTGCAGCTTGGCCAAATCACCCATGTTTCGAGTATCTCCTTTATAATCTTCTCAATTTCATCCTTCTGGAGGTGAGGATAGTGGTAAGGCCGAGTGTTTGCTAGTGGTTTTCCTGGAAGGATTAGAATTCGGTGGTCATGTTACCGAGTAGGAGGAAGACCGCGCGGTTCAGCAAAAACATCGTCAAATTCTTGGGTGAGGTTTTGATCTTTAATTTCTGTTTTCTTCCCCTCTGGTTGCTGCTGGAGATGCATAAGGAAGCCACTATTTATCTTATATAAAACTTTCTCAATTCGTTGGGTTGAAACGGTGGTTACGTTGCTTCCGCGCTTCCCGCATAGGGTGACCTGTTTGCCTTTACAATAGAATTTCATAATCAATTTGGAAAAGTTCTAGGAGACGTCACCTAGCATCGTCAACCATTCTATTCCCAACACAGCCTCATAATCATCAATTGGTAGGAGGAAGAAGTCGATAATAATTTCTTGGCCCTGCAGTAATAGTTTCACCTGCGGGCATCTTTGGTCGCATTTTAGGATTCGACCGTTGGCGACTTTTACGTCGAACTTGCTGCAACCTTCGATGTGGAGTACCATCTAAGTAGCAACCTTACTATTTAGAAAGTTATTAGTGCTGCCTATATCGATGAGAACGGTGATCGGTTGTTGTTTGAGCAAGCCTCCAACTTTCATCGTTTGCGGATTTGAGTAGCCGGCTAGCGCATATACCATAAAGTCGGTCGATTGTGGCTCTTCTTCCATATCTTCATCCTCATGTTCAAGACTCTCTTCTAGCTATTCACTGATCTCTTCTTCTACTGGTTCAATCACAAGAAGTCTCCCTTTTTTATAGCGATGCTCACAGCTACACGGCTCGTCACAATGCCAACATAATCCCTTGGAAGATCAGTCTCGAAGCTCTTCTCTTGTCAACCTTTTTGGTACAGAAGCTCGGCTAATAGTAGGGGGGCTAAGGGCTTCGATATTTCTGGTCGGGGAGTGACCCTAGTCCTCCGGGCTTCGTGGTTCAATCGCTCCTCCTGAAGTCATGCGAAAGAGATAGCTGCCATAAGCGTGTACGGTTGTCGCGCTTTAACTTCTCCCCGGATCTCCGGCTTCAAGCCCTTAATAAATGTCCCCAATAACTATTTTTCAGACCAATCACGAGTTTGATTAGATAACATTTGAAACCTAGTTTGATACTCCTTGATGGTAGAGGTTTGTCGGATCTTTGCTAGTTGTCCGTCGATGTTCTCATAATCGGTTGTTCCGAAACGGATCAGCAGTTCTTCTTTGAATTGTCGCTATGAGAGGACTCCATGAGTGTGTTCAAACCAATCAAACTATTGTATGACATCCCCTTCAAGATGTTTTGCTGTAATTTCTACCATAGATACATATGTGGTTTTGTGGTACCGAAAATATCGCTTCGCGCGCGAGATCCAACCAATCGAGTCTCCTTCTTCCCATCTAGGGAAGTCCACCCTTATGCGTGGATAGTGGGGATCGGTCATAGAGCCTCCCCTCTCCTAGAGGTCATTTTCGATCAGAGCTCTCTCCTTGATGTGATTTCTTTGGGCTCGGTGGTCGACCCAAACTAAGTTCGGCAAAGAGAGTCTGAATCTTCTCCATTCGTGTCTCGAAGGCTTTGAATTTAGCATCAATTACCTCCTTGGATGCCATAGCATATGTCTCTAAATCTGTAATATTAAGATCTCTATTTTGCTGTCAGGTTAAAGGCATGTATTAGTTGAGAGAAGTGGTGGTTGAAAGGGTTGGTGGATTGATGGATGTAGGCTGTGGTTTAGGCTTGTTTTATGGTTATTTTTGGTGCAGTTTAGGGCTACAGTTTGATGGAGTTTTTGGGCTATGATGGTAGTGGATGAAGGTTAGGGAAGAAGGTTTTAGATCTGTGGTAGATCACAGCAAAGATTTGACAAAAATCAGTGGAAATTGCTGCCTATATGTGCTGTCTTGTAAGAGCAGAATTGTCGTCGAAGAAATAACGGTTTCTCGATAAAATTTCCAGCAAAAACTTAGGGATTTGAGGAGGGGGTTTCATGATAGAATCTTAGTTTAGATAATAGTAAGGATAACAAATTGGATCAAGAAATTTCAACAGTAAAATAGTAAAGAAATCAGTGCAAGCTGTAATAGCAGAATTCTCATAGAAAAATTTCAATAGTTTGCGACGAGAGATTGCAGCAACACATTTTTTATGAATTCCATAATAGATCAATCACAGATGTAGCCAAGATGATCTGTGAGGTGCATAAGAAATTTTGTTCAAAAAGGATAACAATTAGATCGGTTAAAGGCAGCAACACGCGGCTGAAATTTTCTACAGCAATCCTTCGTTCGCAAAGATAGTAAATTTTCGACGCAAGGAATTCGTAGGCAAGGGATAGATAGAAAAACTTCTTTTTAGTATTTTAGATGAAAAATTACAGCAGTAAAGGGTATTAGTGGTAGAAAAATACCAGATCTCTGATGCAATTGGAGGTGGCGACAGTAGATTGAATTGATCTACATCAGAAGATGACGGTGGAGACGACGACGTCAATAGCAATTATGGGAATTGCTTAGCTGATGGTGCACAACAGGGATAGCAGCAAAAGCAGCAAGATTGTTGCTCTGATACCAGATGATAGAACCCCAGAGGAGTTCTATAAAGATTGATCTTTAAGGGGGATCAACCCTTGGAACGCTATAGGGGTTCCACCCTCCAAGTAGCTTGGTGGCTGCAATTGTAGATTGATATTTTTTGTTTCAAAGAGGTGGAGGCTACAAGCTTATATAGAGTTTCAAACTCTAGCCCTAGGGGCTGCTTCCTAAGTGAATTACCCACGACTGGCCCAGTAACAAGGGGGGCGACGGCTAAGAGACCCAATAGCCCAAATATATACCCTAGCCTCTCTTTTTTATAGGATAGAGGTGGCTAGGTGGGATTTATTACACTTATAGGATTTTTGTTAGTTGCTACTTGGTTGAGTAGGACCCAACCCTACTAGGGTCCTATCAAGTCCGCCCTCTTCCAATCAGCCTTGTCCTCAAGGTTGAGGTTCCATGAATTCAGGGAACCGGGTCTTCAGCTCCTCATATGATTCCCATGTGGCATCTTCGGGTGGTAAATTATTTGAATGCACTAGTACTTCAATAAAGGGACGTCGGTGATGCATGATGATTCTACGAGAATGGCTTGCGGCTGGGCTTGGATATATCCATCATTAGTGGTATTGGGAAGTTGAATTTGGGATGACTCGTGTTCTCCTAACTTGGGCTTCAAGTATGACACGTGGAAGACAGGGTGAATTTTGGCATCCTCAGGCAATTTAAGTCTGTACGCCACAACTCTAATACTCTCTGCGATCTGATAGGGCCCATAATAACATGGAGATAGCTTCATGGAGGCTCGTGTGTTGATGGATAGTTGTTTGTATGACTGTAGGCGAAGATAAACCCAATCTCCTACTAAAAATTCTCTTCGCTTTATGTGTCGCCTGTCGCTTCATTCTGGCTTGAGCGGTAGAGAGATTATCCTTTAGCAGCTGTAGGAGTTTGTCTCTGTCAATTAAATTTTGGTCGACCTGATCTACCTTAGCCGAGCCAATTAAATACTTTAGAATCACAAGAGCCGACCGACCATATAATGCTTCATATGGGGTACATTTTGTAGATGAATGATATGTAGTATTGTACCACCATTCGGCTCAGGGGAGCCATTTCGTCCACTCCTTTGGTCGATCACTGGCGAAACACCGAAGGTACATCTCTAAACACCTGTTCAACACTTCTGTTTGACCGTCAGTTTATGGATGATATGCTATGCTCATCTTGAGTTTGGTGCCCTGTAACTGAAATAACTCGGTCCAAAATTTACTAGTGAAGACCCTATCACGATCACTTACAATGAACTTTGGCATCCCATGCAGTTTAACAATATTTTCTATGAAAATCTGAGCAATACTAACAACAGTGTAGGGATTTTGCACAGCACAAAAATGAGCATATTTCGTAAGACGATCAACCACTACAAGGATTGTGCTTTTACCTTTGGAAGGTGGCAGCACTTCGATGAAGTCCATGGAGATGTTAGTCCACACCGAGTCTAGTATGGGTAGTGGTTGTAGTTTCCCTGGACTTGCCACTGTTTCACCTTTTTGCTGTTGACATATATCACATTGTGCTACGTATTCAGAAATAATTTTTTTCATCCCTCTCCAATAAAAGTTTTGCTTCACTCTTTTGTAGGTTCTTAGAAATCTGGAGTGCCCTGCTGAAAGTGTGGAGTGCATTTCGTGCAGAATGACTTTGATGCAAGGGGAGTTTGGTATAAGCACAATACGACATTTGTAGCGTAGATCCCTCGAATCCCAAGTATAGTGAGCTATTGTGCTTGGATCCTCCTCTAATTTTTGATGATGTTGCTGGTTTTTGGATCCTTCTTTCATTCCTCCCTAATGCCCTCGAGGAAGCCGGTGGTAGGAAGAGAGATGGCTAAAAATTCAGTTTGCTAAAGGAGCCATGAGAGTGCATCTGCAACAACATTTTCTTTTTACTTTTTGTAAATAATTTTATAATCAAATCCTAGAAGTTTGGTTACCCATTTTTGCTGCTCCAGGGATGATATCTTCTACTCCATAAAGTACTTAAGGCTTCTATGGTTTGTTTTAATCTGAAATCGTTGGCCAATCAGGTAGGGTTTCCACTTTGTTACTGCGTGCATAATGACGAGCATCTCCTTATCATAGATATACATTTTTTGATGGGAGAGAGACAACGCTTTACTGGTGTATGCAAGTGGTTGACCATCTTGCATGAGAACGGCTCTAATTCTAACTCTAGATGCATCAGCCTCAATGATGAAGGGTCGGCTGAAATCTGGTAGCGCTAGCACCGGTGTCGTTGTCATGGCTACCTTAAGTCTGTCAAAGGCAGCGGAGGCTTTGTTCGACCATTGAAAGGCATCTTGTTTCAATAGAGAAGTGAGGGGGGCACTGATCTTCCCATAGTCCTTCACAAATTTTCGGTTGTAGCCCGTTAGTCCAAGGAACCCTTGCAGCAATTTCACATTTGTAGGTTTCGGCCAGCCTTGCATTGATTCGATTTTTTTTGGGTCTACGGCCACTCCTTCTGATATTATGTGCTCAAGATACTATACTTTTTGCTAGAGAAAGCTGCACTTTGATAGCTTAACAAAAAATGTATTCTCCCGAAGGATCGTCAGAACAAATCGCAAGTGCTGAAAGTGAGTCTCAAGAGAAGGGCTGCAAATGAGAATGTCATTGAAAAATAACAGCACAAATTTGCGAAGAAAGTTCCGAAAAATATCGTTCATGAGACTTTAGAAGGTTGAAGGAGCATTAGTGAGTCCAAAGGGAATTACCAAGAATTTATAATGGTCGTTATGAGTGCGAAAAGTAGTTTTTGGGATGTCGCCTTCACATACCCGAATTTGATGGTAACCGGATCGGAGGTCCAACTTCGTGAAGACTTGAGCTCCTTTTAATTCATCAAGAAGTTCATCCACCACTAGTATTGGGTACTTATCCTTGACGATGATGTCATTTAGAGCTCCGCAGTCGATGCACATCCGCCAAGTTCCGTCTTTCTTACGCACAAATAGCACCGGTGAAGAGTAGGGGCTGCAGCTTGGCCGAATCACCCAACCCTAGCCTAAATATAAGTAATTGTGGGAATTGCTTGGCTGATGGTGGGCGGTAAGGATGGTAGCAAAAGTAGCAAGATCGCTGCTCTGATACCAGATGATAAAATCCCAGAGGAGTTCTATGAAGATTGATCTTTGAGGGGATCAACCCTTGGAACGCTATAGGGGTTTCACCCTCTAAGTAGCCTGGTGGCTGTAATTATAGATTGATATTTTTTGTTTCAAAGAGGTGGAGGCTACAAGCTTATATAGAGCTCCAAACCCTAGTCTTAGGGGCTGTTTTGCTAAATGAACTATCCAATTTATCTTCAACTTTAGTCGACCAACCTAGTAACAAGGGGGGCGATGGCTAAGAAGCCTAATAGTTTAAATATAAATCATAATCTCTTTTCTTTATAGGATAAAGGTGGTTAGATAAGATTTAATATACTCATAAAATTTTTATTAATTACTACTTGATTGAGTAAGATGCTATCAGCGACAGGCTTGTACAAAAGGTGATTAGCAAAGGCGAAGTCCAGCGACAATCAATCGTGGTGGGTGCAAAAGCAGTGGGGCAGAGACGATTGCAGGCAACGAAGAAGGGAGCCATGAGCGAGGACAAGGACGCATGAATCACTATGTTAGAAGAGTGTAGGACGAAGATGGCTAGCGAAGGGTAGCGGATCTGTGCGTGCAGTTGGCCAACGGCGGGGATGAAAGCCCAGGCGGATCAACTCAATTGCTTCAGGATGACTTTGCATTTCAATTTGAACTCCTTTCTGACATTGATGGCAGGGAACGATCAAGTAGGTAATTGTGGTGGATGATTAGGATATATTTAACCAGACTATAATTAAAATTTAAAATAAAAAGACCAACTAAGTTCAAACTATTTACTACTTCCAAGTTCGTCAATCGTATATGTCCTCACCGTTACAATTCACGATATTTTGTAATAATTCCGTTGTCAGGACTTTTTTTTTATATATTCCTCCTACAAGATTATTTCCTCATCACTTAGAAATATATTCTTTCTTGACATATTTTTATATATTCATTTATGATGTTACTTGATTGAGAAAAAAAAAGCCACAAGTCCTAAATTGTGGCATTTGATAAGAACAATGCAAAAAATGGAATTAGAAGAAAAAAATTAACCGCATTACCTAGCGAGAATTTGACACAAATGTCATATCCTAATAATTTCCACTGTCAAAGAAGAAAAAACTGCATTCCAAACATATTTTTAGTAATATGGAAGAGTGCGAACAAGAAATCATGAGTATTCTAAGTACATCGTAGCCACACATTATTCGGTGCCAGACACGTAACTGCACTCCTGATCATGAATTTTTACTGGTAAATTCTTCCCCCGACATTCTAATAGTTAAAAAAGAGATATATTGGTACCAAGAAAACACCAGTTTTACTGAAACTATTTACCAACAACATATGCATATGGCAAGCCACAAGTTTTCTTGATAAGTTAGAATGCTCGCTCAACACCACACTCTCACGAACTGAAGCACTACACAATTAAGCAACAGATTTAGCAAGCAAGAGCATGGTTATGTAGCTGAGAATTACTGGAGATTATCTGTGGCAGAAAAGAAAACGTATAGCTAAATAGTGAACTAAAGATTTGCTCAACTGGAAAGAGGAAGGTTACACCGAATACAGAAGAAATTAATAGTCTCTTTTACAACATGTTTTGTGCTTGATGTTCTCACGTTCAGAGTTGATAAATAAAACCATCTAGCAATCTGTTAAAAGCATGGAATTTTAGTTCAGGAAAGTATAAGAGAATGTTCACTGGCTTTTGTCCTTCTTTTGGTACTCTCTTGCACCAAATATCGTTGATCCAATCCGAACATTTGTACTCCCCATTTCAATCTGCAGAGATAAACTATGTCATGGTGGAGTATTCTAGCACAAGAATGGTTTAAAGTCAGATGTGAGTTGACATTTAATAATGTACACAGGTCGATTCAGTTCAACTAGAGGAACTTTTAGACAAAACTAAATTTGTTAAGTTTCTATAATCATAAACCAAAATGATCCAAAGTAATGGGAAAAAGAGGAAAAAAAAAATCTAAAAACACTCTAGTTTAACTTGTGGTTCAATTTCCTCAGCCAAGCCCATTCTAACCCTAGTGTCATAATCACAACAATAAATTAGCTCTTATATTTTTGTATCATCTACCATTCTACATTTCTGCTATGACCAAATCAACACAACAAATCTTGCTTCTTATTTGCCATAGGCTCTAATCCTGTTACTTACAGCTTGCTCAAAGTCGGTAGACATTCCCATAGACAGCTCACACTGCTCTTCTGGTATCCCAAGCTCCTTACACACCTCAGTCCTACAATCTGATAGTGTCTGCTCCCATACAAATATAACTGTTAACAAAAACATGGAAAATAATTGGAGTAGAATGGTCACTTGGAAAAACATTACCTTGAAGTTTTCTGGAGTGGAAGAGTAGTCCAGCATCCCAATCGTCATTAGACCAGAAAAAATGAGGTTTGGGCACCCAAGTTTCACATGCTTCACCAGTTGGACACAATATGAAGGATCAACACCAAATTTTGCTGCAAAATATTGCATAATCTTTCAGAAATCTGGCATATCACCAAGAAAGAGCAAAAAGCATCTAGTTTAGTTCTTTCAATTGTCAAGCATCATTACATGCTGTCAGATATTATTTTTAAACAAGGTTTGGCAAATGGCAACCAAGTTGGATATCCTTTGCTTGTTGGACAATCTCTCAAACATTTACATATAATCAAACAAATGTCTAATGCCCTATGTTCAAGATAAATATTTCACTGGGTTACTTATCTATCAGATTGCACTGGCAACAAGCATTTAGATATTTGGAATCTTGCTTGTAGGTGCTCTAAATATTGAAAATCATTTTAATGGTTTGTACTTTGTAGTCATTTGGTTGACCAGCCAATAATATCAATATTGAATGCAATTGATTGCCAATTTTGTTGTCATATGAGCCCCTGTGCTGTCTAAGACATTTGAAGACAATAATTTAAGTATATATTACAAACAAAAAGAGTATCATAAAAGACAATATAGTCAGAAAGCAACTTATGGCATAAATGCCATGAGAAATGCTTATTTTGAAAGAAATGAATGATGTGGCAATGTTATCATGCAATTAACTTATTTTACTACTCACATTCTTCTCCACTAGTATTCACTTGCACCAAGACCTTCAGAGGCTTCCTTCCCAAGCTAGCAACCATACGATCAAGATGATTAGCAATCTGTAGATTACAAAAAAAGATGGATATTGTTACTTATAGCTAGAGATTAAAGAGCTGCAGATATAATGCTAACTCTTCTCTTTCTTTTCTTTACAAAACAAATTATAGCGGTTTAAATGATTAAATAGCAGAAACATTAATACAGAGCACCGTGGAGCAAAATGGCAGACTATGCTAATAATTGCCATTTTATTCGATCCTTTACGAACTAGCAGATAAAGATATTAAACAAGATGGAGATAAGAAATATTACTCCTTTAAGGGAACCGCACTTGTATGAACCTGCACGGTTTCTGTGATACTCTTTTTTCTATGTGGCTTGTACTTTGAGTTCGATTGAACTGTGATATGTAGACGTTGTGGTCGGTCGACGTGAATCGATAAGATTTAGTGTGTGAAAAGAGATAGAGGAAGATCTAAGAAATTTTAGTACAAATAACAAAAAGAGAGTTGAAGATTCTTGATTTTAACTAGAGATATCACCTTACGGTGGAAAAGATCCACACAGTCAACTCCAAATAGTTGGGACATTATGGCATGCTGTTTATTGTTGTTTTTAAATGTCTCTTAAACCTGTAAAAATCCCACCTTGTGTTTGTCTTTGGCACTTAATTAGAAATATGGTAATCCAAACATGGAAATCTTGGACTTTTTCTTTGGAAAATATCATGCTTCTTACTTTAGTTGCATATGCAAAACAAAGGGTAAAAAAACACTGAATTTGAATATAAATGAACTACTTATGCAATTGAGTTTACCTTTTCGTCATCTACGGTCTCAACCATATCAAGATTTGGAACACCAGCTGCATTATGAACAACAAAGGCTTACATTCGAAACAATATAAAAAGATACTAAAAAATTAACACAACTGTAAAATTATGTCAATAGACCATTTTACAGTCCAACAAAATTGCATATCAGATGGGACATAGATATGCAATTCCAACTTACTTTTTTGAGAGTTGGATCAAGGCCAACTGTCCTGGCAGTTTCTTGATATGCATGGATAGCCTAATTACATTTTCTTTCATGGAGAACCATCGATGTTGAGAAACAGAAGATTTTTTCAGTGGGATGCACAAAAGTTAAATCCAAACATTCCAAATGGTACATTATGAACTTTACTTCCATTAAATGGTAATTTAAAGTAAAATACATAGTACTCATCAATGAACATATTATTGAATTGGTGTTAGGCAAAACAAACAAAAGCAATGAGCAAGGAAAAAAAAAAACAATCTGTAATATCAGTAAAAGTCTCAACAACAGACCATCTCCTATACCTGCAAGAATTTTAAAAAGTTACCTTTTATGTCAAGATGAATAACTTGCTAGGGTCATATAAAGGAACAAATCAACTTAAGACAAAATTGATAGTCATTAGAAGAATACCAAGAAGGGATTTCACTTTGTTGCTTTGCAAGTTACCAATGAAATGCCACTCGATGTCCGAAGGAAGCTGAAAAAGGCAAACAAAAAAAAAGAGAGTGAAATTTTACATATAAAAATGATTTTAGCAGAGACTTTTTACAAATGACAGTAGAGGCCCCAAGTTTTTAAATTCAAGTACAAGAAACAGTTCAATATTCGGTGACAATTTTGGCCACTAAAACACTACTAGAAAGCATGTAAACAAGTATCTCATTGACTAAATCCCATACTCAAGGAATGGAATAGCTAAAACAATTGGCAATATGGGGCAACAATCCCAGAATCTGCCATTAAGATGTTTACTATTTTGTATGTATCTGTCTCATATATCAGAAATATAGAGTATACATAGATTGCAAGTCAAAATTGTTCTTGGCTTCAACCAAAGATATTAATTAGTCAATGGAAGACACAACTGAAGCACCCGTACTCATCATGCTCAAAATTCTAGTGCTTTAATCTTGATTGCTTCATTGGAAGCCTTGTTTTTATTGTAAAAACCTTCCAGTCTAATATTAAGTTTTTTTTCTTTCTTTTTTGGCAAAGAGTAAGTGAAGAATACAGGATTCAAGCCTAGGACCTTGCGATAAACTGTCAAAGTCTTTACCAACTAAGCTAATTAATACCTTCAGCAGAATAAAAATAAATATATATTCCTGGAAACTCCTGCACATCTGATAACTCCAACTACTCCCTGAACAGAATATATATATATATATATTGTTGGAAACTTCCTCGATAGACTATTGTGATCTGCAATTTCAGTTCTCTCAGTACTTCCAAATATTTCAAGCATTCAACCGAACAAGCATAAGGTAACTAAAACTCATTGATCCATCAAAATTCACATTCCTATCCTTCTACAGATATGGCACTACCTAACTTCAGTCTTCATGGATTGTCCAAGATTTTAACTTCAAATTGATACTTCCTGGTCGATTGTCTTCACCATCCTATGCCGCATCGATTTCATTGATTAAAACAAAGTTCCGAAAGCTACACTGTAGCAATCTCCAAGAACAGAATGATTAGGGCTATATGGACTTCTTCCCAAGTAAGATGCTATTTTGCATCATCTTATTCAGGGAAGCAATAAACAAAAGAGCATATATTACACTGATCGAGGCTTCTTGAAACATTCAAACACTGAATCAAACTTGATACAGAAAGCACCTTATTAAATCTAGGTCGCACATGTATCTGAAGTCTTTCAGAGAGAAGAAAGAAGGGGAAGGATAAAGAAATCGGGGAACCTGAGGGGCCTTCTCGACGATCTCCTGGACGTAATTCTCGCCGAAGCAGCGGTGGCCGACGTCGTAGACCTGGCGGATGAGGGATACGGGCTTCGTTTTGCTGACCGCCACCACTCGAACCTGCTCCGGCGACCGACCGCATCGCTCCGCCGCTTGCTGGACCCGGGTGAGTACCGAGCGGAGGGCCGTCGCGGCGGCGCCTTCCGTGGCTGGAGCAGACATGATGGCGCCGGGCCCGTCCGCACCAGAGGACTCGCTCACCTGCGCCGTAGGGATGAACCGCGATGGTAGTAACTATGCGGCGGACGAACGACGCTGCCTGGTGGCGACGCGATCGACCCATCCTCGTTTTGATGACGGAGCCCAGTGCGGTGGGTGATCTTGTAATTTTACACGTACGTCGGGCGATCGGGACGCTTCCCAGTTTGGGTTTCACAATTTCGCGCCGAACGGGTCGAGTCAACATAAATATTTTCCATGGAGACATCTAAATTAGATTTGTATATTATTACGTGAGCAAGCAATTCATGTCTGCCTGTAATATTTTTTTTCTTCTATTTTTAGTATAAAAATATATGAATATTTTCAATTCGGTCCTTTCACTGTTGGGAAATGCTAATTAACTGAACCAAATTACTCCAAAAATATATCAAGTAATTTAACTAATCTGGAATCCTTAGCCCCACCATTTTTTTTTTACTCTTTCACTCAATTTATATCAAATGTTATCAATGTCTCTTGTATCACGATAAGAGACTGGGATGTTGGGACATGTTACCACATCAGTATTTTTCTAACAAGTAGTTAAAATTATCTTGAATCACTTAGCCCAATCTTTTGTTTTTTTGTTGTCTTTACTTTTTTTTGACACAATTTATCAAAATTTATCAATATGTCACTAATATCACGTTTTGTTTTTTTCTTTCGGAATTTGAGTAGCAGTCCAACTAATGATAGCTAATATACATGAAAATTGGACACCACTATAACTCAAAATCTCTAATATTTACGTTATGGGTCAAATATATTGTGCCATCGGACTGTTTTAATATTTATCAAAATATCATTAATTATTCATACACACGAATAGTCCCGAAGCTTAAAACCCAAATTCACCTTCAGATCAAGCATGATATGTTGTCGTAAAACAAGAAAAAATATGTTTAATACATGTAGGAAAAGAAGATCTCCACGACAACAAAAAAAAAGGAATCTAAAATAGACGATTCTCATTGCTCTGGACCCCACAAGTCACCACACTATTTTTCCTTGTTTTTCTTAGATACCAGACGAGAGCTCCGATCCCCACTGCACCCGCCACCGAAACAGTGGTCGTCCCTGAGAAGAAGACGATGCTTCTCGTTACACGCAGAAGTCTTCCAAATGCAAACCATCCATACTGATAAACCGATCCTTACCTGCAATGACTGCAGCTGATGCTCGATGTCCTCTGTACGTGCCATCTACTGTGCAACACAGATTCAATTAGCAAATGCTTTTAACTGTGCTAAAGAAAAAGAGTCCGAACGTAACAGATGAAGAGATGCAGCGTTCATGATATGTTCAGGGGATGCTATGTCATTTGATCAACGTTTTGGAGATTCGAGTTAAAACACATCTGAGAGAGGTAAAAAGCAATGCTACGGAGATGCTTTACTGGGCGAAGAAGCCACCATAATAAAGCGCTTTATGTCTTCCTTTATTTTACTTCCTTTTTAGATTGTTAATACAACTATATATCTCTGCAAAAGCTAAAAGTTATCCGGCGATTAATTAGAAGAGCTACTTAATTACGTGCAAAGCTGCAAAGTTACCTGTGCAGTAGGTGGTGGCGTTGCCTTCGTCGCAGAGACAGAGGAAGGTCCTCGACTGCGTCTCGAACCCGCAGGTTCCCCCGACCCGCCTGACGTCCTCGCACTGAAGGCACCTCGTCGTCACCGGGATCTCGAAGTCCACTCGAATGCCGTACTCCGGGACCTGGTCGTACGGCGGGAAGTTGGCGCCCACCGTCCTCCAGTACACGCTCGCGTACGTGGAGCAGTGCTGCAGCAGGAGCCTCAGCGACTCCGACGCCTTGGGGTAGTAGGAGCAGCAGCTAGTCCGCCGGTCCGCCAGCACGTCGGGACACTCGGGCGGGTTGCGGCACAGGTACGCGGAGCTGTCGCAGGCCGAGTCGCAGCGGTCCGGGAAGCGCTCGCAGAAGGCGGGTTTGGGCTCCACGATGACGGACTCGCCGCTGCAGTTGAAGAAGAGGTAGTCGTTCTTGGACGAGAGCGAGAAGCGGGTGCTGGTGTCGAGGCTGAAGGGGTTGGCCGCGCGCCGGAGCACGGCGTCGTCGGGGCCGGAGGAGTGGCAGCTCCACATGGACGGGTCGTTGACGACGAGGTGGGGGTCGGTGTAGTCGACGGCGGCGACGGGGTACGTCCCCGAGGGTGTGCGGAGGAATAGGCGGGAGGCGTTGGAGCAGATGAGCATGTTGCGGTAGTAGGGGCTGCCGCAGCCGTCGTCGATGCCGAGGGGGTAGCGGATGGGGATGGCGCCGCAGGACGTACGGCAGAGACTGGACTGTGCCAAGGAGTGGGTATCGATGGAAAGGAAAATGATGACGGCGACGAGGAGCGGGGAGAGGAAGTCCATTGTGGACGATGAGAAGGGAAGACGAGGCGTTGCAGTGGTATGTCATGGTCGGAAGGAGGTGTTAAGAGGCAAAGGTGGAGGATAAAGAACGCGTCTGAAGGTTCTCTGTCGACGCACTTTGCTTTCTTTTCTTGCTTTCGCTGTTGTACGTTCTGCTTTTGGTTTCTTGCAGTGTATTATATATATACATAAATATATATATAATTGGGGAAGAAAATTAATTATATAAATTGCTGTAATAATTTGGGAATGGATAAATACCATTATCCTTAGAAGATATTAAATCAACAAAATTTATATCATCAGATCTAATCAATCAACCGTATATATAAATTGCTGTACTAATTTGGAAATGGATAAGTATCATAATCTAAAGAAAAGATTTAGAAGATACTAAATCATCAAAATTTATATTAGAAGATCTATTTTATCACATCTTGTTGGGTACCTTTATGCCATAGCCGCTGAGTTAGCACGACTGGATTTGGGTTCGAATGTGTCGAGATTTCCTTGACTGATCTTTAGATCGGCTGCGGGTGTTGGATCGGTCGAAATGAGTCCTTAGTCCGCTTCAGAAAGAGGCTTCTCTTTTGAACACAGGTCGCCTCGAGCTCTCTGACTCTTGCACACAAGTCGGGTTGGGGATATAGGACCCGACCCCTCCGATGATCAAGTCAGTACACCATTGAGGAAGATTTGTTCTTGGGAAAATAGGCAGAAGAAGAAAAAGCAGGAGAAGAAGCAGAAGAAGAAGCAGAAGAAGAAGACCCACCTCTTTTCCGCAACATGGTTTGGGATTATATATTGAAGAAAGGCTGACCCCCGAGGCACGGTACCGTGCCGCCTCCAGGAGCCGCCATTCTGGGCTTTTTGGGATGGCGCTATGAAGGCGCCGTCCCGGGCTCTCTGGGATGGCACTATTCCTTGGTGCCTGCGCCTGCATGATGGTGCGCCCTGAGGGACCACATCGATGTCGTCTCCAGGCTTCCTGGGATGGCGTTGTACTGTGGACGACGCCTGCGCCCGTACGGGGGCGTGGTTTGGTGGGTGACGCTTTGTGCCTTGGTTGGTGCCCGTTCTGGCATGGCCAGGGGGTCATTGAGCTAAGCTGAGATGGTCTACCACCTCAGCTTTTATGATGATGCGGCAGTAGGGCACCACCTAGGAGCGGGTGGCATGGGTATGTGACCCATCATTCTCTCACCCCGAAGGAAGCCATGCATCGGCTCTTGGTGGGGGAAGGGAAGCCGAGGCGTGGCTTTTGTTCCTCGAAGCTGAGACCTCCGGTTTGCCTTTTACGCTGTTGCTGAGAAGATTTCGGGGTGTTTGACTTAGACGGTCTACGGCCGAGGTATGCGGCTCGAGCGATCTGCGACCGAGGTGTATGACTCGGGCAGTCTGCGACTGAGGTATATGGCTCGGGCGGTCTATGACAAAGGTGTACGACTCAGGCAGTCTGCGGCCGAGGTACGCGGCTTAGGTGATCTGCGGCCGAGGTGTACGACTCGGGCTGTCTATGGCCGAGGTACACGACTTGGGTGGTCCGCGACCGAGGCATACGACTAGGGTAGTTTGTGGCCGAGGTACACGGCTCGGGCAACTTGCGACCGAGGTGAATGTCTCGAGCAGTCTGCGACTTAGGTACACGACTCGGGCGGTCCACGACCGAGGTGTATGACTCAAGCAGTCTACGGTTGTTAGGGGAAACAACTTTTTACCGTGACCCCGGGGCGCACGGCGCGGAATCCGAAAAACGGGGTCGCCTCGCATGGTTCGCCCGTCGATGGCTCCCGCCACGCCCGCCGAGCTCTCCGAAAGGCACCGCGCGCGCTTCCTCGCTGGGGATGAGACTCGCAGCAGGCGGGGCCTGATGTTCGCCCGACCCCCTCCGACGCCTAAGTCAAGATCGCCCGCTCACCGAGTTCCTGAGAATTGCGGGGTTCGAGTCTACTCACCTCTCGGAGTGTTCTTGGATTCAATAGCCCAAAAATCCTCCTCCTTGTCTTACCTTAAATGGGCTCGGACGGAGGGCATGCCCCGGCCGTCCGCAGTGGCGACGGGCCCGACTTCACACGCAGGCCGTGCCGCGGGTCAACTTGGCGGTAGTTGGGGCGATGCCGAGGAGAAGCGACGCCGCGATCAAAGCGTATGCATCGAGCGCAGGAGGGGCGCCGACATCATCCGTACGCATCAAGACCGTGTGTCACCTCATACTTAATATCCCTAACACTACCCCCTCAAAAGCCACTCGCGGACGCACTTTGAGGCTTGGGGGTGTGCTCGAGAAACCTCGTTGCCGATCAAATCTCGCGAGGTTCTCGCCAGACGCATCATAATTGACCGAATCCATGTGCGTGATACGGTCGAGGCGCCGCCAAGACCCGGAAACCGGCGATCGAGGAAGCTTAAGATCTCGTGAATCAACCTGCTCGATAAAGGGGGTCGAGGAACCTCAAGACCTAGCGTAATCGCCAACCGCTGCTCGATATAGGGCCGAGCGACGCCAAGGCCTAGGGAAGCCGGCGGTCGACGCCGCCAAGACCATGTAACCGAACCGCTCGATAAAGGGGGCTGGCGAGACGCCCGATCCTCGTTGTTGCCGACGCCCAGAATCCGGGTCGGTGACTCGCCGCTTAGGCCCGCTGGAACCAATGGCCGAGCCGCCGAGACCATGTACCGAACCGCCGTCGGGTAAGGGCAGCGACGCCCGCTCTCGCATCGACCCGCTGCGTTGGTAATAAGGGTCGAGGTCACGCACATGACCGAAAACCATGATGACCGAACCGCTGCTCGATATGGCCGAGGCGCCGCTCGAGGCCCAGAATACCAGTGGTCGAGCTGCTGCTCAAGACCTGTGAAACCAGAATAACCGAACCGCCGTTCGGGACAAAGAGGGTCGAGGAGACGCCCGATTCCCGTTGCCAAACCGACGTCCGGTAATCAGGGGTTGAGACTCGCGCTAGGCCCGTTGAACCAATGGCTGAGCCGCCGCTCGAGACCATGTACCGAACCGCCGTTCGGGGTAAGGGCAGCGACGCCCGGTTCTCGTTACACCCGCCGCTTGGAACTAAGGAGTCGAGGTCACGCGCACGACGCTTGAGAACTGTAATGACCAACCGCCGCTCGATATGGACCGAGCCGCCGCCAAGGCCTGAATACACGATGGTCGAGCCGCCGCCAAGACCTAGAAGACCGATATCGCCAACCGCCGGGATATGGGGCCGAGCCGCCAAGGCCCGAATACTCGTGGTCGAGCCGCCGCCAAGACTCGAAGATCGGCATATCGCCAACCGCTGCTCGGGATATGGGCCGAGCCGCCGCCAAGGCCCGAATACTCGTGGGTCGAGCCGCCAAGACTGGAAGATCGATATCGCCAACCGCCGCCGATATGGGGCCGAGCCGCCGCCAAGGCCTGAATACTGCGGGTCGAGCCGCCAAGACTGGAAACCGATATCGCCAACCGCTGCCGATATGGGGCCGAGCCGCCGCCAAGGCCTGAATACCGTGGTCGAGCGCCGCCAAGACTGAAGATCGATATCGCCAACCGCTGCTCGATATGGGCCGAGCCGCCAAGGCCGAATACCGTGGTCGAGCCGCCGCTCAAGACTGGAAGATCGATATCGCCAACCGCTGCTCGATACGGGGCCGAGCCGCCGCCAAGGCCCGTAATACCTGCGGGTCGAGCCGCCGCCAAGACTGAAAACACCGCCGCCGCGCCAAAAACGGCTCGCGATAGTGCGTTGCCGGAGTCGAGGAGCGCCGCGGCCGGGCAAGTTTCTTACCGGGGTGGACACGTCACCTCTTCATTAATATGACGCGCGCTCGATCGCCTGGCGTGATGCTATTGGGCGGTGTGGCGGTGTCATGTCGCCGCCGCCGGGAGGCGAAAGGTCGAGGCCCCCTTTCTATAAATAGCGAGCTCCACGACACTCTATCACTTTATCGAGTTTTCATCTCTTGTCCCGCCGCTGCCTTCCTTCAAGTTTCCTCCCTAGGCTCCGGTGCCCTTTAACTTCTTCCAGCCGATTTCTTCCATTATAGGTTAGTGCGCGATGGGTCTTCCTTCCACTTCCTCTTCCTCTTCCTCTGCTTCTTCTTCCTCCTCCCCATTAGTCACAACCCGCGCCGCTCTCCCTTCATCTCTTCTTTCCAGCCCTTCCTCGGATGCAAGTGAGGCGGCGCGTGCGTTAGAGGCCATAATGTGGCCGCACGACCAAGACTCCACCTTGGACGAGCGCATGGTGGGGATCCTCCGGCGGCGCTACGGCGTCCCGGAGGAGTACAACCTCCTAGCCCCTGAAGCGGGACAGCGGGCTTTCGACCCGGTTCCCAAGGGCTTTGCCCTGACCGTCGATGCCCTAGATGTCACGTGGCCATTACCCTCTCCCAACAAAACCGGCTTGCCGGGTGTGCAGTGCCAACGCTTATAAGGCTCAAGATCTCCCCTTTCCTTACCAATGTGGGACTAAATGCACCTTGCCTACCCGCTCTTGGGGCGCACCGTCTCTTGGGGTGCACGGCTGCCTACCCGCTCTTGGGGCGCACTCTCTGGGTGTACGGCGTGATACCCCTTCCGGGGTCATCACCGTGGCATCCTTGAGAATTCACCCTGCCTACCCTATCTGGGCGCTGGCGTGACATTCTCCCCCACCCAATCTCGTGACGTCGCCACGGACAGCCACCGCACCGCCTACCTCGGGCGTGGACACCCTCCGGGTAATTGGTGAAGGCTAGGGGTTGCTCTGATACCACTTATCACGTGGCCATTACCTTCTCCCAACAAAATCGGCTTGCCAGGTGTGCAGTGCCAATGCTTATAAGGCTCAAGATCTCCTTTTTCTTTACCAATATGGGACTAAATGCACCTTGCCTACCCGCTCTTGGGGCACACCCTCTCTTGGGGTGCACGGCTGCCTACCCGCTCTTGGGGCGCACCCCCTCCTGGGGTGCACGGCGTGATACCCCCTCCGGGGTGATCACCGTGACATCCTTGAGAATTCACCCTGCCTACCCTCTTTGGGCGCTTGGCGTGACATAGAGGCCGGCCTGCGCCTTCCCCTGCATCCAATCATTGTATCCTGCATCTCCCTGTGGCGTATTTCGCCTTCGCAGATAACTCCCAACTCCTGGCGGTATCTGGTGGCTTTCCTGGGGGAATGCCACTACGCCAACATCGCCTCCACCCGCAACCTCTTCCTCTCCTGCTTCCGCCTCTTCAAGGGGTCGGGGGGTTACTTCCTGGCCGCACGACCAGGGTTCCGGGTTAGCGGCGCCCCCACCAATAACAAAGGGTGGAAGAGGCGTTTCTTTTTTGTCCAGTGTCAAATGGACTGGGGTTTTGGGGTTCGGTGGTCGTCAAGGACCATCGATAACACTGCCCCGAAGCTCAGTGCCGAGGAGCGCGCTCATCTCGAGCGGTTGAGGGTAATCCTCCCTTCCTCGCAAGCCATCCGCAACATGTCGGAGCAGTGGCTCGTGGAGGCCGGACTAAGTCCGTGCTCACGGGTAGGCCGTTGTTGTCTCGCCTCTTTTAGGCTTGCCGCATTCTAGCTTCTAACACATTTGTTGCTCTGCAGATGGTGAACTCGCGTCCTTCCACGACTCGGTGCCGAGGCCTCCGCGCCTCCGGCGGTTCTGCGACGGTGGCTCGCGCACCACCGGCGAGGGGCGCCCAAAGAAAAGGGCGAAGGCCAAGGACGTGGACTCGAGACGCCCGGCCGCGGCGGCGACGAACGATCGGCGCCACCACTCGCCGAGAGTGCCGGTCCCCAGGGACGATCGGAAGGGCCAGCGTCCTCCAGCCATGAAGGACTGCTGGTCACGCCGGGAAGGATCACCGCTCCTTTCCCGAATGATGGGGAGGTCCTTCGGGCCGCCGAGCGACCCTCTCGTGGCCCGGTGGCATGGTCTGCCCCGAGGACAAGGTGTGGGTCGGGGAGAGCCTCGCCAGCTACCTCCGGGGCGCCCATCCCGACGCCGCCGACATTTACACACTCTCGGAAGTGCTCATGGCCAAGTCCACCAAGTCGGTGTTGTGGGTAAGCACCGCCTTGCGTGTATCTTCTTAGCTGAGCACTGTTCACTACTTTCAGCCTTCTTTCTCTTTGTGCAGAATCTCCACTACACCACAGCCCTCATCGACCGGGTGCATGACTCGGCCGATTGGACGGCTCGGTCGAGTGCAACTTGGAGTTGCGCCGCCACTGAGGAGGCCCGAGCGGATCGGACCCGAGGCGTTGTCGCGCCGAGCAACGGCGACATGGGCGCGAAGTCGCGCGTCGACCACCGAGCTCGAGGCGCCGCGACGAGGTCGGATCTGCAGGTTTCTCCGACGGAGAAGCCGAGAACCGCCTCCGGATGAAGGAGGCTTCGAGTTGGCCGCCAAGCCGACCTCGAGGGAGGCCGAAAGGCCGCCAGGAAGCCCTGCCGCGGAAGGTAGTCGGCCGAGAGGGACCGGAGGCGCCGACGCTAAAGAAGCTCGGAGGGCTTCCTCCTTGGCCCGACCGGACGGGCCGTGTGTCGCATTTAATATGGGTACAAGGTTGCCCTGCCCCGAGCATGCCCTCCGTGCTCGGCCGAGGAGGACCCTTCGCCTCACGCCCGAGGATCGTGGGGTCGACATGCCCGCGAGGTTCCTTCGACGACAGCCTCCCGAGGCCGCGGCCAAGACTTCTTTCTTCTTTTTGGAGGGTCTTCCCTGGCTTTTGTAATATTTCTTTCCCCTCTAGGGGCCCATCTTGTAATCCAAACCTTTTTGTAATACATTTTCGTCTTCTTAATACAATCTCCGACTTCTTTCCAATAGCCTGAGTCTGATACTGATTTACTTCCGTTTTGTCCTCAAACAAAATATTTCTTAAGGTTCGACGCCCAAGTCCTCGAATCGCTGTCGGCCATAGTCGCGAGCCTAACGCTCCTGGCCTGACTACTTTGATTACTCTAGGGGCCTTCCCACTTAGGTGCGAGCTTGCCCTCGAGTGGGAAGGGTCGCTTACTCCGCCAGGACTAAGTCTCCCATCCCGAGGGTCGAGGCGCACCTTCTTGTTGTAACTCCCGGCAACACTTTTGTTGTACGCCAAAGATCTTTACGCGCGTGCTGGCCCCGCGTCTTCTAGCAGGTCTAGGCCAGCCCGAACTCCCCGGGCCGAGGTGGATTCTCATAGTTCTCCACCCGAATGTCGGAATGACCAACTCGGCCGGGCAGGATCGCTTCACGCCAATGCCAGTCAGTAGGGGACTCGCCTGCCGCCTTCGGTAGTCCGCAGAGACCATAGGATGTTCGGAGCTCGTCGACCCACCAATCGGGCTTCCAGTCCTTTTCCTAAGTCCATCCAAAGATAGATCGGTTGGTCACCTCAGCGAGCCCGCTGGTCCGGGTGGGCCACCGAGCTAAACCTCAATCGATGTGGTAAGTCGCGCAGTAACTCCGAGAACCGAGTGCCGGCGAACCGGGTTCGCGACGCGATGATAACGCTGGGCGATCAATCGGGTTACGATGTTCTTTCATACGAACTGCTCGACCTGCTCGGCCAGTAATGGTTGCTGTGGCTCGGCTTCCACCCACTTAGTGAAATAATCTATCCCCACGATGATATGTCTCCGCTGGCCGAACGCCGGGGGGAACGGCCCCAAGAGGTCCATTCCCCATTGAGCGAAGGGCCAAGCACAATCCATGGAGGCGAGCGGACCGCGGGAGCCGCGGAGCGCGGCCTGGCGCCGGGCAGTGTCGCACCGCCGCACGAAAGCCTTGGCGTCTCGGCAGCGAGGCCGCATAGCCTCGGCGCAATATTTTGAAGGCCAAAGTTCGGCCGCCCATGTGCTCCCACAAGTCCCGCCGTGGACCTCGGCGAATCACTTCCGCCTCTTCGGATCTAAGCATCGTAGTAGGGGTGGGAGAACGACCTTGTAGAGCCGATCGCCGATCTCGCAGCACCACGCCTGGTTCGGGCGGAGCCGCCATGCCTTGACCTCATCCGCAGTAGGATCCCATGGCGTTGTACGCCAAGACTTCCCGAATCCACGAGGGTGGGGTGGTCGACCGGGTCCCCTATCTCCATGATGGCCACCGACCGTGTGTCGCCTCTTCGACCTGGATGTTCCTCGGATCGGCCCCGAGGCTAATTTCGCTGGTCCGCCCGCTCGCTCGGGACCCGTACCATGGACAGTGAAGCGGGAAAATTAGAGGTTTGGGCTTTTACCTCGGTCGTATTTTGACATGGTCGGATCTCGCGCTCGATACTCCCGCCAACTTGTTCGGCGACGAGTTGGGAATCCGTGAGGACATGGATCGCCCCGCTTGCATCTCCGCCAAACGGAGGCTCGCGAAGCGCCTCGTATTCCGCCTCATTGTTTGTGGCCTCGGTTGAAGCGGAGGGAACGCCAAAGCGTGTCCATCGGGTCCTCTAGAATGAGTCCGCGCCGGCCCCGGAGCCGAAGACCCATCCACGCAAGGTCCAGCCTCGGTGGATTCGCCAACGCCGCTCCGGCCATGCGTTAACTCCGAGATGAAATCGCCAAGGCCCGGGCCTTGATGGTCGTTCTCGGCTTGTAGCAGAGGTCAAACTCGGATAGCTCCCCCGACCCCTTTAGGAGACGCCCTGCTACGTCAAACTTAGAAAGAACTTGACGCAGGGGTTGGTCGGTAATTACCTCAATCGTGTGGGCTTGGAAGTAGGGGCGTAGCTTCGAGCCGCTAGAACAAGTGCCAATGCCAGCCTTTCAATGGGAGGATAGCGCTGCTCCGGCCCACGCAGCACGTGGCTGGTGTAGTAAACCGGGTGTTGTGCATCGGGGGCTTCCTTCACAAGCACCGAGCTCACTGCGTGCTGAGATGCCGCCAGGTAGAGGGTAAGTTTTTCTGGCGCAGACACCGAGATAAGGCGGGGGAGCTCGGATAAGTGCTGCTTCAGGCCTGCGAAAGCTTCTTCGCATTCTGCCCATTGGAAGTTCTTTGGATCTTTGAGGACCGGAAGAAAGGAAGGCACTTATCTCCGACGGACAGTAAACCGGACAGAGCCGCTTATCCTTCCGTTAAGGCATTGAAGCTCCTTTATCGCTCTTGGAGATCTCATGTCGGTGAGAGCTCGGATCTTCTCGGGTTGGCATCAATTCCTCTCTCGTACGATGAACCCGAGGAACTTCCCTGATGTCACGCCGAAGACGCACTTGGCCGGATTAAGGCGCATCCCATATCTTCTCAGCGTGGAGAAGGTCTCCCGCAAGGCGTCGAGGTGTGCAGCCCCGGAGCGACTTTTCTCGACCATATCGTCAACGATACCTCCATGTTTCGGCCTATTTGTCGGGCTAACACCTTGTTCACCATCCTTGGTAGGTGGCGCCCGCGTTTTTAACCCGAACGGCATAACCTTGTAGAAGTAGGCTCCCGGGTGTGGAAGGTCGTATGTTGCCGATCCTGGGGCCATCCGGATCCGGGTTGTAACCGAATAGGCGCCCATAAAGCGAGAAGCGCATTCTCGGCTGAGTCGACCAGCTGGTCGATCCTAGGTAAGGGGAAGCAATCCTTCGGGCAAGCACGATTCAGATCGGTGTAGTCGACACACATCCTCCAGCTCCCATTAGGCTTCTTGACGAGGACTACATTGGACAGCCACTGAGGGTACCGGACTTCCTCGATGAAGTCCGACGCCAAGAGCCTATCGACCTCCCTTTGCACCGCTTGTTGGCGCTCGAGGGACTGAGTCCGGGGTCTCTGTCTCACCGAGCGGGCGGTCGGGGAGATATGCAGATGGTGTTGGGAGACTTCGGGGTCGATTCCCGGGAGGTCGGCACCGCCTGTGCGAAGACGCCGCGCTTTCTTGGAGGAGGCTGAGCTGTGCCCGCTCTGATTATCCAGTGTCCGGCCGATCCCGACCGTCCGACGGACGGCCTTGCAGCGGAATATTAACCGCCGGATTTGTCGGCCGGGTGCCTTGGCGGCGCGGCCCCGCGTGGGTCTTCGAGGGGCTGCTCGCCTCTTCCTCTTACGCAAGGGGGTCGCGGACAAGTAACACAGCCTAGACTCCTGAGGATCTCCCCGAACCTCCCCGACCCCGGCACTGGTCGGGAACTTCAGCGTCCGATGGTATGTGGATATGATGGCCCTTAGCCAGTTGAGGGTGGGTCGGCCCAGAATGACGTTGTACGCAGTGGGGAGGTCGACCACCAGAAAGGTTACCATCAGAGTTTTGGCCTTCGGGGAGTCCCCGAGTCAATGGTAGGTTACCGCGCCCGCGGCGAAATCGAGTCGCCGTAAAGCCGGTGAGCGCAGTGCAGGGCTTGTGGCTTCCTTCGCAACCCCAACTCGTAAAAGGCCTCAAGTAGAGGATGTCGGCCGAGCTGCCGTTGTCGACCATAATCCTTCGGACTGGCGTTGGCTATTCGGGCCGACACCACCAACGCATCATCATGCTCTACATTCTCCCATATCCCCGAGGGGAATGTGATCTCCGCTCGAGGAGGGTGGTGGTATTCCAGAGCAACGGCTCGAGCGTACGCCCTTCGACCCGAAGCGCTATGTCCTCCAGCAGCGGGCCCTCCTGTGATCACATCGATGTGTTGCTCGATCGGGCCATCGGGGCGCAGGGATGGTGCCCGCGGATGCTGCAGGTATTGATCTAGGTGACCTCTTCGGATCAGCTCTTCAATTTGCCGCCTACCGTGGCATTCGTGTCATGTCCGCGATGGAAGCGGCAATACGGGTGCTATCGCCAGCTCTCGTCGGCTTTCATCCGGCGGGGCGGCTCGAGCATTCCCGCTCCTTTATCCGGAGGAATATTTGCGCCCGAGACGCCTTCAAGGAGGTGGCGCTCGGCCACAGATGGGTCGGGCGCCCATGCGGTGCGCTCTTGCGGGACTCCCGCCGGTTGTCGGTCCCGACGGGATGGAGTAGGATGCCCCCTCGGCCGTTCTTCTTTCCTTCCCGACATCCAGGTTTCGGCCGCCACGTATTGACTTGCCCGCTAGAACATCTCCGCGACGGACGCGGGGTCGCTTCCACCACTGTGGACCAAAGAAAACCTCGACGGCCGAGCCCCATCATAAACGCCTGCATTAGCCGATGGGTGAGCGTCCGATAACTCCTGCATTCTCGGTGGTGAACCTTCGAACGGAAGTCGAGAGGGTTCGCCCTCCTTTGCTTCAAACCGGAGGAGTGCGATCAAGGCTTTGGTCGCGCAAACGCCAAGAAGCGTAGCTCAAGTCCTTGGCGAGCCGCTTCAAAGGATGTTACCGACCCGCTTTTTAAGGTACCGCATCACGCACGCGGATCTTTCAACGCGGTGGGAACGCCCCGCACATCAAGGCGCCCGAGGTTCCGTGATAGGGCCATTTGGGCCCGGAAGGCGGCGACGTGATCCGGTCACCGACTCCATCATAAAGATCGATGGAGGGAGACGGAAGTTCAAGGGCACCGGGTATTCCCGCATGGGTGGCGAACGGGACTCAGCGGGACACTTCCTCTCGCTTCTTTGGACTTACGGACGCCCTTTGCACCTCATCCACCACCGTAATGGACCGGATTTGAGCCCGAAATAGGTCCGCTGAGTTCGAAGATACCGCCGAAGTTCAAAGCGGACGCCCGTGTTTTCAAGAGCTCCGGTTCCGTCCCCCGGGAGGCCGGGAAGATGGCACCGGCGGATCGCCTCATGATGCCGGGAAGAGGTTCCGGCCTGAGGGTCGCCGCCCGGAGTAGGCGAGGAGGACAGCCGACAAGATACGTGGTCCGCACTGCTGGGAAAGGTCACGAAAAGCCTCCACCGTGACGGTGGGAGGAGCGGGAACCCGACTTGGCGGGTAGAGCCCGGCGCCGCTAAATATGCTCCAGAGGCGATCTATAGTTGCGGCGGATCGCCCTCCAGGGTTCGGAGGTCCGCGACCTCCGCCGAGGTGCCAGCCGGAAACGACCTTTCGTCCATGTGTCGTTAAGGGCGGAGCAGGTAGTCCCTCGCCAGAGTGGCCCTCCTTCTAGCACCAATCTGTTAGGGGAAACAACTTTTTACCGTGACCCCGGGGCGCACGGCGCGGAATCCGGAAAACGGGGGGTCGTCTCGGTACGGTTCGGGCCCGTCGATGGCTCCTGCTCACGCCCGTCGAGCTCTCCGAAAGGCAGCTGCGCGCTCCTCGGCCGTCGGGACGACCTGCAGCAGAGCGGTCGGATGTTCCGCCACCCTCCGACGCCTAAGTCAAGATCGCCCGTCCGAGTTCCCAGCTGAGAATTACGGGGTTCGAGTCTACTCACCTCTGAGTGTTCTTGGATTCAATAGCCCAAAAATCCTCCTCCTTGTCTTACCTATTCGGCTTAAATAGGTCGGACGGAGGGCATGCTCCCGCCCGCAGTGGCGACGGCCCCGACCACGCAGCCGGGGCCGTGGTCAACCTGGCGGGTAGTTGGGGCGATGCTGAGGAGGAGCGACGCCGGGCGATCAAAGCGCATGCATTTAGAGCGCAGGAGGGGCGCTGACATCATCCGGGTGTACGACCGAAGACCAGGTGTCACCTCATACTTAATATCCCTAACAACGGTCGAGGTACATGGCTTAAGCGGTCTACGACCGAGGTGTATGACTCGGGCAACGTAAGAAGCTTGCCTATATACTAAAAGCCTCGAAGGACCTTCTTGAGGTATCGAGCAGGTCCTTGTTCATGGGGGATTTTGAAAGATGACCTTGGGGTGTCGAGTTGTAGGGATTCGGGTGCCAGCCTCGAAGAGCCTATGCTTTGGCGGGTATTCTGCATTCCCCCTAGCTACCAAGTCTGCCCTCATTTATGATCGCGTGACGTTTGGGCTGCCCGACATGATGCGCCCTACAGGAGGGTGTTAATGCCGGAGTGGGCTGTCGTCCACTCCCGGGGAGGCGAAGGGTTGCCCGGGTTGACAGGATTTTTCCTATAAGTATCGTGGGGTTCCCTTCCCACATGTCCTCTGTTGGTAACCTCCTTTGTCATTCCTCCCTGGCTTCCATTGTCTTCATCGGTCATCCCCTTCGATCTCCGTCATCCTCTCCTTTCGCCCCTTTCGATCTTCACCGTCTTCCTCGGTCGTCCCCTTCGATCTCCGCCATCTTCTCCTTCCTGATTCACTCTCCCTTTCCTTTTCAGGTCAGTCAGGATGACTTCCTCCTCTACCTCCTCACCCTCCTCTTCTGGTAGTGTCGGGGGGAGTCCCTCGCCCTCGGGCCGTGACTCGCTTGTCAGTGAAAAAGCGACACGGGCCCTTGAGGCCCTGATGTGGTGGCATGACCTTGACTCCACGGTGAGCGAGGATCTGCTCAGTAACATCCGGGAGCGATACAACATCCTGGTAGGTTACAAGCTTCACGCCCCTCAGCTAGGACAGCGGGCGTATGACCCGTTACCTCAAGGATTTGGTCTAACCCTGGCTACTCTCGAGGTGGGACTACGCTTCCCCCTGCATCCCGTCATCGAGTCCTGTCTGTCTTTGGGGGGCATCTCCCAATCACAGATGGCGTCAAACTCTTGGCGTTATCTAATAGTATTTCAAGAGGAATGTCATAATGCCAGCATAACCCCGACTCGATCGCTTTTCCTATCCTGTTTCTGTCTTTCTAAGGGGTCGGGGGTTTATTATTATTAGAAAATCCATCAAGGAGCGACATCTCATGCATAGTAGAAGAACAGAAAACAAAACCCCATATTTCCCGTGAAAAGTTTCCATCATCGTGCGAAGATCGGTGCGTCAAAATCAAATCCGCAAAAAACTGTATGTGTAAAAAAGAATACCTAGGGAGATTATATAACCCTGAATCCCTGCAGATCTGTAGGAGAGGATGAAGGAGGTCAAGCGTCCTCCTCTCTAGCGGTATCCACACGGTAGGGACTACGACGATGCACCTCTCTGGGGAGAAGTGAACAGGAGATGGCTACCAAAAGAAAACCCTCAGCCTATAGAGCTTTGGTTCCCTCCTATTTATAGAGGCCCATTGTAAACCCTAATGGATCTTTGCCTTATTGGGTATTGGATCTCCATCCAATTACCCAAGCCTCTTGGATTAGTGGGTCTCTATCTAATAATCTCTTACTAGCAATTATTGGATCTTATCTTAGGATCTAATAATTCAGGGGCTTAATGGATATTCAATAAGATATAGCGTTCAACGGATATCTCATATCCTGTTAGGGATATTAAGTATGAGGTGACACCTGGTCTTCGGTCGTACACCCGGATGATGTCGCCTCCCGCGCTCCAAGACGCCCACGCTTGATCGCCTCGACGCCGCTTCTCCTCAAGATCGCCCCAACTACCCGCCAAGTTGACCACGGCACCGCTGCGTGGTCGTGCCCAGACGCCACCGCAGCAGCCAGAGCATGCCCTCCGTCCGACCTATTTGCCGAATAGGTAAGACAAGGAGGGAGGATTTTTTGGGCTATTGAATCCAAGAACACTCCGAGAGGTGAGTAGACTCGAACCCCCCGCAATTCTCACTGGGGAACTCCGGCCGACGGGCCAGTACTGACTTGGGCGTCGGAGGGGTCGGGCGGAGCATCCGACCCGCCCTGCTGCAGGTCTCGTCCCCGACGGCCGAGGAGCGCGCAGCCGCCTTTCGGGAGGTCGACGGGCGTGAGCAGGAGCCATCGACGGGCCCGAACCGTACCGAGACGACTCCCCGGCGTTCGGATTCCCCGCCGTGCGCCCCGGGGTCACGGTAAAAAGTTGTTTCCCCTAACAGATTGGTGCTAGAAGGAGGGCCACTCTGGCGAGGGACTACCTGCTCCGCCCTTAACGACACATGGAAAGGTCGCTTCCGGCACTCGGCGAGGTCCCGCACTCCGAACCCCGGAGGGACGATCCCGCCGCAACTATAGATCGCCATCGAGAATATTTAGCGACGCCGCTCTACCCGCCAAGTCGGGTTCCTCGCTCCCTCCCACCGTCACGGTGGAGGCTTTTCAGTGACCTTTCCCAACAGTCCGGACTCGCCAATACCTGTGCCGTCCTCCTCGCTTACTCCGGGGCAGAGCCGACTCCTCCAAAGGCCGGAACCTCTTCCCGCATCATGAGGCGATCCCGGTGCCATCTTCCCCAGCCTCCCGCCGGGTTCAGGACGGAACCCAGGCTCTTGAAAACCTGGACGTCCCGCCTGAACTCGAGGCGGTATCTTCAGACTCGACGGACCTATTTCGGGCTCAAATCCGGTCCATTGCACAACGGCTGGATGAGGTGCAAAGGGACGTCCGTAAGTCCAAAGAAGAGCAGAGGGAAGTGTCCCATCGAGTCCCCGTCACACCGACATACGGAATACCTGCCCTTTGAACTTCCGCTCTCCATCGATCTTTATGATGGAGTCGCGACCCAGGATCACGCCGCCGCCTTCCGCCCAAATGGCCCTATACGGAACTCGGACACCTTGATGTGCGGGCATTCCCACCACGCTGAAAGGATCCGCCCAGACGCGGTACGCGGTACCTTAAAAAGCGGTCGGTAACATCCTTTGAACAGCTCGCCAAGGACTTCGAGCTACGCTTCTTGGCGTTATGCGACCAAAGCCTTCGGCCGCACTCCTCCCGGTTTGAAGCAAAGGAGGACGAACCCTCTCCGACTTCGCTCAAGGTTCACCACCGAGGTACGGAGTTATCGACGCCACCCATCGCCGCACGCAGCGCTTATGATGGGGCTCCGACCGTCGAGGTTTTGCTGGTCCCTGGTGGAGCGACCCCCCGCGTCCGTCGCGGAGATGTTCCAGCGGGCAAGTCAATACGTGGCGGCCGAAACCTGGATGTCGGGAAGGAAAGAAGAACGGCCGAGGGGGCATCCTACTCCATCCCGATCGGGACCGACAACCAGGCGGGAGTCCCCGCACCAAGGGCGCCGCATGGGCCGCCCCGACCCATACGCGGCCGAGCCGCCACCTCCCTTGAAGGCGTCTCGACGCAAATATTCCTCCGAGATAAAGGAGCGGGAATGCCTGTGCCGCCCGCCAGATGAAGAGCCGACGAGCTGGCCGATAGCACCCGTATTGCCGCTTCCATCGCAAAACGGACATGACACGAGCAATGCCACGAAATAAGCGGCAAATTGAAGAGCTGATCCGAAGAGGTCACCTAGATCAATACCGCAGCATCCGCGGCACCATCCTCGCGCCCGATGGCCCTGGCCGAGCAACACATCGCTGGGGGCCCGCCGGAGGACATAGCGCCGGTCGAAGGGGCGACGCTCGAGCCGCTACCGGGAATACCACCTCCTCCGAGCCGTAGATCACATTCCTCGGGGGGATATGGGAGTAACCGAGCATGATGATGCGCTGGTGGTGTCGACCCGGATAGCCAACGCACAGTGTCCGGCGATTATGGTTGACATCGCAGCCGGCCGAGATCCTCTACTTCGAGGCCTTTCTAAAGTTGGGGTTGCCGGCGAAGCCCTGGCCTCGTGACTCGGCGCCACCGCTTTACGGCGACTCGATTTCGGGCGCAGAACCCTACCATTGACTCCTGGGACTCTCAAGGCCAAAACTCGATGGTAACCTTCGTGGTCGACTCTCCCATCACGCATAACGCCATTCCGGGCCGACCCACCTCAACAAAGCTAAGGGCCATCATATCCACATACCATCGGACGCCGGTTCCCACCGTCGGGGTCGGGAGGTTCGGGAGATCCTCGTGAGTCTAGGCGGTGTTACTTGACGGCGACCTCGGGTAAGAGGAAAAGGCCAGAACCGCCGAAGACCCACGCGACGCAGCTACCGACCGAGCATCCCGAGCCGACAAACCCGGCGGTTAATATTCCATCGCAAGATGGCCGCCCCGACGGGATACCGGATCGCCCGACCGATAATCAAGAGCGGCGCAGCTCATCGCCTCCTCCAAGAAAGCGCCGACGTTTTCGCCGATACCGCCGACTCTCGAATCGACCAAGTCTCCTAACACCATCTCGCATATCTCTCGACCGCCACGGTGAGACAGAGACCCCGACTCAGTCCTCGAGCGCCAACAAGCGGTGCAAAGGAGGTCGATAGGCTTTGGCGTTGGACTTCATCGAGGAAGTCCGTACTCGCTGTCGCCCAATGTAGTCCTCGCCAAGAAGCCTAATGGGAGCCGGAGGATGTGTGTCGACTACACCGATCTGAATCGTGCTTGCCCGGCGATTGCTTCCTTACCTAGGATCGACCACCTGGTCGACTCAACCGCTGGTACGCCCGCTTCTCCTTTATGGACGCCTATTCCGGCATAAACCAGATCCGGATGGCCCCCGAGGATCGGCAACATACGTCCTTCCACACACCCCAGGGAGCCTACTTCTACAAGGTTATGCCGTGCTCGGGTTAAAGAACGCGCGCCACCTACCAAAGGATGGTGAACAAGGTGTTCGCCAAAGAAATAGGCCAAACATGGAGGTATACGCTGACGATATGATCGTGAAAAGTCGCCCGGGCTGCACACTCGACGACTTGCGGGAGACCTTCTCCACGCTGAGAAGATATGGGATGCGCCTTTAATCCGCCAAGTGCGCTTCGGCGTGACATCGTGGAAGTTCCTCGGTTCATCATACACGAGAGGAATTGATGCCAACCTCGAGAAGATCCGAGCTCTCACCGACATGAGATCTCCAAGAACAAAGGAGCTTCAATGCCTTAACGGAAGGATAGCGGCTCTGCCCGGTTTCGTCCCTCCGATCGAGATAAGTGCCTTCCTTTCTTCCGGTCCTCAAAGATCCAAAGAACTTCCAATGGATGGCAGAACGCGAAGAAGCTTTCGCAGTTCGGCAAGACTTATCCGAGCTCCCGCTTTATCTCTGTCCGCGCTAAAACTTACCCTCTACCGGGCGGCATCTCAAAGACGCAGTGAGCTCGGTGCTTGTGAAGGAAGCCCCGATGCACAACACTGTTTACTACACCACCACGTGCCGCGTGGGCGAGCAGCGCTATCCTCCCATTGAAAGGTCGGCATTGGCACTTGTTCTAGCGGCTCGAAGCTACGCCCTACTTCCAAGCCCACACGATTGAGGTAATGACCGACCAACCCTCGCAAGTTCTTTCTAAGTTTGACGTAGCAGCGCTCCTAAAGTGGTCGGTGGAGCTATCCGAAGTTCGACCGCTACAAGCCGAGAATGCCATCAAGGCCTGTGCCTTGGCCGATTTCATCTCGGAGTTAACGCAACCTAAGCAGAGCGTTGAGCGAATCCACCGAGATCGACCTTGCACGTGGATGGGTCTTCCACCTGTGGAGCCGGGCGCGACTCATTCTAGAGGACCCCGACGGACACGCTTTCGAGCCGCTCCTCCGTCAGCCTTCGAGGCCACAAACAATGAGGCGGAATACGAGGCGCTTCTGGCAGGCCTCCGTCTGGCAGCCGAGATGCAACTGGGGGCAGTCCATGTCCTCACGGATTCCCAACTCGTCGCCGAACAAGTTGGCGGGAGTATCGCGCGGATCCGACCATGTCAAAATACCGACCGAGGTAAAAGCCCAAACCTCTAATTTTCCGCTTTCACTGGCCAGTGGTACCTGTGTCCCGTAACGAGCGGACCATCGCGAAATTGGCCTCGAGCCGATCCGCAGGAACATCCCGAGGTCGAAGAGCCGACACACCGGCGGTGGCCATCATGGAGATAGGGGACCCCGAGTCCCGACCACCCCACCCACGTGGATTCGTGAAGTGCCGACGACAAACGCCATGGGATCCTACCGCGGATGAGGTCAAGGCACGGCGGCTCCCGAACCCAGCGTGGTACCGCGAGATCGGCGATCGGCTCTACAAAGGTCGCTTCTCCCACCCCTACTACGATGCTTAGATCCCAAGAGGCGGAAGTGATTCTCGCCGAGGTCCACGGCGACTTGTGGGGAGCACATGGGCGCCAAACTTTGGCCTTCAAAATATTACGCCATATTATCGCCTACGCTGCACCGAGACGCCAAGGCTTTCATGCGGCGTGCGACACTTGCCGCCACAGTTCGCGCCCGCAGCTCCTCGCGTCCCGCCGCCTCCATGGATTGCGCTCGCCCTTCGCTCAATGGGGAATGGACCTCTTGGGGCCGTTTCTGCTGCCCGGCCAATGGAGACATATCATCATGGGGATAGATTATTTCACTAAGTGGGTGGAAGCCGAGCCCTGGGCAACCATTACACCAACGGGTCGAACAGTCAGTATGGAAGAACATCGAACCGATTCGGTCTACCCAACGTTATCATCATCGATAACGGAACCCGGCCACAAAGACTCGGTTCTCGGAGTTCGCGCGACTTACCACATCCAGCTGAGGTTTAGCTCGCGGGCCCACCCCTGCACCAACGGGCTCACGAGGTGACCAACCGATCTATACCGGATGGACTTAGAAAAGGACTCGAAGCCCGACGAGCTGGGTCGACGAGCTCCCGAACATCCTATGGTCTCGTGGACTACCTCAAGACGGCCGCGAGTCCCCTACACCGGCATTCGGCGTGGAAGCGCCCGCCACCGAGTTGGTCATTCCGACATTCCGGGTGGAGAACTATGAGGAATCCACCTCGCCCAGTGGAGTTCGGCTGGCCTAGACTCGCTAGAAGAACGCAGGCCAACGCAAGACGTAAAGATGCCGGCGCATAAATGAAGTGTTGCCGGAGTTACAACAAGAAGGTGCGCCTCGAATTTCTGGATGGGAGACTTAGTCCCACGCAAGGCGGAAGTAAGCGACCCTTCCCACTCAAGGGGCAAGCTCGCACCTAAGTGGGAAGGCCCCTACCGAGTAATCAAAGTAGTCCGACCGAACGCTCCGGCCGCGATTATGACCGGCAGCAGCTTCCGAGGACTTGGAACGCCCGTAACCTTAAGAAATATTTTGTTTGAGGACAAAACGGAAGTAAATCAAGATGTCGACTCGTGCTATTGGAAAGAAGTCGAGATTGTATTAAGAAGACGAAAATGTATTACAAAAAGGTTTGATTACAAGATGGGCCTAGAGGGGAAAGAAATATTACAAAAGCCAGGAAGACCCTCCAAAAGAAGAAAAGAAGTCTTCAAGCCGCGCCTCGGAGGGCTGTCGCCGGCGGGAACCTCGCCGGCATGTCGACTTCGATCCTGGGCGTGAGACGGCGGGGTCCTCTCGACCGCCGAGCCCGGAGGGCATGCTCGAACCGGGCCAGGGCAACCTTGTACCCATATTCAGACGACACCCGCCCGTCCGGCCAGGCCAAGGAGGAAGCCTCCGACTTCTTGTAAGCGCCGATCGCCTCCGGCCCTCTCGCCGACTACCTTCCGCCGCGCAAGGGCTTCCTCGGCGTTTTCAGCTCGCCTCCTCGAGGTCAGCTTGGCGTTAACTCAAGCCTCCTTCATCCGGAGGCGGTTCTCCAGCTTCTCCGTCCGGAGGAGCTTCTGCAGTTCGGCCTCCGTCGCCGAGGCGGCCTCGAGCTCGGTGGTCAGACGCGCGACTTCGCGCCATGTTCGCCGCCTGCTGCTCGACAAGAAGAACCGCCTCGGGTCCCGATCCCGCTCGGGCCTCCTCAAGCTGGCGGCGCAACTCCAAGTTGCGCTCGACCAGGCCGTCCACCAATCGACCGGAGTCATGCACCCGGTCGATGAGGGCTGTGGTGTAGTGGAGATTCTGCACAAAGAGAAAGAAGGCTGAAAGTAGTGAACAGTGCTCAGCTAAGAAGATACACGCAAGACGGTGCTTACCCACAACACCGACTTGGCGGACTTGGCCATGAGCACTTCCGAGGGGAGTGTGTAAATGTCCCGAGCGACGTCGGGATGGAGCGCCCGAGGTAGCTGGTCGAGGGCTCTCCCGACCCACACCTTGTCCCCGGGATGCACTCATGCCACCGGGCCACGAGAGACGCCGCGGCCCGAAGGGACCTCCCCATCATTCGGGAAAGGAACGGCTGATCCTTCCCCGACGTGACCCGCACAGTCCTTCATGGCTGGAGGACGCTGCCCTTCCCGGCCGTCCCTCGGATGGGACCAAGACTCGGCAGGAGTGGTGGCGCCCGATCGCTCGTCGCCGGCCGCAAGGCCGGCGCCTGTGTCCACCACATCCTTGGCCTTCGCCCTTTTCTTTGGACGCCTCATCGGGTGGTGCGGAGCCACCCCGTCCGCTTGAGACCGCCGAGAGCGCGAGACGGCCTCTGAGCACCCGAGTCGTGGAAGGACCGCAGTTCACCATCTCAGAGAGCAACAAATGTGTTAGAAGCTAGAATGCGCAAGAAGCCAAAAAGAGGCGAGACAACAACGGCCTACCCCGGAGCACGGACTTAGTTCGCCTCCACGAGCCACCGCCCGACATGTTGCGATGGCTTGCGAGGAAGGGAGGATTACCTCAACCGCCGAGATGAGCGCGCTCGATCGAAGCCGGCAGTGTTATCGATGGTCCTGACGACCACCGAACCTCAAAACCCCACCCATTTGGCATCGACAAAAAGAAACGCCTCTTCCACCCTTTGTTATTGGTGGGGCGCCGCTAACCGAACCCCGGTCGTGGCCAGAAGTAACCCCGACCCCTTGAAGAGGCGAAGCAGAGAGGAAGAGGTTGCGGTGGGGGCGATGTTGGCGTAGTGGCATTCCTCAGAAAGCCACCGATACCGCCAGAGTTGGGAGTTATCTGCGAAGGCGAAATACGCCACAGGAGATGCAGGATACAATGATTGGATGCAGGGAAGGCGCAGGCCGCCTCTAGGGCATCGGGCGGTCGTGGCAAAGCCCTTGGGAACCGGTCGAAAGCCCGCTGTCCCGCTCAGGCTAGGAGGTTGTACTCCTCCGGACGCCGTAGCGCCGCCGAGGATCCCCACCATGCGCCGCCCAAGGTGGAGTCTTGGTCGCGCGCCACATTATGGCCTCTAACGCACGCGCCGCCTCCGCATCTCGAGGAAGGGCTGGAAAGAAGAGATGAAGGGAGAGCGCGACGGGTTGTGACTGATGGGGAGGAGGAAGAAGAAGCAGAGGAAGAGGAAGAGGAAGTGGAAGGAAGACCCATCGCGCACTAACCTATAATGGAAGAAATCGACTGGAAGAAGTTAAAGGGCACCGGAGCCTAGGGAGGAAACTTGAAGGAAGACGACGGTAGGACAAGAGATGAAGACTCCACTGATAAAGTGATAGAGTGTCGCGGAGCTCGCTATTTATAGAAAGGGGGGGCCTCGACCATTCGCCTCCCGAGGCAGGCGACAGCATGACACCGCCACACCGCCCAATAGCATCACATCGGGCTATCGAAGCGCGGCGTCATATTAATGAAGAGGTAGCGTGTCCACCCCGGGTAAGAAACTTGCCCGGCCGCGCGGCGACTCCTCGACTCCGGCAACCACACTATCGCGAGCCGTTTTGGCGGCGCGGCGGCGGTTCGATTTTCAGTCTTGGCGGCGGCTCGACCCGCAGGTATTACAGGCCTTGGCGGCTCGGCCCCATATCGAAGCAGCGGTTGGCGATATCGGTCTTCAGTCTTGGCGGCGGCTTGACCACGGTATTACGGGCCTTGGCGGCTCGACCACGGTATTACGGGCCTTGGCGGCGGCTCGGCCCCATATCTGAGCAGCGGTTGGCGATATCGGTCTTCAGTCTTGGCGGCGGCTCGACCAGGTATTCTAGGCCTTGGCGGCGGCTCGGCCCCATATCGGCGGCGGTTGGCGATGCTCCGGTCTTCTAGGTCTTGGCGGCGGCTCGACCCGCGGTACAGGCCTTGGCGGCGGCTCGGTCCCATATCGAGCGGTTCGGTCATTCGATTCTCAAGCGTCGTGCGCGTGACCTCGACTCCTTAGTTCCAAGCGGCGGGTGATGCGCGAGCGGGCGTCGCTGCCCTTACCGAGCGGCGGTTGGTACATGGTCTCGGCGGCTCGGCCATTGGTTCCAGCGGGCCTGCGCGAGTCTCGACCCACGATTACGGGCGTCGGCAGCAGCGGGAATCGGGCGTCTCCTCGACCCTCTTTTTCCCGAGCGGTTCGGTTATTTAGTTTCCACGGTCTTGGCGGCTCGACCACTGGTATTACGGGCCTCGGCGGCGCCTCGGCCCCATATCGAGCAGCGGTTCGGTCATCATGGTTTTCAGGTCATGTGCGTGACCTCGACCCCTTATTACCAAGCGGCGGGTGATGCGAGGAACCGGGCGTCGCCCCTTACCGACGGCGGTTGGGACATGGTCTCGGCGGCGGCTCGGCCATTGGTTCAACGGGCCTAGGCGAGTCGACCACGATTACGGCGTCGGCAGCAGCGAGGATCGGGCGTCTCCTTGACCTTTATCTGAAGCGGTTCGATTACATGGTCTTGGCGGCGTCTCGACCATCGGCTTCCTAGGCCTTGGCGATCGCTTGGCCCTATATCGAGCAGCGGTTCGGCGATTACGCTTTACGGGTCTTGAGGTTCCTCGACCCCCTTTATCGAGCGGTTGATTCTGAGATCTCAAGCTTCCTCGATCGCCGGTTTCCGGGTCTTGGCGGCGCCTCGACCCGTATCCTGCACATGGATTCGGTCAATTATGATGCGATCTGGCGAACCTCCGCCCGAGATTTGATCGGCAACGAGTTTTCTCGAGCAACACCCCAAGCCTCAAGGTCGTCCCGCGAGTGGCTTTTGAGGGGGTAGTGTTAGGATATTAAGTATGAGGTGACACACGGTCTTGATCGTACCGGATGATGTTAGCGCCCCTCTGCGCTCGATGCATGCGCTTTGATCGCGGCGTCGCTTCTCCTCAGCATCGCCCCAACTACCCGCCAAGTTGACCACGGCATCGGCCTACGCGGTCAGGCCCGTACGCCACCTGCAGACAGCCAGGAGCATGCCCTCCGTCCGACCTATTTAAGCCGAATAGGTAAGACAAGGAGGAGGATTTTTTGGGCTATTGAATCCAAGAACACTCCGAGAGGTGAGTAGACTCGAACCCCCCGCAATTCTCACTGGGGAACTCCGGCCGACGGGCCAGTACTGACTTGGGCGTCGGAGGGGTCGGGCGGAGCATCCGACCCGCCCTGCTGCAGGTCTCGTCCCCGACGGCCGAGGAGCGCGCAGCTGCCTTTCGGAGAGCTCGACGGGCGTGAGCAGGAGCCATCGACGGGCCCGAACCGTACCGAGACGACCCCCCGTTTTCCGGATTCCGCGCCGTGCGCCCCGGGGTCACGGTAAAAAGTTGTTTCCCCTAACATATCCGAACCTCTACTTGTCACAACACTTACTATATGTGTGTGACCCTCTAGGCCCAATATCGAGCTGGCCGTAAGTTATACTTGTCAAAACTAAGGACTTAGTGAATTATTATCTCTATAATAATTCACCCAACTCATCGATTACGGACGTACCAGACCACTATGCTGCAGCCCCCAAACGATACAGGAAAATCCAATCCTTTGGACCTATTTGTCCTCAGTTACTATGTATTTATAGTCCCTCATCCATCTAATATCCCAGAGACCCTATACCGGGCATGGTGCTATCAGGCCCATACGGTCTCTCCTCGAGTCTTGTTCTTATCGGATTCTCCCGGAGAACTTTTTTCTCTCTCAATCTGAATAACTTTGGCTAAGGATTTGTTCGAGCAAGAATACATGTGATATTCCTCTCATAATACCGAGAGCAGATGATCCTCTACTGACACTCAATAGCCCTCGTAAGGTTGGCTACCACTCCCAATAACCGGCTGTACTAGATCTAAAACTTTCTAAACCTATAAGTCCGGTATCAAAGAGTGGAGTACTCATACAGGACATTCTTGGTGTCTCAAGTCTAAGGACCAGATACACTACTGGGACTACGACATCGCTGTCTGACGTGAGGTATCAATAACCATCCAACATTCTGTAGGTGGATCAATCAGTGAACTCATTTCCCAATGAGCACCTACATTGTACCCTTAGTATCCCCACACGAGTAGCTATGAGACCAGCCATCTGTATTATATGGATGGGTATACAGCACACCAGTCTATCCGGTTATCTCGATGTCCTTCTCGAGTAACCTATGACTAGGATAATTTAGGGTCTGTGTTTAAAGGTGAATCAGTCTCATTATCATGATCTCATCATGATCCGATTCCCATTGCACAGATCCAAGGATATCACAATATATGCAACACATAATATAAAATGATAAAATGCCTAATAATATGCCAAAAGAAAAAATGCATATTAAGTCACAAGTGCCATCACTCATATGATTGGCTTACAGGGCACATATGGCTAGCAATCTCCCACTTGACCTAAAGCCAATCACCAACATGTCTGATCCCCATCAGACCTCTGTGACGCTCAAATATAATCTGAGTCAATGGCTTTGTCAGTAGATCTGTAATATTATTTTCGGATGGAACTCTTTTCATTACTATATCTTTTCGGGCCACGATCTCTCTAATAAGCTAGAACCTCCTCAGAACACTTATGATGAGAACCAGGTTCCCTTATTTGAGTAATCATCCCGTAGTTATCGCAATATAAGGGAATTGACTCCTCGCTACTCGAGACGACTCCTAGGTCTATGATGAACTTATTCATCCAGACTCCCTCCTTTGCTGCCTCTGCCACAGTAATGTATTCCGCCTCTGTGGTCGAGTCAGCAGTAGTGTCTTGCTTGGAACTCTTCCAACATACTGCTCCTCCATTCAAGATAAACACATACCCTGAATTAGACTTGCTATCATTGACATCGGACTGGAAGCTCGAGTCCGTGTAGCCCTCAACCCTGAGACTACTACCTCCATATAGCAGTAAAGATCCTTAGTCCTTCTCAAGTACTTAAGGATACATTTTACTGTTTTCCAGTGCTCCAAGCCTGGATCTGCCTAATATCTACTCGTGACACTCAAAGCATTCGCTATATTAGGCCTGGTACATAGCATAGCATACATGATATATCCTATCACTGATGCATATGGTATCATATCTATGTGTGCCCTTTCTTTAGGAGTCTTTGGGGACATACTCCTAGAAAGTGATATTCCATGTCTCATTACTCTTGAAAAATTTCAAGTCAAATCTTTTGACAATGGTGTCTATGTACCTCGATTGGGACAAGCCAAGCATCCTCTTGGATATTTCTCTATAGATCCGTATCCCCAATATGCAGGATGCTTCCCCTAAGTCCTTCATGGAGAAGTGCTTAGATAACCAAGTGTTTACTGTGGAGAGCATTCCTACATCATTCCCAATAATCAGGATGTCATCCACATATAATACCAAAAAGGTGATAGTGCTCCCACTTACTTTCCTGTACACACAAGGCTCATCTTCATTCTTAACGAAGTCATAAGATCTGATCGCCTCATCAAATCTTATGTTCCAACTTCGGAAAGCTTGCTTTGGTCCATAAATGAGCCTAAGTAACCTGCACACCTTATATGGGTTCTTCCTGGACACGAATCCCTCAGGTGTTAGGGGAAGCATCCTACATATTGGGGATACGAATCTATAGAGATAGATCCAAGAGGATGCTTGGCTTGTCCCAGTCTAAGTACATAGACACCATTGTGAAAAAGTTTAGAAAATCCATCAGAGGAGCGACATCTCATACGCAGGGAAAGAACAAAAAACAAAATCACAGATTTCTCGTAGAAAGTTTCCATCGTCGTGCGAAGATTGGTGCGCCAAAACAAATCCATGAAAAACTACATGTGTAAAAGAAAATACCTAGGGAGATCGTATATCCCTGAATCCCTACAGATCTGTAGGAGAGGATGAAGGAGGTCAAGCGTCCTCCTCTCTAGTAGTATCCATACGGTAGGGACTACGACGATGCACCTCTTTGGGGAGAGGAGAACAGGAGGTGGCTACCAAAAGAAACCGTCAGCTTATAGAGCTTTGGTTCCATCCTATTTATAGAGGCTCCCTGTAAACCCTAATGGATCTTGCCCTATTGGGTATTGGATCTCCATCCAATTACCCAAGCCTCTTGGATGAGTGGGTCTTTACCCAATAATCTCTTATTAGCAATTATTGGATCTCATCTTAGGATCTAATAATTCAGGGGCTTAATGGATTTCCAATAAGATAGGGGCTTCAACGGATATCTCATATCCAAACCTCTACTCATCGCAACATCTACCATATGTGTGTGACCCTCTAGGCCCAATATCGAGCTGGCAGTGAGTCATGCTTATCAGAACTCTTTCTGACTTAGTGAATTATTATCTCTATAATAATTCACCCAACTCATCGACTGCGGACGTACCAGGCCACTACGCCGCGGCCCCTAGACGATATAAGAGAATCCAATCCTTTGGATGACATAGGCCCATACCGCCTACTCTCGGATGACGTCTCCTGTCCCGCTTGTAGCCGACTGTAGCCAAGGTTGACCGTCACCTGCTCCTCGCAGCCTGCACGACCATCGAGACACATCACCATCTTATAGGGGCTAGGTCCTTGATGCACTATCAGACGCAATCAGAGGTGCGACATCGTGGGCACGTCGAAGAGCAGCAACCTGACCCATATAAACTCAGGCAGACGAATGTAATTGGGGAGGTCTTTCTTCTTCTCAACCAACAAACACCCTCTAAAGACAATCTTGATTGACTTGATCGTCGGAGGGCTCGGGCGGAGTTCTTCCTGACCCGACCTTTGTGCAGGAACAAAGATGAAGCTTCCCCGCTAGAGGAGTCCTCATCGGCGCCACAAACCCCAAGGGCGCACTCCGGAGATCTCTGCCACATTCGAGCCCAAACCCAGCCGTGACGGCCCCGAGGCCATGGCATAAAGTTGTTAATACACTAACAGATTAGCGCTAGAAGGAGGGTCGTTGTCGAGAGGTCACCGATTGAGCGAGCCCATGCTCGCGGGTTGCATAGGCTTCTGGACCCCATCGCGACCATAGAATGTTATTGGCGGCTATTCAATGACCCGAGCCTGCTCCCGCCCGGTGGTGCCGCCATCGACCCGATGCCCATATCAGTCGAGGCCTTCCAAGACCTCGCAATCGACTCTCCGGAGCGCGCCAGCCATCGTGTGCGCTCGGATCAAGATTCTGACTCGGCTCGCTCCCTCGGCACTCGGGAGCGGCGGGATCGACGTGGATGAGCCTGATCCGGGTAACGACACATGGGCGAAAGGTCGTTTCGGTGGCACCTCGGCGGAGGTCGCGGACCTCCGAACCACGGAGGGCGATCTGCGCAACTATAGATCGCTCTTTGGAGCATATTTAGCGGCGTCGGGCTCTACCGCCAAGTCGGGTTCCCGCTCCCCTCACCGTCACGGTGGAGGCTTTTCGAGGACCTTTCCCAGCGAGTTCGGACCACAAATCTTGTCGGCTGTCCTCCTCGCCTACTCGGAGGCGGCGGCCCGACCCTCCAGCCGGAACCTCTTCCCGGCATCATGAGGCGATCCGCGGTGCCATCTTCCCCGGCCTCCCGTCGGGTTCAGGACGGAACCCAGGCTCTTGAAAACCTGGACATCCCGCCTGAACTCGAGGCGGTATCTTCAGACTCGACGGTCCTATTTTGGGCTCAAATCCGGTCCATTGCCATGAGGTGCAAAGGGCGTCCGTAAGTCAAAGAAGAAGCGAGAGAAGTGTCCAACTGGGAGTCCCCGTTCGCCACCGACATACGGGAATACCCAGTGCCCTTGAACTTCCGTCTCCCCTCCATCGATCTTTATGATGGAGTCAGTGACCCAGCGGATCACGTCGCCGCCTTCCGGGCCCAAATGGCCCTATACGGAACCTCGGACGCCTTGATGTGCAGGGCGTTCCCCACCACGTTGAAAGGATCCGCCCGTACGTGGTACGGTACCTTAAAAAGCGGGTCGGTAACATCCTTTGAACAGCTCGCCAAGGACTTCGAGCTACGCTTCTTGGCGTTTCTTGCGACCAAAGCCTTGATCGCACTCCTCACGGGTTTGAAGCAAAGGAGGACGAACCCTCTCCGACCGTTCGAAGGTTCACCACGAGTGCAGGAGTTATCGGACGCTCACCCATCCCCTGTTAATGCGGCGTTTATGATGGGGCTCGGCCGTCGAGTTTCTTTGGTCCTGGTGGAAGCGACCCCGCGTCCGTCGCGGAGATGTTCCAGCGGGCAAGTCAATACGTGGCGGCCGAAACCTGGATGTCGGGAAGGAAAGAAGAACGGCCGAGGGGGCATCCTACTCCATCCCGATCGAGACCGACAACCAGGCGGGAGTCCCCGCACCAAGGCGCGCATGGGCCGCCCGACCCATACTGCGGCCGAGCGCCACCTCCCTTGAAGGCGTCTCGGGCGCAAATATTCCTCGAGATAAAGGAGCGGGGAATGCTCGGGCGCCCGCGGATGAAGAGCCGGCGAGCTGGCGATAGCACGGTATTGCGCTTCCATCGGCAAAGCGGACATGACACGGAGCAATGCCACGGTAGGCGGCAAATTGAAGAGCTGATCCGAAGAGGTCACCTAGATCAATACCTCCGGCATCCGCGGGCACCATCCACTGCGCCCGATGGCGGTCGAGCAACACATCGGCGTGATCACGGGGCCCGCGGCCGGAGGACATAGCGCTTGGTCGAAGAGCGACGCCGGGCCGTTGCTGCAGGAATACCACCCTCCCCTCGAGCGGAGATCACATTCCCCTCGGGGATATGGGAGTAACCGAGCATGATGATGCGCTGGTGGTGTCGGCCCGAATAATAGCCAACGAGTCCGAAGGATTATGGTGACAACGGCGGCTCGGCCGACATCCTCTGCCGAGGCCTTTCGAAGTTGGGGTTGCGAAGGAAGCCACGAAGCCCTGCACTCGGCGCTCACCGGCTTTACGGCGACTCGATCTTCGCCCGCGGCGCGGTAACCCTACCATTGACTCGGGGACTCCCGAAGGCCAAAACTCGATGGTAACCTTTACGGTGGTCGACCTCCCCACTGCGTACACGCCATTGCAGGCGACCCACCCTCAGCGAACTAAGGGCCATCATATCCACATACCATCGGACGTTGAAGTTCCCGACCGGTCAGGGGTCGGGAGGTCGGGAGAGATCTCGGGAGTCTAGGCGGTGTTACTTGGCGACCTCCTTGGGTAAGAGGAAAAGGCGAACCAGCCCCTCGAAGACCACGCGGGGGCGGCCTTGACCAAGCATCGAGCGACAAATCCGGCGGTTAATATTCGGCTGCAAGATGGCCGTCCCGATCGGACGATCGGGATCGGCCGGACCTGGATAATCAGAAGCGAGCGCGGCTCGACCTCCTCAGAAAGCGCGGCGTCTTCGCACGGGCGGTGCCGACCTCCGGGAATCGACCCGAAGTCTCCCAACACCATGCATATCTCCCGACCGCGCTCGGTGAGGCGAGACCGGACTCGGTCCCTCGGCGCCAACAAGCGGTGCAAAGGAGGTCGATAGGCTCTTGGCGTCGGACTTCATCGAGAAGTCCGGTACCCTCGATGGTATCAATGTAGTCCTCGTCAAGAAGCCTAATGGGTGGAGGATGTGTGTCGACTACCGATCTGAATCGTGCTTGCCCGAAGGATTGCTTCCCCTTACCTAGGATCGACCGGTGAGTCGACTCAACCGCGAAGTGCGCCCGCTTCTCCTTTATGGATGCCTATTCCGGTTACAACCGGATCCGGATGGCCCCAGGATCGGCAACATCGACCTTCCACACACCCGGGAGCCTACTTCTACAAGGTTATGCCGTTCGGGTTAAAACGCGGGCGCCACCTACCAAAGGATGGTGAACAAGGTGTTAAGCCCGGACAAATAGGCGAAACATGGAGGTATCGTTGGCGATATGATCGTGAAAAGTCGCTCGGGGCTGCACACCTCGGCGACTTGCGGAGACCTTCTCCGAGAAGATATGGGATGCGCCTTAATCCGGCCAAGTGCGTCTTGGCGTGACATCGAAGTTCCTCGGGTTCATCATACGAGAGAGGAATTGATGCCAACCCGAGAAGATCGAGCTCTCACCGACATGAGATCTCCAAGAGCGATAAAGGAGCTTCAATGCCTTAACGGAAGGATAAGCGGCTCTGTCGGTTTACTGTCGATCGGGAGATAAGTGCCTTCCTTTCTTCCGGGTCCTCAAAGATCCAAAGAACTTCCAATGGGCGGCAGAATGCGAAGAAGCTTTTCGGGCACAGGCGGCACTTATCAAGGCTCCCCGCCTTATCTCGGTGTCTGCGCGGAAAAACTTACCCTCTACTGGCGGCATCTCAGCGCGCGGTGAGCTCGGTGCTTGTGAAGGAAGCCCCGATGCACAACACCGGTTTACTACACGGCCACGTCTTTGCGTGGCGGAAGCGGCGCTATCCTCCCATTGAAAGGTGGCATTGGCACTTGTTCTAGCGGCTCGGAAGCTAAGTCCCTACTTCCAAGCCCACACGATTGAGGTACTGACCGACCAACCCCTGCGTCAAGTTCTTTCTAAGTTTGACGTAGCAGGGCGTCTCCTAAAGTGGTCGGTGGAGCTATCCGAGTTTGACCTCTGCTACAAGCGAGAAACGACCATCAAGGCCCGGGCCTTGGCGATTTCATCTCGGAGTTAACGCATGGCCGGAGCGAGGCGTTGGCGAATCCGCAGGCTGGACCTTGCGTGGATGGGTCTTCGGCTCGGGGCCGGCGCGGACTCATTCTAGAGGACCCGGCGGACACGCTTTGGCGTTCCCTCGCCGGCCGAGGCCCCAAACAATGAGGCAGAATGGGAGGCGCTTTTGGCGGGCCTCCGTTTGGCAGCCGAGATGCAACTGGGAGCAATCCATGTTCTAACGGATTCCTAACTCGTCGCCGAACAAGTTGGCGGGGAGTATCGGTAGCGAGATCCGACCATGTCAAAATACGACGAGGTAAAAGCCCAAACCTCTAATTTTCCCGCTTCACTCTGTCCGGTACGAGTCCCGAGCAGCGGGCGGACCAGCTCGCGAAATTGGCCTCGGGGCGATCGGAGGAACATCCAGGTCGAAGAGGCGACACACGATCGGTGGCCATCATGGAGATAGGGGACCCGGGTCGACCACCCCACCTCGTGGATTCGGGAAGTCTTTGGCGTACAAGCGCCATGGGATCCTACTGCGGATGAGGTCAAGGCACGGCTCCGCCGAACCAGGCGTGGTGCTGCGAGATCGGCGATCGGCTCTACAAAGGTCGTTCTCCCACCCCTACTCGATGCTTAGATCCGAAGGCGGAAGTGATTCGCCGAGGTCCATGGCGGGACTTGTGGGAGCACATGGGCGGCGAACTTTGGCCTTCAAAATGTGCGCTAGGGCTATTCTTGCGGCCTCTGCTGCCAGGCGCCAAGGCTTTCGTGCGGCGGTGCGACACTTGCAGCGCCGGGCCAGCGCTCCGCAGCTCCTGCGGTCCCGCTCGCCTCCATGGATTGCGCTGGCCCTTCGCTCAATGGGAATGGACCTCTTGGGGCGTTCCCCGTCGGCAGCGGAGACATATCATCGTGGGGATAGATTATTTCACTAAGTGGGTGGAAGCGAGTCACGGCAACCATTACGTGAGCGGGTCGAGCGATTCGTATGGAAGAACATCGTAACCGATTCGGTGCATCCCAGCGTTATCATCGCGATAACGGAACCCGGTCGCCCGGCACTCGGTTCTCGGAGTTACTGCGCGACTTACCACATCGATTGAGGTTTAGCTCGGTGGCCCACCCGGACCAACGGGCTCGGCGAGGTGACCAGCGATCTATCTTTGGATGGACTTAGGAAAAGGACTCTGGAAGCCCGATCGGTGGGTCGGCGAGCTCCGAACATCCTATGGTCTCTGCGGACTACCGAAGGCGGCAGGCGAGTCCCCTACTGACTGGCATTCGGCGTGGAAGCGATCCTGCGGCCGAGTTGGTCATTCCGACATTCGGGTGGAGAACTATGAGAATCCACCTCGGCCCGGGGAGTTCGGGCTGGCCTAGACCTGCTAGAAGAGCGAGGGCCAGCAGCGCCGCGTAAAGATCTTTGGCGTACAAAGTGTTGCCGGGAGTTACAACAAGAAGGTGCGCCCTCGACCCCTCGGGATGGGAGACTTAGTCCTACGCAGGTGGAAGTAAGCGACCCTTCCCACTCGAGCAAGCTCGCACCTAAGTGGGAAGGCCCCTACCGAGTAATCAAAGTAGTCAGGCCAGAGCGTTAGGCTCGCGACTATGGCCAGCAGCGATTCGAGGACTTGGAACGTCGAGAACCTTAAGAAATATTTTGTTTGAGGACAAAGCGGAAAGTAAATCGATGCTATCGGACTCGAGGCTATTGGAAAGAAGTCGGAGATTGTATTAAGAAGGCAATGTATTACAAAAGGTTTGGATTACAAGATGGGCCCCTAGAGGAAAGAAATATTATAAAAGCTAGGAAGACCCTCCAAAAAGAAGAAAAGAAGTCTTCAAGCGCGGCCTCGGGAGGCTGTCGTCGAAGGAACCTCGCCGGGCATGTCGACCCCACGATCCTCGGGCGTGAGGCGAAGGGTCCTCCTCGACCGCCGAGCACGGAGGGCATGCTCGGGCAGGGCGGGCAACCTTGTACCCATATTAAATGCGACACGGCCGTCGGTCCGGGCCGAGGAGGAAGCCCTCCGACTTCTTGTAGGCGTCGACTGCCTCCCGGTCCCTCTCTGGCCGACTCCCTTCCGCCGCGGCAAGAGCTTCCCTGGCGGCCTGTAGCTCGGCCTCCCTCGAGGTCAGCTTGGCGGCCAACTCCGAAGCCTCCTTCATCCGGAGGCGGTTTTCCAGCTTCTCCGTCGAGGAGCCGCGATCCGACCTCGTCGCGGCGACCTCGAGCTCGGTGGTCGGAGCGCGACTTCGCGCCCATATGCGCGCGCGTTGCTCGGCGGCAACCACCTCGGGTCCCGATCCGCTCGGGCCTCCTCAGTGGCGGCGCAACTCCAAGTTGCGCTCGACGGCCGTCCACCTGTCGGCCGAGTCATGCACCCGGATCGATGAGGCTGTGGTGTAGTGGAGATTCTGCACAAAGAGAAAGAAGGCTGAAAGTAGTGAATACTGCTCAGCTAAGAAGCTACACCCAAGCCGGTGCTTACCCACAACACCGACTTGGCGGACTTGGCCATGAGCACTTAGAAGTGTGTAAATGTCGGCGGCGTCGGGATGGGCGCCCCGGAGGTGGCGGCGAGGCTCTCCCGACCCACACCTTGTCCCTCGGGGCCAGACCATGCCAGGGCCACGAGAGGGTCGCTCGGCGGCCCGAAGGACCTCCCCATCATTCGGGAAAGGCGGCTGATCCTTCCCGGCGTGACCAACCGAGTCCTTCATGGCTGGAGGGCTGGCCCTTCTCGGTCGTCCCCTGGATGGGACCAGCACTCTCGGCAGGAGTGGTGGCGCCCGATCGTTCGGTCGCCCCGGCCGGCACAGCCGCTGGCGTCTCCAGGGCCACCACGTCCTTGGCCTTCGCCCTTTTCTTTGGGCGCCCCTCGCCGGTGGTGCGCGAGAGCCACCCCGTCCGGCAGAACCGCCGGAGGCGCGGAGCGGCCCCCTCGGAGCACCGAGTCGTGGAAGGACCGCGGGTTCACCATCTCTGCAGAGCAACAAATGTGTTAGAAGCTAGAATCGGCAGCGGCAAATAAAAGAGCGAGATAACAACGGCCTACCCGTGAGCACGGACTTAGTCCGGCCTCCACGAGCCAACTTTGCTCAGACATGTTGCGGATGGCTTGCGAGGAAGGAGGATTACCCTCAACCGCTCGAGATGAGCGCGCTCCTCGGCCGAGCTTGAGGCGGTGTTATCGATGGTCCTTGGCGACCACGAACCCCAAAACCCATCCATTTGGCTGGACAAAAAAAACGCCTCTTCCACCCTTTGTTATTGGTGGGGCGCGCTAACCGGAACCACGGTCATGCGGCCGAGTAACCCCGACCCCTTGAAGGCGGGCGGAGAGGAAGAGGTTGCGGGTGGGGCGATGTTGGCGTAGTGGCATTCCCGGAAAGCCACGGATACCGCCAGAGTTGGGAGTTATCTGCGAAGGCGAAATCGCCACGAGGAGATCACGAGGATACAATGATTGGATGCGGGAAAGCGCGAGGCCGGCCCTCTAGGGCATCGGCGGTGCAGGCAAAGCCCTTGGGAACGGGTCGAAAGCCCGCTGTCCCGCCGGGGCTAGGAGGTTGTACTCCTCGGGGCGCCGTGGCGCCGCCGGAGGATCCCCACCATGCGCTCGTCAAGGTGGAGTCTTGATCGTCTTGGCCACATTATGGCCTCTAACGCACGCGCCGCCTCACGCATCGAGGAAGGGCTGGAAAGAAGAGATGAAGGGAGGCGGCGGCGGGTTGTGGTGATGGGGAGGAGGAAGAAGAAGCGGAGGAAGAGGAAGAGGAAGTGGAAGGAAGACCCATCGCGCACTAACCTATAATGGAAGAAATCGGTGGAAGAAGTTAAAGGCAGGAGCCTAGGGAGGAAACTTGAAGGAAGATGACGGCAGGACAAGAGATGAAAACTCCGCTGATAAAGTGATAGAGTGTCGCGGAGCTCGCTATTTATAGAAAGGGGGGGCCTCGACCTTTCGCCTCCCGAGGCAGGCGATAGCATGACACCGCCACACCGCCCAATAGCATCACATCGGGCAGTCGAAGCGCCGGCGTCATATTAATGAAGAGGTGGCGTGTCCACCCCGGTAAGAAACTTGCCCGGCACGCGGCGACTCCTCGACTCCGGCAACGCACTATCGCGAGCCGTTTTTGAGCGGCGGCGGCGGTTGATTTCAGTCTTGGCGGCGGCTCGACCATATTACGGGCCTTGGCGGCGGCTCGGCCCCATATCGAGCAGCGGTTGGCGATATCGATCTTCAGTCTTGGCGGCTCGACCGCACGGTAATGCAGGCCTTGGCGGTGGCTCGGCCCCATATCGAGCAGCGGTTGGCGATATCGATTTTCAGTCTTGGCGGCGGCTCGACCACAGGTATTACAGGCCTTGGCGGCGGCTCGGCCCCATATCGAGCGGCGGTTGGCGATATCGATCTTCTAGGTCTTGGCGGCGGCTCGACCACAAGTATTACAGGCCTTGGCGGCTCGGCCCCATATCCCGGCGCAGCGGTTCGGCGATATGATCTTCGGTCTTGGCGGCGGCTCGACTACAGTAATGCAGGCCTTGGCGGCTCGGCCCCATATCGGCGGTCGGCGTGCGATCTTCTAGGTCTTGGCGGCGGCTCGACCGCTGGTACAGGCCTTGGCGGCGGCTCGGTCCCATATCGAGCGGCGGTTCCGTCATTACAGTTCTCAAGCGTCGTGCGGCGTGACCTCGACTCCTTAGTTCCAAGCGGCGGGTCGATAAGCGAGGCCGGGCGTCGCTGCCCTTACCCGAGCAGCGGTTGGTACATGGTCTCGAGCGGCGGCTCAGCCATTGGTTCAACGGGCCTAAGCGCGAGTCTCGACCCACGATTACGGGCGTCGGCAGCAGCGAAATCGGGCGTCTCCTCGACCCTCTTTTTCCCGAGCGGCGGTTGGTTATTAATTTCCACGGTCTTGGCGGCGGCTCGACCACTGGTACGGGCCTCGGCGGTGCCTCGGCCCCATATCCCAAATGGCGGTTCGGTCATCATGGTTTTCGGTCATGCGTGACCTCGACCCCTTATTACCAAAGCAGCGGGTCGATAACGAGGAACCGGGCGTCGCTGCCCTTACTCGAGCGGCGGTTGGTACATAGTCTCGGCGGCTCGGCCATTGGTTCCAACGGGCCTAAGCGTGAGTCTCGACCCCGATTACGGATGTCGGCAGCAACGAGGATCGAGCGTCCTTGACCCCTTTATCCCGAGCGGCGGTTGGTTACATGGTCTTGGCGGCGTCGACCGCCGGCTTCCTAGGCCTTGGCGTCGCTCGGCCCTATATCGAGCAGCGGTTCGGCGATTACGCTTTACAGGTCTTGAGGTTCCTCGACCCCCTTTATCCCGGCAGCGGTTGATTCTGAGATCTCAAGCTTCCTCGATCATCGGTTTTCCGGGTCTTGAGCGGCGCCTCGACCCCGTATCCTGCACATGGATTCGGTCAATTATGATGCGATACGGCAGAACCTCCGCCCGAGATTTCAGTCGGCAACCAGGTTTTCTCCGAGCAACACCCCCCAAGCCTCAAGGTCGTCCCGCAGGAGTGGCTTTTTGAGGGGGGGTAGTGTTAGGGATATTAAGTATGAGGTGACACCTGGTCTTCGGTCGTACACCCGGATGATGTCAGCGCCCCTCCTGCGCTCCGATGCATACGCTTTGATCGCCCGACGTCGCTTCTCCTCAGCACCGCCCCAACTACCCGCCAAGTTGACCACGGCACCGGCCTGCGTGGTCAGGCCCGTACGCCACCTGCAGACAGCCAGGAGCATGCCCTCCGTCCGACCTATTTAAGCCGAATAGGTAAGACAAGGAGGGAGGATTTTTTGGGCTATTGAATCCAAGAACACTCCGAGAGGTGAGTAGACTCGAACCCCCCGCAATTCTCACTGGGGAACTCCGGCCGACGGGCCAGTACTGACTTGGGCGTCGGAGGGGTCGGGCGGAGCATCCGACCCGCCCTGCTGCAGGTCTCGTCCCCGACGGCCGAGGAGCGCGCAGCTGCCTTTCGGAGAGCTCGACGGGCGTGAGCAGGAGCCATCGACGGGCCCGAACCGTACCGAGACGACCCCCCGTTTTTCGGATTCCGCGCCATGCGCCCCAGGGTCACGGTAAAAAGTTGTTTCCCCTAACATCAGCCAATGGCTCGATGAAGTACAGAGGTAAGTACGTAGGTCCAAGGAAGAGCCGAGGGAGGGCATGTACGGGGGATCGTCATTCACCCCCGAGATACAGGATCAACTGATCCCCTCGAACTTCCGTCTCCCCTCCCTCGACGCATATGACGGCGCTGCCGACCCGGCGGACCACGTGGCCACCTTCCGCTCCCAAATGGTGCTCTACGGCACGTCGGACGCCTTGATCTGCCGGGCCTTCCCCACAATGCTGAGGGGGTCAACTCGAGCATGGTATAGTGGTCTTAAGGCCAGAATGTTCTCGTCCTTTAACCAGCTCGCAAAAAACTTCGAGCTTAACTTTTTGGTGTATGCACGGTCGAAACATCCGTCGGTCTACTCCTAGGACTCAACTAAAAGGAGGAGCCACTCTCTCACTTTGTGAATCATTTTGCCATGGAGATTCGGAAGCTCCTGGATACTCACCCCCTCTTTGTTGATGTAGGCATTCATGATCGGGTTGCGACCCTCCAGGTTCTTCTGGTCCCTCGTGGAGCGTCCCCCGATTACGGTTCCAGAGATGCTCCAGCGAGCAAACCAATTTATCGCGATAGAAACTTGGATGGCCGGGAAGCGTAAGGAGCATAAGAGACCTCGGCCCAAGACCCCACGGGAGCAGTTGGCTCCCACGCCGAGGAGTAGGGTGGGCCAACCCGACCCACGGGTCCCGAGGTCCCCCCACTCTGCGTTGGGACATTCCCAGATAGAAATATTTCTCCAGATAAAGGAGAAGGGGCTGCTCAAACTGCCCACCCCGATGAGGGGTCCCCCCGGACTGCGAGATCAGTCCAGATATTGTTGTTTCCATCGACAGCACGGACACGACACTGAGGAGTGCCATGACCTACACCGACAAATCGAGGAGCTTATTCGTAGGGGGCACCTGGGCTGCTACCCCCGCCAGGCCGAGAATCTATCGTCGCGCCCCGAGGGCCCCGTTGAGTGACAAATTGACGTAATAATCGATGGCCCTGCCGTTGGGGGGAACAACATGGCCGGGCGGAAGGCGTATGCCCGAGCGACCGCTGGCAAGAGCTCCAGACAAGGGCCCGACCTTGAGGTCACATTCCCGGCCGAGGAGCCAGGGCAATCTGAGCACGATGACACATTGATAATAATCGCTAGGATTGCCAATGCCCAAGTTAGAAGAATCATGATCGACACAGGAAGTTCGACCGACGTACTCTATTTGGATGCTTTTGAGAAGCTCAGCCTAACCAGAGACGCCTTGGAGCTGATGCGCTCCGTGCTCACCAGATTCACTGGCGATTCGATTTCGCCGTTGGGGACAGTCACCTTACCCCTAACTCTGGGGGACCCACCGAAGACTAAGACGGTGATGACAGCGTTCCTAGTCGTCGACTTGTCCACTGCATACAATGTGATACTCGAGCGACAGACCCTCAACAGATTTAGAGCGGTCGTATCTATCTAACATCGGACAGTAAAGTTCCCTACCCGTGCCGGGGTCGGCGAAGCTAGGGGAAGTCCCCTTGAGTCCAAGCGGTGCTACCTGACAGCGATCTCGCTGCACAAGCGGCCAAGGGCCGGCCCGCCCATGGAGGACCCGCGGGACGCAAAGAAGCCAGCCCAGCATCCCGAGCCAACGGAGCCAACCACTAGCGTGCCCTTATGCGAGAGTCGGCTGGATTAAACGATCAAGGTCGGGTCGAAGCTCCCCAAGCAGGAGCGGAGGCAGCTTGTCAACTTCCTACAAGAGAACGCTGATGTCTTCGCCTAGTCCCTAGCGGATATGCTAGGAGTCGACCCCGAGGTCGCCCAACATCATCTGAACATCTCGCCTGAGGTGCGCCCGGTAAAGCAGAAGCCCTGACGACTCACCCTCGAGCGGCAGTTAGCTATCCGAAGGGAGGTGGAGCACCTCCTGGCAACAGGCTTTGTGGAAGAAGTCAAGTACCCACGATGGCTCTCTAATGTAGTCCTCATGAAAAAGCCCAATGGAAACTGGAGGATGTACATTGACTACACCGATCTTAATTGTGCATGCCCAAAGGATTGCTAGCCCTCCCGAGGATCGATCAGCTGGTCGATGCCACCTCGGGTCATGCTCGCCTGTCATTTATGGATGCCTTCTCTGGCTATAACCAAATCAGGATGGAACCCGAGGATCAGGAGCACATGGCCTTCCTTACCGATCAGGGGGTATACTTCTACCGGGTCATGCCCTTCGGGGTGAAGAACGCCAGAGCCACATACCAGAGGTTCGTAAACAAGATGTTCGCCCAGCAGATCGGGCGAAACATGGAAGTTTACGTTGATGACATGATCGTGAAGAGTCGTGCAGCCGCAACCCATTTGGCCGATCTGGCAGAGGCGTTCTCCACGCTTCGAAAATATGGCTTGTGCCTCAACCCCTCAAAGTGCGCATTTGGCATCGGCTCGGGCAGATTCCTTGGGTTCATCATACATGAAAGAGGAATCGACGCCAACCCGGAGAAGGTCCATGCGATCATTGATATGCAGGCACCGCGGATGGTTAAGGAGCTGCAAAGACTGAATGGGCAGCTTGTCGCCTTATCTCAGTTTCTCTCTCGATCAGGCGATCGGTGCCTCCCATTCTTCCATGCCTTGAAGAACCCGAAAAATTTCGAATGGACTGCGGACTGTGAGGAAGCCTTCACCTGCGTGAAGCAGCATCTATCTGGCCTTCCTCGCATCACTTCTGTCTCCCCCGGGGAGAAGCTCAGCATTTACCTGGCCACCTCCGCACATGCAGTCAGCTCCGTTCTGATCAAGAAGACCAAAAAGGAGCAGATGCCGATCTATTACACCAGCCACATCTTGAGCGGTCCCGAGGAGCGATACCCGCCGATTGAGAGGCTGGCACTAGCCCTCGTATTGACGTCTCAGAAGCTGCACCCTTACTTCCAGGCTCACCCAATCGAGGTAATCACCGCCTAGCCACTTCGATATATTTTGTCTAAATTCGACCTGGCAGGTCGCCTTCTTAAGTGGTCGGTGGAGCTCAGCGAGTTCGACATCTGGTATGTGCTGAGGATTGCCATCAAAGCCCAAGTGGTGGCCGACTTTATCTCGGAGATGATCCTACCCGAAGGCGTCAGCCCTAAGCCAACCGACATAGGATGGGTCCTACGCGTAGACGAGGCATCAGGCTTAAAGGGCGCGGGGGCCGGGCTAGTGTTTCAGGCTCCTGACGAGCGCCTGTTCGAGCGCTTCCTCCGCTTCGACTTCAAAGCCACGAACAACGAGACAGAATATGAGGCTCTCCTTGCTGGACTCAGATTGGCCGTCGTGATGCAGGTGGACGCCTTGCATGTCTACACCGACTCGTAGCTCATGGCTGAACACCTCAACGGTGGATACGAGGCCCATGATCCCACCATGTCAAAATACCTAGCAGAGGTAAAGAGCCTAATCACCAACTTCTCCAGCTTTTCATTATCTAGGATACTGAGGGGCCAGAACGAGCGGGCAGATGCCCTCACCAAGCTGGCTTCGATGTCGGGCCTTGAGGACAAGCCCGATGTCGAGGAACTCCCCTTCCATACGATCACAGTCGTCGCGGTGACTGCGGCCGATGCACCGACGACTTGGGTGTAGGAGATGTTGCAATTTATGTGGCACGGTATACTGCCCGACGACGAAGCCAAGACTCGGCGTCTGCGCCGCACCCAGGCTTGGTACTGCGAAGTCAATGGTCGTCTCTATAAGAGGTCATTCTCGCGCCCCCTCCTACAGTGCTTGGACCCCGATGAGGCGCAGTCCATTCTTATCGAGGTCCATGAGAGGATTTGTGGAGGACATATAGGCGGTCGCACCTTGGCATTAAAAATACTCCACCAGGGGTACTACTAGCCCACCATGTGTCGAGATGCCAGGGCCTATGTTCAACGATGCGACGCGTGCCAGAGGCACGCTCGAATGCCTCGGCAGCCTGCAGTCCCGCTCACACCTATGGACTGCACGTGGCCTTTCGCGCAGTGGGGGATGGATCTCCTCGGACCATTCCCCCCGGCCTCCGGGCAAAGGAGATACATCATCGTGCGTGTGGATTACTTCACCAAGTGGGTCGAATCCGAGCCACTGGCGGCGATTACGGAACGCCAGGTGGAGAAGTTCGTATGGAGAAATATTGTGACTCGGTTCGGCCTACCTAAGGCTATCATCACCGACAATGGGACTCAGTTCGCCAGCGCCCGATTCAAGGAATTCTGTACGAGCTACAAAATTCAGCTTAGGTTCAGCTCGGTGGCTCACCCTCAGACAAACGACCTTGCAGAGGTGACCAACCGATCCATCTTGGACGGGCTCAGGAGAAGGACCCTCACAGCTCGCTCCGCTTGGGTAGACGAGCTCCCGAGCATCCTATGGTCTCTACACACCACTTCCAAAACCGCAATCGGAGAATCCCCCTACAACCTCGCGTTCGGTATCGAGGCTGTCTTGCCTCCCGAGGTGGTCATCCCAACCCCTCGGACGGAGAGATATGAAGAGGGAACCTCAGCCGAGGGGCTCCGAGTAGGACTGGATCTGCTCGAGGAGCGGCGAGCTGACGCGCACCTGAAGGCCCTTTCTTACAAGAGAGCCGTCGCCAGGATTTACAACCGCAGGGTACGCCCCCGACCCGTCAAGCTCGGCGACCTGGTGTTGCACAGGGCCGAGGTAAGCAACCCGACCCGAGTGCATGAAAAAGTCACTCCCAACTGGGAAGGACCTTATCGGGTCATAGGAGTCATCCGAGCAGGGACTTACCGGCTTGCGACGATGGACGACCGCACCTTGCCAAGGACATGGAACATGCAGAACCTTAAGAAGTTTTTCGTTTAGGAAATCAAAGCAAAGCAACACTAAAAACCTTTGAGCAAATTGATTTTTCATTAAACTGGAGTCGAGTTACAGGACTAGACAACCCTGACTTACAGACTTACCCCTTAGAAAAATTTCATGGCAGCTGACCCTTTGGGGGTTCCAAGCCATCATCAAAGGGGACCTCCTCGGGCATCTCCACCCCCGAGTCCTTAGGGAAAGAAGAAAAGGGGTCCTCTGTGACCTCAAGGTCGGGGTGGCATGCCCAGAAGCGAGCCAGGGCGATCCGGTACCCATATTCGTAGGTAACCTGCCCTGATCGGGTCAGCCCAAGTTGAAAGCCCTCGGACTTCTTGTAGTCCTCGATCAGCTGCTTGTCCCTCTCTGGCCTCTAGCAAGTCTCCTCGGCCAGGGCTTCAGAAGCGGACTTCGCCTCGGCGCTCGTCGCCTCTAGCTGCTTGGTCAGCTTGAGTGCCTTAGCCTTCAGTAGGCGAAGCTCGGTCCGCTCCACCCGGAGGAGTCCTTGGGAGGCCGTCGTGCTACTCCTTGGCCGCTTGAAGCTTGGCCCTGAGGCGAGTCGCCTTTGCATCCAAGTCAGACGCTCATTTCTCTGTAGCTGCTATTGCTTCGGGACTCACTATCGCGCAGGCCTCCTCGAGCTACCGGCGTAGCTCGACGTTGCGATCGCCTAGCCCGCCGATGATCCGACCGGTATCTCGCACCCGGTCCATCAACGCCACAACATAGTGCTGGCCCTGCGAACAAAACGTGTCAGAATGGGCGCACTCTGGTGGCAGTGAGAAGCCTAGGGCGTAATACTTACCCACACCAGCGACTTGGCGGACTTGCTGAGGAGAGCCTCGGAAGGCAGGGTGTATAGCTCCTGAGCCATCCCGGGGTGAAGCCCTCCTTGAAGGAACACGGCTACAGCGTCGCCGTCAGCCCACACCCTATCCCCGACGGATAGGTTCTCCCAACGGGCCAGCAGGGGGCCCTTCGCCGCCCCCACTGCCCGATCTCCCACCGTCTGAGCCTGAAAAGGCTCATCCTTGGCGCCGACTGGAAGCTGACATAGCTCGCAGACTGAAGGGAGCCGAGGCTCCTTTCTTGTGCCCTCCCGGCTAGGCCCGCCCTTGCCATGCTCGGGGCCCGCCTCTGCCCGCTCCGCGCCAGCCTCCTCCGGCTGTGCTGCTGCCACAGTGGGCCGCTTGGAGGCGAGGACCTTGATCTTCTTCTGTTGCCGATCGGCCTTAACCTCCACCGGTGCCTCTCTGGTACCGGTCTTCGGGTCGGCCGCCGCGCGCGTGGATGGGGTTGACGGAATCCATCCGCAGCGGACCGATCTGAGGTTCACCATCCCTACAAGTGGACATCGGTTAGTACCCACAAAAACTCGGGGAACCCTAGGCTGCGCATTGCAGGCATACCCTGAGGCATCGGGCTAAGGGCCGCCTCGATCAGCAACAACTCAGTCATGTCCTGGTTAGCTGTTGTGGAAGGAAGGATCTCCTTCAGCCGCTGAAGGTCCCTGAGCTCGTCATCGCTCAGGCTTGGAGTAGTATTATCAATAGTATGAGCCAACCACTAGAGCCCGAAGCCCCAGTCCTGCACACAACTCACAAAGAAAAACCGCCCCTTCCACCCCTTGTTACTGGAAGGGGCGCCACCTACCCTAAAGTCCGATTGGGCGGAAAGATAATACCCCTCCGGTCCTTTGGAGAGGCGGAATCAAGACAAGAACAGATTTAGGGTCAAAATAATGTCGGCATAGTGGCATTCCCCAGAAACGCCACCAAACCCCTCCAGCAATTGGGTGCCATTTGCGATGGTGAAATACGCCACCTAGAGATGCAGGAGATGATGATCTGGTGCAGGGGAAAGTGCAATCCCGCTTCCATGGCATCCATGGATAGTGCGAAGCCTCCGGGAATGGCGTCGTACGCTTGCCTCCGGGGCCACAAGCACGTAGTCCCCCGGGATGCCAAAGTGACCCCGAAGGTCGGAGAGCTACGATTCACATATACTAGAGTCAAGGTTATGAGAAGATCGCATGGCCTCAAGGGCCCGTGCCGCCTTCTCTTCGGAAGGCGGGTCGCGACCCTGCAGTGAAGGGTTTTGTCTAGCAGAGGAGGTGGAGGAGGAAGCAGGAGAAGGAGCGGAAGCAGGCGAGGAAGAGGAAGAGGCCATTTGTACTGACCTTCGGAAGGAAAATGGAAGGGCTGACACGAACGGGAGCGATTGTAGAAATTGGAGGAGACGATCGGGCAACGGGATCAAGGAAATTTGGAAGGATTAGCTCGAGAGATAGGGGTGTGCGGTAGGGCAACTGCACATTACTTATGGGGAAACTCCCGCCAAAACCCCAACCCTTCGCTTGCGTAGAGTGGGCGACAGCCCGTTGATGTGATAGCCCCCAGGATGTGTCACTTCGGGAAGGCCAGGGGATGTCCTGCCATAAATGAGATCTAACGTGGCAGCCCATAGGCAGGCGCGGTAGGCAGAAGTGCGCAGCCACCTCGATCCCGACTCCCAAGAACCCATAACGGGCGCTGTTAGTGGAAAAGCCAAATAATGCGAGAAGTCGGCTCTTCAGGCTTCACGCAAGCCAGCAACCAAGGGATCTCCCACCCCTCAACGGGCGTAACATGCGAGATCATAATCACCCAAGTACTATCATAGCCAATCATTTGCATGGTTCATTGCTACATCATCTCCATGGTTCATTACTACACCATCTGCATGGTTCATTGCTACACCATCTGCATGGTTTATTGTTGGGTCATTGCCGCACCAAGCAGCTGCTTGGCCAAATCAAAGCCCGAGCCTTGCCGCTCGGCTAGAAAGCCCGAGCCATGTTGCTCGGCCAGGAAGCCCGAGCCATGCTGCTCGACTGGAAAGCCCTAGCCATGCCGCTCAGGCGGACAGCGTGAGCCATGCCGCTCGGCCAAAAAGCCCGAGCCATGCCGCTCGGCCAGAAAGCCCGAGCCTTGCCGCTCGGCTAGAAAGCCCAAGCCTTGCCGCTCGGCCAGAAAGCACGAGCCATGTCGCTCGATCTAACAAAGCCCGATGCGTACACATCTATGCGGTACGCTCGCCTCTACGCCGTATACCCGCCTGAGCCATGTACCTCGGCCGCAGCCTGCCCGCTGCGTATACCTCTACGTGGTACGCCCGCTTCTGTGTGATATGCCTGTCGCTACGTACCTCGGCCCCAGCCTGTCGCTACGTACACCTCTGCGCGGTACGCCCGCTTGAGCCGTGCACCTCGGTCGAAGCCTACCCGCTGCGTACACCTTTGTAAAGTATGCCCGCCTATACATGGTATGCCCGCCTGAGCCGTGTACCTCGACCGCAACCTGCCCACTGCGTACACCTCTGCGTGGTACGCCCGCCTGAGCCGTGTACCTCGGCCGTAGCCTGCCCGCTGCGAACACCTCTGCGCGGTACGCCCGCCTTTGCGCGGTACGCCTGCTTGAGCCATGTACCTCGGCCGCAGCTTGCCTACTACGGACACCTCTACGTGGTACGCCCGCCTGAGCTGTGTACCTCGGTCGTAGGCTACCTACTGCGTACACCTCTGCACGGTACGCCTGCCTGAGCTGTGTACCTCGGCCGTAGCCTACCCGTTGTGTACACCTCTGCGCAATAGACCTGCCTCTACGCGGTATGCCCGCCTCTACGCGGTACGCCCACTCGAGCTGTGTACCTCGGTCGCAGCCTACCCACTGCACCTCGCGGTATGCGCCTGGCGGTACACCGCCGAGCCGTGTACCTGGCCGCACCGCCGCCGCGTGTACACCTACGCGACGCCCGCCGCGTACGCCACCGAGTCATGTACCTCGGCCGCAGCCTGCCCACTACGTACACCTCTGCGTGGTACGCTCGCCTGAGTCGTGTACCTCAGCCGCAGCCTGCCCGCTACGTACACCTCTATGCGGTATGCCCGCCTGAGCCGTGTACCTCGACCGCAGCCTGCCCGCTACGTACACCTCTGCACGATACGCCCGCCTCTGTGCAGTACGCCTGCCTAAGCTGTGTACCAAGGCCGTAGCAAGCCTGCTGCGTACACCTCTGCGCGGTACGCCCGCCTGAGCCATGTACCTCAGTCGCAGCTTGCCCGCTGCATACACCTCTTTGTGGTACGCCCGCCTCTGCGCGATACGCCCACCTGAGTCATGTACCTCGGCCGTAGCCTGCCCGCTGCATACACCTCTGCGCGGTACGCCTGCCTCTGCGCAGTGCGCCCGCCTAAGCTGTGTACCTTGGCCGTAGCCTGCCCGCTGTGTACACCTCTCCACGGTACGCTCGACTTTGTGCGGTACACCCGCCTGAGCCGTGTACGTCGGTCGCAGCTTGCTCGCTGCATACACCTCTATGCAGTACACCTGCCAGAGCCATGTACTTCGGCCGTAGCCTGCCCGCTGCATACACCTCTACGCGGTACGCCCGCCTTTGCGTAGTACTCCCGCTTGAGCCGTGTACCTCGACCACAGCCTGTCCACTGCGTACACCTCTGTGCGGTACGCCCGCCTCTACGCGGTATGCCCGCCTGAGCCATGTACCTCGGCCGTAGCCTGCCCGCTGCATACACCTCTACGCGGTATGCCCGCCTCTGTGCGGTATGCCCGCTTGAGCCGTGTACCTCGACCGTAGCCTGCCCGCTGCATACACCTCTGCGCGGTACGCCCGCCTCTATGTGGTACGCTTGCCTAAGCCGTGTACCTCAGTTGTAACCTGCCTGCTGCGTACACCTCTGTGTGGTACGCCCGCCTGAGCCGGGTACCTCGGCCGTAGCCTACCCGCTGCGTACACCTCTACGTGGTATACCCGCCTCTGCGTGGTTCGCCCGCTTGAGCCATATATCTCGGCTGCAGCCTGCCTGCTACGTACACCTTTGCGCGGTACGCCCGCCTAAGCCGTGTACCTCGATCGCAGCCTGCCTGTTGTGTACACCTCTGCGCGGTATGCCCGCCTCTGTGTGGTACGCCCACCTGAGTCGTGTACCTCGACCACAGCCTCACAGCGCTCGCTTCTCGACCTGACCACCAGAGTTAAACGCCCCGGTCACGCCTCACCCTAGATGATTAGCCGACAGACGTCCGTTGCAAGCCCCTGGAAGGCATTCCCCACGCAGATCAGGAGCCCGCCTAGCAATCCTCACAACCTGAAGCCAGCCTCGGACCCCTGAGCGAGCACCGAGGCAGGGCTTCCTTCGGGGGAGGGAGAATAATGTGGGTAATAAATAGGATGTGACGTAGGCCCATACCGCCTACTCTAGGATGACGTCTCCTGTCCCGCTTACAACCGACTGTAGCTAGGGTTGACCGACAGATGTGACATCACTTGCTCCTCGTAGCCCGCACGGCCATCGAGACACGTCACCATCTTATAGGGGCCAGGTCCTCGACGCACTATCAGACGCAATCAGAGGTGTGACATCATGGGCACGTCGAAGAGCAGCAACCTGACCCATATAAACTCAGGTAGACGAACGTAATCGTGAAGGTCTTTCTTCTTCTCAACCAACAAACACCCTCTAAAGACAATCTTAACTGACTTGATGGTCAGAGGGGTTGGGCGGAGTTCTTTTCGACCCGACCTTTGTGCAGGAACAAAGACGGAGCTTCCTCGCTAGAGGAGTCCTTATTGGCGCCACAAACCCCAAGGGCGCACTCCAAAGATCTCTGCCGCATTCAAGCCCGAACCCAGCTGCGACGGCCCCGAGGCCACGGCATAATGTTGTTAATACACTAACAACTGGTATTACTTCATGGGCCCGTTCAGGACATGGCTAGTGTAGTAGACCGGTAGTTTCACTTCGGAAGCTTCCTCGATCAAGACGGAGCTAATCGTGTGTTGGGACACGACCAGGTAGAGGCTGAGTTTCTCCCCTAGGGAGACCATAGCCAGGTGAGGGAGCTCGGCCAAGTGTTGTTTTACCTATGCTAGGGCCTCTTCACACTCCACTGTCCATTTGAAGCCCTTTGGGTTCTTCAAGGCCTGGAAGAAGGGAAGACATCTGTTGCCTGATCGGGATAGGAACCGAGATAGGGCAACGAGTCTCCCGTTTAGCCACTGCACTTCCTTGATTATCTGGGGTGGCTTTATGTCAATGATGGCCTGGACTTTTTCTGGGTTAGCGTCGATCCCTCTTTCGTGTATGATGAATCCGAGAAACTTTTCCGAGCCGACACCGAATGTGCACTTTGCGGGGTTGAGGCGCATGTCGAATCTCCGCAGTGTGACGAATGCCTCAACCAAGTCAGACAGATGTGTTGTGGTCATTTGGCTCTTGACAATCATGTCATCGACGTACACCTTCATATTTCGCCCGATTTGTTGGGAGAACATCTTGTTTACGGTTCTATGATATATGGCTCTGACATTTTTTAACCCGAACGGCATGACCCGATAGAAGTATACTCCTTGATCAGTGATGAAGGTTGTATGCTCTTGGTCCTCGAGTGCCATCCTGATCTGGTTGTAGCTAGAGAAGGCATCCATAAACGAGGGACAAGCATGCCTAGAGGTCGCGTCGACCAGTTGGTCGATCCGAGGGAGGGGGTAGCAGTCTTTCGGGCATGCCCGATTGAGATCGGTGTAGTCAACACACATTCCCCAGCTTCGATTAGGTTTTTTGACGAGAACTACATTGGACAACCATCGTGAGTACTTGGCCTCGGTTATGAAGCCCGTCGTTAAGAGATGCTCCACTTCGCTACGGACCGCCTGTTGTCGATCGGGGGCTAGCCGTCGAGGCTTCTGCTTCACCGGGCGAGCTTCAGGCAAGATGTTCAGGTGGTGCTGCACCACCCTGTGGTCGACACCAGGCATATCCGTCGGCGACCAGGTAAAGACATCGACGTTATCTACCAAGAAGCTGATAAGTTGCATCCGTTCTTACTCCGAGAGTTCCAACCCAATCTTTACTGTCCGATTTGGCCGATCTTCAAATAGTGGTATGTCTATTGTAGACTCCGTCGGCTTGGGATGTTGTGATGGCCTCTTGGCATTTCGGGGATCCTCTAGAGGTTTTCCAACTCTCACTCTCTTGGGCAATAAGACCACTGTCAAGTAGCACCGCCTAGATTCGTGGGGACTTCCCCTGACCTCCCCGACCACACCATGGGTCGAAAACTTTATCGTTTGGTGGTAGGTTGAAACAACAGCCTAGAACTTGTTGAGGGTTAGGTGGCCTAGGATGATGTTGTACGTAGAGGGGAGGTCCACCACCATGAAGGTCGCCATCACCGTCTCTGACCTCAGCACGTCTCCCAGAGTTATGGGTAAAGTAACCGTACTTGGTGGGGATATCGAATCACTGGTGAATCCGGTGAGCGCCGAGTGCATCAGCTCCAGGACGTCCTTGGGTGTGTCGAGCTTCTAAAAGGCATCGAAGTAGAGGACGTCGACAGAGCTCCCCATGTCAATCATGATTCTCCTCACTTGGGCATTGGCAATCCTGGTCGTGATCACCAATGCGTCGTCATGCTCGGATCGCTCTGCCTCCTCAGGTGGGTGCATGATTTCGGGGTTGGGCCACCACCTGGGAAGTTCATGTGTGGCCGCTCGGGCGTAGGCCTTTCATCCCGACATGTTACCCCCGGACGTCGGGCCACTTGTTATAATGTCGATCTGTCACTCAATAGGACCTTCGGGGCACAGCGAGGGGTTGCGATCCCTCCTCAAGTATCGGCCAAGATGCCCTCGGCATATAAGCTCCTCAATCTGACGTTTCAGGTCATGGCACTCCTCGGTGTCGTGACCATGCTCTCGATGAAAATGACAATACTTGGTTTGGTCCCGGAGCTCTCGGGGACTCTTCATAGGGTTACGAGCCTTTAGCAACACTTTTACTTTTATTTGGATGAATATTTCCATTCTGGACGTCCCCAGGGCAAGGAGGGGGGACTTCGGGGGTGGCACATCGGGTCAGTCCAGCCTCCGCCTCGGGGGGGTCGACGATTGTCCCCTGGATGGCTCCGGCCTGGCTCTCTTATGCTCCTCTCGTCTCTCGATCATCAAGAACTCCATCGCGACGTACTAGTTTGCACGCTGGAGCATCTCCGAGACTGCCGTGGGAGGTCTCTCGACGAAGGACTAGAAAAATCTAGAGGGTCGTAGCCCCATCATGAATGCCTGCATTATCAAAGAGGGATGAGCATCAGGTAACCCCCAGATTTCTATGGCAAAACGATTCACAAAGCAGGAGAGGGGCTCATCCTCCTTTTGGCTAAGTCCGAGGAACACGACAATGGATGGCTTCGGTTGGGCGTAGGCAAGGAAATAGAGGTGGAAATCTTTGGTGAGCTGGTCAAAGGACATGATCGATCCAGCCTTCAGCCTGCTATACCACGCCCGGGCCGAGCCCCTGAGGGTGGTGGGAAATGCTTTGCATATCATGGCGTCGGAAGTCCCGTATATCGCCATTTGGGCTCGGAAGGTGGCCACATGCTCCACCGGATCCGTGTCACTATCATATGTGTCAAGAGAGGGGAGATGAAAGTTCGGGGGAACTGGTCATTCCTGTATCTCGAGGGCGAATGGGAATCTTCGATGGGCGTCTTCCTTGAGCTCCTCCTTCGACTTACGGACTTCTCTTTGCACATCGTCGAATCGTTGGTTGACAAAGCGCAATTGGGCTCGGAGGGAGTTGGTCGAGTCTAACGACAGTACCTCAGTCTCCTGCGGCTCGCTCGGATTTCCTGACCCCTCATCCGTGAGTGGGGCCGGGCCCGCCTCGGGTGAGGCCAAGGCGCCATTGGTACCAAGGGCGCCAGGGAGGTTGGTGATGGCGGTTCTGGTCGCTGTGGAGGTTGGGTCATCGATGGCTGTGCTAGTTGAGGGATGAGCAGGATGATGGCCTGCATCATCCCAATCAGAGCTTGAACTTGATGTGTGAGGCCCTAAAATGCCTCGTGTGAAACGGGTGACTGGCCGGTCGTAGCGCCTTCGGGTGGCGGCTGTTGAATCTCGGATTTTGATGATGAAGTCAATTGGTGAAATATTTGTTCTAATATACTTTGTCGAGATAAGTGTGCAGGAATAACTACGATGAGAAGAAAACATAAAGTGATTTACCGAGGTCAAGTTCGTCGAGGGTTCAAGAGTTCATCGGAAGTCCGAGAGATTTTGGGAAGTGTTGTCGGAACCATCCAAGATCGAATCAGGGACTTGCCGAAGTTTTCGGAAGTTCATCTCAAAGATCGTCGAAGGTTCGCGGAACTCACCGGGAAGATTCGGAAGCAAGCCGAAGACTCGTTGAGCTCGCCATACAATCCGGAGTATGCTGGGAGCCCACTGGAAGCAATCCGAGGGAAGCATCGGAAGGCTGCCGGAATCTCACCGTAAAGCTCGCCGGAAGTTGACTTGAAGAGTGTCGGATCAAATCACGTTGAGTTATGTTTTAGGTTCGTAGTTTGCACATGAGTAGAGCAAGGATTTAAGAAAAAATCCTGCCTAAATTCAGTGCCTAAATTGGGGCGCCCACTGAGCTGCTGCATTCGAGCCAAGCCGCGATGAACAGGCCTATTCGCAAAGGTTGAACCACCAAATTTAGGCAAGCACAGGCGCGGGCACCGCTCGGCCGAGCTCAGCATCACACGACACACTGGGCCGCGCCTGGTGGTAGCACCGCTCGCACACGACACAGACAGCGGCGGAACCGCTCGCCGGGTGGTGGGCACCGCCTACCAACAGATCGAGTGGTGGCACGTCACCGGAGACAGATCGTAGTATCGCCCTACGCATCGCGAGATTAACACAAAGTGTGGCACCGATTTCGCCATTTACCGTATTGGAACTCCAAATTGATTTCAAATTTGGAGCTCAATTTTGAATTCAACTTACTTGGATCTATAAATACTTCCTTTCAAAGCAGTAGTGGCAACCTTATGAGCAAAAATTCTCAAGTCTTGAGCTTTTGTAGAGTGTTGAAAGGTCTTGTTCTTGCTAAGTGTTCACCTTCTTCTTTTCTTGAGAAATCTTGTACAAGTGTGAACATCTTGTAAAGGGCTGTAAAAGGGGTATTTGATCCTTCCCCTTCAAAGGATTTGATAGTGGAAGAAGGGAGCCTCAACGGAGAAGGCTTCGGAAGTGGATGTAGGTCACTTTGACCGAACCACTATACATCGTTGCGTCTTAATTGTGTGAGTGTTTAAATTTCCGTTTTACTTTGCTGCAAGCCTTTACTTTACTTGCACCACTTCCTTTTTATCTTTGTACGCATGCTTTAAAGTTAGAACACAAAAACCGGTTTCAAACGAAACGTTATTTTCATCATACGAAGTTTCCGAAGCTTGTTTTAAATCGCTGAAAAATCCATCGTTTTATCCGCTGCACTAATTCACCCCCCCTCTTAGTGCCACTCGATCCCTAACAATTGGTATCAGAGCCAGGTTTGCTCTTATATTGGTTTAAAACCCAAGAGAGATGGCCTACTCCGGTATGCAAGAGGGTCTCTCCATTACTCGTCCGCCTATGTTTAATGGGTCGGATTATACGTATTGGAAGACTCGTATGAGGATTTTTCTCATTTCCATGGACTTCAAACTTTGGAACATTGTTGAAAATGGCTTTGCAAAATCTTCTCTTCCGATGAGTGAATGGAATGAGTCGGAGAGGAAGATTTTTGCTCAATGCAAAGGCTATGAATGCCTTATTTTGTGCGCTTGATAAGAATGAGTTTAATCGGGTTTCTATTTGTGAATCGGTATTTGATATTTGGCGCACTCTTGAAATCACTCATGAAGGCACTAGCCGAGTGAAAGAGTCCAAAATCAACATTCTTGTGCATTCTTATGAACTTTTTCAGATGAAACCAAATGAGTCCATTGGAGACATGTACACCCGCTTTACGGATGTCATCAATGGACTTAAAGCTCTTGGTAAAGGTTTTTCTAATTTTGAATTGGTAACTAAAATTTTAAGATCCCTTCCATAGAGTTGGGATCCAAAGGTCACAGCCATTCAAGAGGCCAAGGATCTTAAAGTATTTCCGCTTGAAGAACTTATTGGATCTTTAATGACTTACGAGATGACGTGCCATGCTCATGAAGAGCTTGAGAACCCCCTTCCAAAGAACAGGAAGGATATGGCACTTAGAACACAAGAAGACCACTTGAAAGGAACATCAAGTGATGAGGACAGTGACAATGACATTGCACTTCTAACTCGAAAGTTTAAGAAATTTATAAGAAAGAACAAATTTAAAAATGACACAAAAAGCAAATTTAAACACAAAAAGGACCAAGTCATTTGCTACGAATGCAAGAAGCCGGGACACTTCAAGAATGAATGCCCTCAAGCCAAGAAGAAGCAATTCAAGAAGAAAAAAGCCTTGAAGACCACGTGGGATGATTCAAGTAACTCCGAGGTTGAAGAAGCTAGCAACAAAGAGGAGGCAAACTTCGCACTAATGATATTTGGAGAAGAGGTTAGTGAGTTACTTAGTGAAGAATTATCTTTCTATGAACTTTCTATGGCTTTTCATGAGTTATTTGATGAATGTAGAACTATTAGTAAGAAGTTCAATTTGCTTAAGAAAGAGCATGCTTTATTAAAAGTAAGTTCAATAGTCTTCAAAACCCTTCTCTACCCCCATGCTCTAAGTGTGAAGACTTAGATGCAACAAAGAGGAGAACTTGTTACTCAAAGAGACCCTAAACAAGTTTAAGGTCGGTAGCAAGAGCTTAGACATGATTCTTACCAACAAAGGTCATGTAGAAATAGAAGTGGTATCGGATTTGTGAGAGGTTCTCACCAAAATCCCACCACCTTCAAGTAAAGGGCCTACATTGCATGTATCACCTCATTTGAAATGTAATTTTTGTGACAAAACAGGACATGTTGCCTACAAATGTCCATTCAAGAAAATTAATCCACAAAATTGATATGGGTTCCTAAAGGAACCATAAACAATTCAATGATAAATTACAAAGTAAGTAGATCATTTTGTAAGGCACCCAAAATCAAATGGGTACCTAAAACCACCCTCTTTTGTAGACAAACTCACAAGCTAGGAGCAAGAAATGGTATCTTGATAGTGGATGCTCAAGGCACATGACCGGAGATCCATCTCATTTCTCTATGCTCTCTAGCAAAGAAGAAGGATATGTCACCTTCGGAGACAACAAGGGTAAAATCATTGGCAAGGGAACCATATGCAACAAATCGAGTTTTTCAATTGATGATGTGTTACTAGTTGATGGTTTAAAACATAATCTTTTAAGTATTAGTCAACTATGTGATAAAGGTTATGTTGTTAGATTTGAATCGAATGTTTGCATTATTGAAAAACCCAACAACAACATATCCATGATTGCTTTAAAACAAAATAATGTCTACACCATAAATATTGATAAATTAAGTAATGAAATGTGCTTTTCGATTTTGAATGATGATGCTTGGCTTTGGCATAAGAGACTAGGCCATGCAAGCATGAAACTAATCTCTAAGATTTCATCTAGAGATTTAGTAAGAGGTATCCCAAACATGAAATTTGTTAAGGATAAGGTATGTGATGCATGTCAACTAGGAAAACAAATAAAGACTAGTTTCAAATCAAAATCAAATTAGCACCACTAGACCATTGCAATTGATCCATTTGGACTTATTTGGACCAATTGACATAACAAGCCTAGGAGGTAGCAAATATGCCTTTGTAATTGTGGATGACTATAGTAGATACACTTGGACCTATTTCTTGGCTCATAAAAGTGATTGTTTCAAATGTTTCTCTAAATTTTGTAAACTCACTCAAAATGAAAAAGGCTTTATGATTTCATCAATTCGAAGTGATCATGGAGGTGAATTTCAAAATCATGACTTCCAAAATTTTTGTGAAATAAACGGATACAATCACAACTTCTCTACTCCAAGAAATCCACAACAAAATGGAGTAGTGGAAAGGAAAATAGAAGTTTGCAAGAAATGGCTAGAACCATGTTAAATGAATATAATTTACCAAAATATTTTTAAATAAGCCATGAATACGGCTTGCTATGTTATGAATAGAGTTCTAGTGAGACCATCCCTATCTAAAACTCCATATGAATTATGGAATGATAAAAAACCCAATGTTTCTTATTTTAAAGTTTTTGGTTGTAAATGCTTTATTTTAAATGAAAAGGATGCCTTAGGAAAATTTGATGCAAAATCCAATGAAGGCATATTTCTTGGTTATTCTTCAGTTTCTAAGGCTTTTCGTGTTTTCAACAAAAGAACCTTACTTATAGAAGAATCTATTCATGTGGTTTTTAATGAAATTTCTAAATTTAAGAAGAAAGATTTTGATGATGATTTTGGTCTTGATAATTTGAATTTGAATGAACCCTCCTCAAAATGACAACTTGGATGCATCTTCTTCCCAAACTTCCTTACCCAAGGAATGGAAGTATGTAGATGCTCATCCCAAGGAGTTAATTATAGGAGATGCATCGAAAGGGGTTCAAACTCGCTCTTCTTTCAAAAATTTTTGTGCCCATGCCGCTTTTCTTTCTCAAGTTGAACCAAAATGCATTGTTGATGCCCTGAAAGATGATTCATGGGTTATCGCAATGCAAGAAGAATTGAATCAATTTGAGAGGAATGAGGTATGGAAGCTTGTTCCTAGACCTAATGACCACTTAGTTATTGGTACTAATTGGTCTTTAGAAACAAGCAAGATGAATACGGTATCATGGTTAGAAACAAGGCTAGACTAGTGGCCAAAGGTTTCAACTAAGAAGAAGGTATCGATTATGAAGAGACCTTCGCTCCGGTGGCAAGATTGGAAGCCATTAGGATGCTCCTTGCCTATGCTAGTAGTAAAGATTTCAAATTATTTCAAATGGATGTCAAAAGTGCATTCTTAAATGGTTTTATTTCCAAAGAAGTGTATGTCTCGAACAACCACCCGGATTTGAAAACTCTCTATTTCCTAACCACGTGTTTAAGCTAACTAAGGCTCTATATGGTCTAAAACAAGCCCCTAGGGCTTGGTATGAGAGGCTTAGTTCTTTTTTAATTTCAAATGATTTCACTAAAGGCAAGGTTGATACTACATTGTTTATTAAACATTTTGAAAACAATTTTCTTATTGTTCAAATTTATGTTGATGATATTATTTTTGGGTCTTGTAATAAATCACTATGTGAATTATTTGCTAAGGATATGAGTGATGAATTTGAGATGAGCCTAATGGGAGAACTAAATTTCTTTTAAGGACTACAAATCAAGCAACTAAGTGATGGTATATTTCTAAATCAATCAAAATACACATTGAATTGTTAAAACGATTTAACATGGATGGATCAAAAGATATTAGCACTCCTATGAGCACCTCCGTTAAATTAGATATGGATGAAAATGGAGAAAGTTTTGATCAAAAACTTATAGGGGCATGATAGGTAGCCCGCTTTATCTCACGCAAACTGCACTGACATCATGTTCAAGATAGGGCTATGTGCAAGATTCCAAGCTAATCCTAAGCTATCTCACTTGAAAGTCACAAGAGGATTCTTAGATACCTTAAAGGACCCCTAATCTTGGATTATGGTATCCAAGATCCGATAATTTTGATTTGAAAGCTTATGATGTGACTTTGGATGTAAAATAGATAGAAAAAGCACATCCGAACATGCCAATTTCTAAGATATGCACTTGTTTCTTGACTTCCAAGAAACAAAATTCGTTGCACTATCTACTACAGGTCGAATACATAGCTGCAAGTGCATGTCGTGTACAAAGTTATCCGGATGAAAAATACACTAGAAGACTATGGAATCTACTTAAAAAATATTCCTATAAAATGTGATAACACGAGTGCTATTTGTCTAACTAAAAATCCGATTCAACACTCTCGAACTAAGCACATTGACATTAGGCATCATTTTATACATGATCATGTAAGTAGTAGAGATGTCACCCTTGAATTTGTTGATACAAATCATCAATTAGCGGATATTTTTATGAAACCTTTAAATGAGGAACAATTTGATTTTATTAAAAGGGAATTAGGCATGTTGAACTGTCCAAATGAGTAAGCTCTAGTTGATGATATCTTTCCTTGAAATTATGGTTTTCATCGATTTGATTCCACACATTATGGTTTTCATCAATTTGATTTCACACATTCTAATTATGGTTTTTTGAATTTGATTCCACACATTCGGATTCTTTTTGACTTCATCCCATCTCTAAGACCTTTTTTATTTTTTTTTTAAAAATAATAATGAAATGCAAATTTCTTTTTATGCTACCAGTGGTAGCACTACCAGATACGGCGGTGGCACCGCCTGGGTAGTCAGTCCCAGGCGGTGGAACCGCCTGTTGGGGCGGTAGTACCGCCCGAACACCCCTTTTATACGGGGTGAGTTAGGGCTGGCGGTGGAACCGTCCGAACACTCTTCCTCACCTCTCTACACTCCTCTAAACTCTCCCAAGCATCATTTTAGTATCATTTCTTCCCTCTAGAAGCCTAAGAAGGAGATCTTACTTTGATTCAAGCTTCCTACATCTCAAAGGAACAATCTAAGGTAAAAACAGAATTATTTCTCTTTCCTTTTCTTGTCTAATTTAATTCCTTTCTTCAATTGATTATTGATCAGTAGAAATGGCTCCTAAAAGAACATCAAGAGACAAAGGAAAAAGGATGGAGGTAGATTCATTTGACCAATCCTTGTTTAAATCACAAGAAGCTTCCCTTAGATTTTCTGAACTTGGTTCTAGACCCATTCATAAAGGAAAATATGTTGATTTGAATCAATTAGGGAACCTAGAACCTATCATGTGGTTTGCAGACTTAGAGGCCTTACCCATTTTGTAAATTATTGAACCTGTTTATCCACGCTTAGTTAAATTATTCTATGCTAATTTAACTATGAATGATGATGGCTTGTCAACTTATCTTCTAGGTAATGAGATCCAAATATGTGATAATACTATATGCTCATTAATTGAAATTGTTGAAAAAGAACTAGGATGTTATTTTCGAGGAAAATGGGATATGGACACAGTTGGTGCCACCCACTCAAGCTTTAGAAACCGTGGTTTGCAAACCCAAATTTAGGTATAATCCCCAAGAGTTGTGAACATTTACTACCTTTTAACTCTAAGATTTTGCATCACATTCTTGTAAGCATTGTCATTCCTAAACAGTTTCATCATGATGAGATCAGTTTCACTGAGTTAGATACCTTATATTGGATCATGACCAGACAACATTTTTGTTTTGGTTACCTAATTCGGCAGCACATGATAGAGGTCCTTTCTAAAGGATCAATGTTACCATATGGAGGTTTAATAACTAAACTATTGCATGCCCATAATATTTGCATTCCACTAAATGAAGAAGCAATACAAGTGGACAGATTTAATATCATTGACGTTAAACTACTTAGGCGACTTAGGTGTACATTCGAGCATGGAATAGGGGTTAGACAACCTAGGAGATGTGATATACCTTCCTACAAGAGACCATCCTGAAACACCAGTCCTTAGGGGAAATGAATCTCCTCCTCCTGATCCTTTTGTTGCAGCTACATCTGTGACATTTTCTGCTCCATCTTCTGATGATCCGATCATGAGAGAGTTAAATGAAGTAAAACTATAGCAAATTAAAATTTTGAAGGAAATGCGGAAGATGAACCTAAAGATCGATCACATGTATAGGCATCTTGGCATTCCTCCTGAGGAGTAGCTTGCTGTATTTTCTTTTTGAACGATGTTGTATGTTGACATATATGTTGTATTATCTTCATTACATTTTGACATATATGTTGTCATCTTCTTGGCCACTGTGACATGATTTTCGGCTTTCTGATTGATTTCCTTTTCCACATTTGTGATATTTTTCGGCCATCCTTTATTGTTACATATGAATCCCTCGTTTCCTTTTTGTTGATGACAAAGGGGGAGAAATAATATGTGTATTGTCATATGTTGACAAGTTATATGCATTTTCCATGCTTTACAAGTTATTGCAAGTTAAAATGCTTATTTAGTTTCTTGATATCATGTTTTTAATCATGTATACTTCATTGATATCTTTGATACCTATTTGACATCTTATTGTCCAACATCAACTTTGTCATCATGAAGTTAAATTTATTGTGTTGAATTTAAAAATTGAATTCAAGCAATTCTTTCTTTATGGCATATAGATAGGGGGAGTTAAGAGTAACTCCATCACCAATTGATTGTCATCATCAAAAAGGGGGAGATTGTTGAATCTTGGATTTTGATGATGAAGTCAATTGGTGAAATATTTGTTCTAATCTACTTTGTCGAGATAAGTGTGCAGGAATAACTACGATGAGAAGAAAACATAAAGTGATTTACCGAGGTCAAGTTCGTCGGGGGTTCAAGAGTTCATCGGAAGTCCGAGAGATTTTCGGAAGTGTTGCCGGAACCATCCAAGATCGAATCAGGGACTTGCCGAAGTTTTCGGAAGTTCATCTCAAAGATCGTCGAAGGTTCGCGGAACTCACCGGGAAGATTCGGAAGCAAGCCGAAGACTCGTTGAGCTCGCCATACAATTCGGAGTATGCTGGGAGCCCACTGGAAGCAATCCGAGGGAAGCATCGGAAGGCTGCCGGAATCTCGCCGTAAAGCTCGCCGGAAGTTGGCTTGAAGAGTGTCGGATCAAATCACGTTGAGTTATGTTTTAGGTTCATAGTTTGCACATGAGTAGAGCAAGGATTTAAGAAAAAATCCTGCCTAAATTCAGTGGGGGCCAACCGGGCCTCTACTGAGCCAAGTTGGGACTTAAACAGGGCCCATTCGGCTTTGTCCGAATGGGGCAGGCGGTTGAATCGCCTGGCTGGAGCGGTAGCACCGCCCTTGTACACAGACGGGCGGTGGAACCGCCTGTTTGGAGCGGTAGCACCACCTCGTGACGCAGGCGGTGGAACCGCTGTCAAGGCGTGGCACCGCCGCCAACAGATCGAGCGGTAGCACCGCCTCAGATCGAGCGGTAGCATCGCTACCAACAGATCGACAGCGGTGGCACCGCCACCGACAGGCGGTGGCACTGCCTCTGACGACCAGAACATTGGAACTCCAAATTGATTTCAAATTTGGAGCCCAATTTTGAATCCACTCTAGATCTATAAATACCTCCCCCCCCTTTCTCAGCAGAAAGGGCAACCTTTTGAGCAAAAATTCTCAAGTCTTGAGCTTTTGTAGAGTGTTGAAAGGTCTTGTTCTTGCTAAGTGTTCACCTTCTTCTTTTCTTGAAAAATCTTGTACAAGTGTGAACATCTTGTAAAGGGCTGTAAAAGGGACATTTGATCCTTCCCCTCCAAAGGATTTGATAGTGGAAGAAGGGAGCCTCAACGGAGAAGGCTTCGGAAGTGGATGTAGGTCACTTTGACCGAACCACTATACATCGCTGCGTCTTGATTGTGTGAGTGTTTAAATTTCCATTTTACTTTGCTGCAAGCCTTTACTTTACTTGCTCCACTTCCTTTTTATCTTTGTACGCATGCTTTAAAGTTAGAACGCAAAAACCGGTTTCAAACGAAACGTTGTTTTCATCGTACGAAGTTTCTGAAGCTTGTTTTAAATCGCTGAAAAATCTATCGTTTTATCCGCTGCACTAATTCACCCCCCCTCTTAGTGCCACTCGATCCCTAACAACGGCAACCCTGGGTTGGTGAACAATCGATAGTAGCATTCTAAAGTTGTAACGGGGACTTCAGTTCGGAGCCCACCATGTGGTGGGGGCACTCCCAGGGGTCGTCGGCCGGGCGAGACCCCTCAGCCATGCGTTCGCCTAGGTCAGTTTGTTGATCTCGCGATATCGGGCCCTCCTTCTAGCGCCAATCTATTGTGTACCTTTATGTCATAGCCATTGAGTCAGCATGGCTGGGTTCAGATCCGAATGCGTCAAGATCTCCTTGACTGATCTTTGGATCGGTTGCGGGTGTCGGATCGATCGGAATGAGTCCTTGATTTGCTTCAAAAGGAGGCTTCTCTTCTGAACACAGGTCACCTCGGGCTCTCTAACTCCTGCACACAGGTTGGGTCAGGGATATGTGACCCGACCCCTCCGATGATCAAGTTAGTACATCGTTGAGGAAGATTTGTTCTTAGAAAAAGAGGTAGAAGAAGAAGAAGCAGAAGAAGAAGAAGCACGAGAAGAAGCAAAAGAAGACCCACCTCTTTTCCGCAGCATGGTCTAGGGATATATACTGAGAAAGGCTGACCCCCGAGGCATGGTACTGTGCCACCTCCAAAAGCTACCGTTCTGGGCTTTCTGGGACGGCGTCTTCAGGCTCTTTAGGACAGTACTATTCCTTGGTGCTTGCGCTCGCATGATGGTGTGCCTTGAGGGACCACATCGATGTCATCTCCGAGCTTCCTGGGACGGCGCTGTACTGCGGACGGCACCTACGCCTGTACGGGGGTGCAATTCAGTGGGTGAGGCTTTGTGCCTTGGTCAGTGCTCGTTCTAGCATGGCCAGGGGGTCGCCGAGCTAAGCTGAGATGGTCAACCACCTTAGCTTTTATGCTGAGGCAGTGGGGCGCCACCTGTTGTCTTCTCCCTTTGAGATGGCCAGGAGGCACTCTTTGTGGTCGCCTCCTGTTGTCTTCTCCCTTTGGTATGCAGCGGAGGCAAACCAAAGGCCACATCGACAGTGGGAGACCCTGGGATGAAAAGAGACGGACTGAGGGTGGCTTTGGAGGCCTGGAACTTCTACAATGAGGTCGGAGAAGAAGCCCCCGGCATGGGCAGCCCCCGCCTCGCTGACTGCTTCGACATCGGTCTGTATCACTCTTTCTTTTAATGGGCGACATTCTTCACCTGGGTCCCGATGAGTCACAGTTTGAGTGATTGCCGGATTTGTGTTGCAGTAAACAAGACGGAGGTGGTGCACAAGGTAGCCGACAAGGACAACAGGCTCGGCTTCGGCGATGATCTCCCGGGAGCACCGCCGGAAAGCCTCAAGAACGTCGACCTCTATGCCGTCCAGAAGGGAAGAAATGTGAGGTCGCTGACGACTAGACGCCCTGGTAGTTTTGGATGATCATGCTCAAGAACGGGAATATGGACACCTCCGCCGGCCTGTGCCCCAAGGACGGCAACAAGGTCGGCCCGTTTCCGCCGGAGTCGAGGTTCTCCTGCTTCGGTAAGGGGTGCATAAACCAGCCACTGGTGTTCCACAACAATACCATCTTGAAGGGCACCAAGCTTTCAGGGAGGTTCTACGGCACTAACGATCTCGATGGTGATATCAGCGAGGAAGTTGACACCGCCTCCTACTTCTCGGTGTCATGGGAGAAGGAGCTGGGGAAGGGTGGTTGGTCCTTCCACCATGTCCTCAAGACCTCTAAGTCGTACCCCTGGCTCATGCTCTACCTGAGGTCCGACGCCACGAGGGGCTTCTCTTGCGGATACCACTATGAAACCAGAGGGATGACCACGATAGTAAGCCACCCAATCGCTCTCTCTCTCTTTCTCTCTTTGTCTACCTTCCCTTGCAGCAGAGACACCATCGAGAGTCTCATTTGCGATGCAGATCCCAGAATCTCCCAACTTCAAGGTGAGGTTGACGCTGGACATCAAAAGAGGCGGAGGTTCGGCGAGCCAGTTCTACTTGATGGACATGGGCAGCTGTTGGAAGAACAACGGTGACCCTTGCGATGGGGACGTGACGAGCGACGTCTCCCGGTACAGCGAGATGATACTGAATCCCCAAACCGAGTCGTGGTGCCGGGCAGACAACCTCCATGAGTGCCCCTGATGGGTCACGTACCCATGCCACCTCCTCGGTGGCGCCCCACTGCCACATCAACATAAAAGCTGAGGTGGTAGACCACCTCAGCTTAGCTCGACGACCCCTTGGCCATGCCAGAACAGGCATCAACCAAAGTACAAAGCGTCACCCACCGAACCACACCCCCATACTGGCACAAGCGCTGTTTGCAGTAAAGCACCATCCTAGGAAGCCCGGAGGCAGCATCGATGTAGTCCCTCAGGGCGCACCATCATGCGGGCGCAGGCGCCAAGGAATAGTGTCATCCTAGAGAGCCCGGGACGACGCGTCGTCCCAGAAAGCTCGAAATCATGACTCTTGGAGGCGACACGGTACCGTGCCTCGGGGGTCAGCCTTTCTCCAGTATATAACCACAGACCATGCTGCGGAAAAGAGGGGGGGGGGGGGGGGGGTGGGGTCTTCTTCTCCTACTTCTCCTGCTTCTTCTTCTTCTGCCTCTTTCCTAAGAACAAATCTTCTCAACGGTATACTAACTTGATCATCAGAGGGGTCGGGTCACATATCCCCGGCCCGACCTATGTGTAGGAGTCAGAGAGATTGAGGTGACTTGTGTTTAGAAGAGAAGCCTCCTTCTGAAGCGGATCAAGGACTCATTCCGATCGATCCAACACCCGCAGCCGATTCGAAGATCAGTCAAGGAGATCTCAACGCATTCGGACCCGAACCTAGCTATGGATCAACGGCAACGGTATAAAGGTACACAATAGATTGGCGCTAGAAGGAGGGCCTAATGTTGCGAGATCAACAGACTGACCCAGGCGAACGCATGGTCGAGGGGTCTCGCCCAGCCGGAGGCCCCTGGGAGTGCCCCCCACCACATGGTGGGCTCTGAATTGAAGACCCTATTACAACTTCAGAACACTACTAGCGGCTGTTCACCGACCCAGGGTTGCCGCCACCCGAAGGCACTGCGATCGGCCAGTCGCCCATTTTGCACGAGGCATTCTGGGGCCTCGCACATCAAGTTGAAGCTCTGACCGGGATGATGCAGGCCATCATCCCACTCATCCCTCATCTAGCATAGCCATCGATGACCCAGCCTCCACAACGGCTAGAACCGCCATCTCCGACCTCCCTGGTGCCCCCGGTACCAAAGGCACCCCTGGCCTCACTCGAGGCAGGCCCGGCCCCACTCACGGAAGGGGCGTCAGGAAATTCGAGTGGGCCGCAGGACCCCGAGGTACTGTCATCAAACTCGACAGACTCCCTCCGAGCCCAGCTACGCTTCATCAACCAATGACTCGACAATGTGCAAAGAGAAGTCCGTAAGTTGAAGGAGGAGCTCGGGGAAGACGCCCATCGAGGATCCCCATTTGCCTCCGAGATACAGGAAAGACCAGTTCCCCCGAACTTCCGTCTCCTCTCTCTTGACACATATGATGGCGGCACGGATCCGGTGGAGCATGTGGCCACCTTCCGAGCCCAAATGGCGTTATATGGGACTTTCGACGCCTTGATGTGCAAAGTATTTCCCACCACCCTCAGGGGCCCGGCTTGGGCGTGGTATAGCAGGCTGAAGGCCAGATCGATCACGTCCTTTGATCAGCTCGCCAAAGATTTCGAGCTCTATTTCCTGGCCTACGATCGGTCGAAGCCATATGTCGCTCTGCTCCTCGGACTTAGCTAGGAGGATGAGCCCCTCTCCCGCTTTGTGAACCGTTTTGCCATAGAAATCTAGGGGTTACCCGACACTCATCCTTCTCTGATAATGCAGGCATTCATGATGGGGCTGTGACCCTCCAGATTTTTTTGGTCCCTCGTCGAGAGACCTCCCACGGCGGTCTCGGAGATGCTCCAATGCACAAACCAGTACATCGTGGTGGAGTCCTTGATGGCCGGGAGATGAGAGGAGTACAAGAGAGCTAGGCCGGAGCCTTCCCAAGGACAATTGTTGGCCCCCTCGAGGCGGAGGCTAGACCGACCCGATGCGCCGCCCTTGAGGTCCCCCCTCCTTACCCTGGAGACATCCAGAATAGAAATATTCCTCCAAATAAAAGAAAAAGGATTGCTGAAGGCCCTTAACCCAATGAAGAGTCCTCGAGAGCTCCAGGACCAAACCAAGTATTGTCGTTTTCATCGGGAGCATGGTCACGACACCGAGGATTGCCATGACCTAAAATGTTAGATTAAGGAGCTCATACACCGAGGGAATCTTAGTCGATACCTGAGGAGGGATCGAGACCCCTCGTTGCACCCCGAAGGTCCTATTGAGCAGCAGATCGACGTTATAACAGGTGGCCCAGTGTCCGGGGGTAACAACATGTCGGGATGAAAGGCCTACGCCCGAGCGGCCACACACAAACTTCCCAGGTGGTTGCCCAACCCCGAAATCACGTTCCCAACCGAGGAGGCAGAGCGATCCGAGCACGATGATGCATTGGTGATCACGACCAGGATCGCCAATGCCCAAGTGAGGAGAATCATGATTGACACGGGGAGCTCTGCCGACGTCCTCTACTTTGATGCCTTTCAGAAGCTCGGCCTACCCAAGGACGTCTTGGAGCCGGTGCACTCGGCGCTCACCGGATTCACCGATGATTCGGTCTCCCCACTAGGTACAGTTACTTTGCCCATAACTCTGGGAGACGCGACGAGGTCAGAGACGGTGATGGCGACCTTCATGGTGGTGGACCTCCCCTCTGCATACAACGTCATCCTAGGCCGTCCAACCCTCAACAAGTTCTGGGCTGTTGTTTCCACCTACCACTAAACGATAAAGTTTTCGACCCATGGTGGTGTTGGGGAGGTTAGAGGAGGTCCCCGTAAATCCAAACAGTGCTACTTGACGGCGGTCTCATTGCCCAAGAGAGTGAGAGTTGGGCAACACCTGGAGGATCCCTGAGATGCCAAGAGGCCATCTCAACATCCCGAGCCGATGGAGTCTACAATAGACGTACCACTATTTGAAGATCGGCCAGATCGGACAGCGAAGATCAGGTCGGAACTCCCGGAGCAAGAACGGGTGCAACTTATCATCTTCCTAGTAGACAACATCGACGTCTTCGCCTAGTCACCGGCGGATATGCCCGGTGTCGACCACAGGGTGGCGCAGCACCACTTGAACATCTCGCTTGAAGCTTGCCCGGTGAAGCAGAAGCCTCGACGGCTAGCCCCCGACCAACAATAGGCGGTTCGTAGTGAAGTGGAGCATCTCTTAGCGGTGCGCTTCATAGCCGAGGCCAAGTACCCACGATGGTTGTCCAATGTAGTTCTCATCAAAAACCTAATGGAAGCTAGAGAATGTGTTGACTACACCGATCTCAATCGGGTATGCCCGAAAGACTGCTACCCCCTCCCTAGGATTGACCAGCTGGTTGACGTGACCTCCGGGCATGCTCGTCTCTCGTTTATGGACGCCTTCTTTAGCTACAACCAGATCAGGATGGTGCCCGAGGACTAAGAGCATACAGCCTTCATCACCGATTAGGGAGTATACTTCTATCGGGTCATGTCATTCGGGTTAAAAAAATGCTGGAGCCACATATCAGAGAACCGTAAATAAGATGTTCACCCAACAGATCGGGTGAAACATGGAGGTGTACGTTGACGACATGATTGTCAAGAGCCAGACGACCGCAACACATCTGTCTGACTTGGCCGAGGCATTCATCACGCTACGGAGATTTAACATGCGCCTCAATCCTGCAAAGTACACATTCGGTGTTGACTCGGGAAAGTTTCTCAGATTCATCATACACGAAAGAGGGATCGACGCCAACCCAGAAAAGGTCCAGGCCATCATTAACATGAAGCCACCCCAGACAATCAAGGAAGTGCAATGGCTAAACGGGTGACTCGCTGCCCTATCTCGGTTCCTATCCCAATCAGGCGACAGATGTCTTCCCTTCTTCCAGGCCTTGAAGAACTCGAAGGGCTTCAAATGGACAATGGAGTGCGAAGAGGCCCTTGCATAGGAAAAACAACACTTGGCCGAGCTCCCTCGCCTGGCTACGGTCTCCCTAGGGAAGAAACTCAGCCTCTACTTGGCCGCGTCCCGACATACGATTAGCTTCGTCCTAATCGAGGAAGCTTCCAGAGTGCAGCTACCGGTCTACTACACCATCCATGTCCTGAATGGGCCCGAGGAGCAATACCAGCCAATCGAGAAACTGACCCTGATGCTTATATTGACGGCCCGAAAGCTGCACCCTTACTTTCAAGCTTACCCGATTAAGGTAATCACCGATCAACCACTCTGATAAGTTTTACCTAAGTTCAACGTCTCAGGTCGCCTTCTCGTGTGGTCGGTGGAGCTCGGTGAATTTGACATACAATATATGTCGAGGACCGCCATTAAAGCCCAAGCAATTGCCAACTTCATCTCAGAGCTAACTCCATCTGAGGATGAAGGGTCAGAATGAGATGAAGGGAGATGGACCCTGCACATAGATGGGTCGACCAATTCAAAAAGCGCAGGTGCGGGATTAGTGTTGGAAGATCTCGATGGGCAGTCATTTGAACGTTCCCTCTACTTCGGTTTTAAAGCCACAAACAACGAGGTGGAATACGAGGCGCTCCTGGCTGGACTCAGGCTGGCTACCGAGATGCAAGTGGAAGACATACACACCCACACCGACTCACAGCTGGCAGCCGAGCACATCAACGGAGGATATGAGGCCCGGGATCCAAACATGTCCAAGTACCTGGCCGAGGTAAAGAAGCTGGCCACTAACTTCCCTCACTTTACGCTATCCAGGGTACCAAGGGGCCAAAACAAGTGGGTAGATGCACTAGCAAAATTAGCCTCGAAGCCTAGCCCCAAAATTAGTCCCGAGGTCGAGGAGCTCCCGTTCCGCATCATCGTAATCGGGGTAGTGACCTCAGCCGACATGTTGGCAACATGGCTACAAGAGATGTTACAGTTCAAGAGGAATGGGGCTTTGCCCACCGACAAGGCCGCAACTCGACGCCTGCAGCGCACCCAGGCCTGGTACTATGAAATGAATGGATGGCTCTACAAGAGGTCATTCACCCACCCATTCCTACGGTGCCTGGACCCCAAAGAGGCCAAATCGGTCCTAGCCAAAGTTCACGAGGGAATCTGCGGTGAGCACATCGACGGGAAAACCTTAGCGTTTAAGATCCTTCGCCAGGGGTACTACTGGCCCACCATGTGCTGCGACGCGAATGTTGAATCTCGGATTTTGATGATGAAGTCAATTGGTGAAATATTTGTTCTAATCTACTTTGTCGAGATAAGTGTGCAGGAATAACTACGATGGGAAGAAAACATAAAGTGATTTACCAAGGTCAAGTCCGTCGGGGGTTCAAGAGTTCATCGGAAGTCCGAGAGATTTTCGGAAGTGTTGCCGGAACCATCCAAGATCGAATCAGGGACTTGCCAAAGTTTTCGGAAGTTCATCTCAAAGATCGTCGAAGGTTCGCAGAACTCACCAGGAAGATTCGGAAGCAAGCCGAAGACTCGTTGAGCTCGCCATACAATCCGGAGTATGCTGGGAACCCACTGGAAGCAATCCGAGGGAAGCATCGGAAGGCTGCCGGAATCTCACCGTAAAGCTCGCCGGAAGTTGACTTGAAGAGTGTCGGATCAAATCACGTTAAGTTATGTTTTAGGTTCGTAGTTTGCACATGAGTAGAGCAAGGATTTAGGAAAAATCCTCGCCCTAAATTCAAATACCAAATCCGTGCCCCTACCGAGCCAAGTTGAGATTTTTCACAGGCCCATTCAGGTCATGGTCCGGAATGGGGCAAAGGGCAAACCGCCTACTGGAGGCGGTGGCACCACCGTCGAGCGTAGCACCAGACACGACGCAAGCAAGAGCACCGCTCGTAAGTCACCAATGTGATCGACACAGTGGCACCACCAAGGGGACTGTAGCATCGAACTCCAAATTGATTTCAAATTTGGAGCCCAATTTTGAATCCACTTTGGATCTATAAATACCCCCCCCCTTTCTCAGCTAAAAGGGCACCCTTTTGAGCAAAATTCTTAAGTCTTGAGCTTTTGTAGAGTGTTGAAAAGTCTTGTTCTTGCTAAGTGTTCACCTTCTTCTTTTCTTGAGAAATCTTGTACAAGTGTGAACTCCTTGTAAAGGGCTGTAAAGGGTATTTGATCCTCCTTCTTCAAAGGATTTGATAGTGGAAGAAGGAAGCCTCATCGGAGAAGGCTTCGGAAGTGGATGTAGGTCACTTTGACCGAACCACTATACATCGCTGCGTCTTGATTGTGTGAGTGTTTAAATTTCTGTTTTACTTTACTGCAAGCCTTTACTCTACTTGCTCCTCTTTATACGCATGCTTTAAAGTTAGAACGCAAAAATCGGTTTCAAACGAAATGTTGTTTTCATCGTACGAAGTTTCCGAAGCTTGTTTTAAATCGCTAAAAAATCCATCGTTTTATCCGCTGCACTAATTCACCCCCCCCTCTTAGTGTCTTTTAGATCCTAACAATTGGTATCAGAGCAAGGTTTGCTCTCATATTGGTTTAAAACCCAAGAGAGATGGCCTACTCCGGTATGCAAGAGGGTCTCTCCATTACTCGTCCGCCTATGTTTAATGGGTCGGATTATACGTATTGGAAGACTCGTATGAGGATTTTTCTCATTTCCATGGACTTCGAACTTTGGAACATTGTTGAAAATGGCTTTGCAAAATCTTCTCTTCCGATGAGTGAATGGAATGAGTCGGAGAGGAAGATTTTTGCTCTCAATGCAAAGGCTATGAATGCCTTATTTTGTGCGCATGACAAGAATGAGTTTAATCGGGTTTCTATTTGTGAATTGGCATTTGATATTTGGCACTCTTGAAATCACTCATGAAGGCACTAGCCGAGTGAAAGAGTCCAAAATCAACATTTTTGTGCATTCTTATGAACTTTTTTGGATGAAACCAAATGAGTCCATTGGAGACATGTACACCCGCTTTACGGATGTCATCAATGGACTTAAAGCTCTTGGTAAAGGTTTTTCTAATTTTGAATTGGTAACTAAAATTTTAAGATCCCTTCCAAAGTGTTGGGATCCAAAGGTCACGGCCATTCAAGAGGCCAAGGATCTTAAAGTATTTCCGCTTGAAGAACTTATTGGATCTTTAATGACTTACGAGATGACGTGCCATGCTCATGAAGAGCTTGAGAACCCCCTTCCAATGAACAGGAAGGATATGGCACTTAGAACTCAAGAAGACCACTTGAAAGGAACATCAAGTGATGAGGACAGTGACAATGACATTGCACTTCTAACTCGAAAGTTTAAGAAATTTATAAGAAAGAACAAATTTAAAAATGACACAAAAAGCAAATTTGAACACAAAAAGGATCAAGTCATTTGCTACGAATGCAAGAAGCCTGGACACTTCAAGAATGAATGCCCTCAAGCGAAGAAGAAGCAAATCAAGAAGAAAAAAGACTTGAAGCCCACGTGAGATGATTCAAGTGACTCTGAGGTTGAAGAAGCTAGCAACAAAGAGGAGGCAAACTTCGCACTAATGGCATTTGGAGATGAGGTTAGTGAGTTACTTAGTGAAGAATTATCTTTCGATTACTTTCTATGGCTTTTCATGAGTTATTTGATGAATGTAGAACTATTAGTAAAAAGTTCAATTTGCTTAAGAAAGAGCATGCTTTATTACAAAGTAAGTTCAATAGTCTTCAAAACCCTTCTCTACCCCCATGCTCTAAGTGTGAAGACTTAGATGCAACAAAGAGGGAGAACTTGCTACTCAAAGAGATCCTAAACAAGTTTTAGGTCGGTAGCAAGAGCTTAGACATGATTCTTGCTAACAAAGGTCACGTAGGAAATAGAAGTGGTATCGGATTTGTGAGAGGTTCTCACCAAAATCCCACCACCTTCAATAAAGGGCCTACATTGCATGTATCACCTCATTTGAAATGTAATTTTTGTGGCAAAACGGGACATGTTGCCTACAAATGTCCATTCAAGAAAATTAATCCATAAAAATTGATATGGGTTCCTAAAGGAACCATAAACAGTTCAATGATTAATTACAAAGTAAGTAGATCATTTTGTAAGGCACCCAAAATCAAATGGGTACCTAAAAACCATCCTCTTTTGTAGACAAACTCACAAGCTAGGAGCAAGAAATGGTATCTTGATAGTGGATGCTCAAGGCACATGACCGGAGATCCATCTCATTTCTCTATGCTCTCTAGCAAAGAAGAAGGATATGTCACCTATGGAGACAACAACAAGGGTAAAATCATTTGCAAGGGAACCATAGGTAACAAATCGAGTTTTTCAATTGATGATGTGTTACTAGTTGATGGTTTAAAACATAATCTTTTAAGTATTAGTCAACTATGTGATAAAGGTTATGTTGTTAGATTTGAATCTAATGTTTGCATTATTGAAAAACCCAACAACAACATATCCATGATTGCTTTAAACAAAACAATGTCTACACCATAAATATTGATAAATTAAGTAATGAAATGTGCTTTTCGGTTTTGAATGATGATGCTTGGCTTTGGCATAGGAGACTAGGCCATGCAAGCATGAAACTAATCTCTAAGATTTCATCTAGAGATTTAGTAAGATGTATCCCAAACATGAAATTTGTTAAGGATAAGGTATGTGATGCATGTCAACTAGGAAAACAAATAAAGACTAGTTTCAAATCAAAAAATCAAATTAGCACCACTAGACCATTGCAATTGATCCATTTGGACTTATTTGGACCAATTGACATAACAAGCCTAGGAGGTAGCAAATATGCCTTTGTAATTGTGGATGACTATAGTAGATACACTTGGACCTATTTCTTGGCTCATAAAAGTGATTGTTTCAAATGTTTCTCTAAATTTTGTAAACTCACTCAAAATGAAAAAGGCTTTATGATTTCATCAATTCGAAGTGATCATGGAGGTGAATTTCAAAATCATGACTTCAAAATTTTTGTGAAATAACGGATACAATCACAACTTCTCTACTCTAAGAAATCCATAACAAAATGGAGTAGTGGAAAGGAAAAATAGAAGTTTGCAAGAAATGGCTAGAACCATGTTAAATGAATATAATTTACCAAAATATTTTTGGGCCGAAGCCGTGAATACGGCTTGCTATGTTATGAATAGAGTTCTAGTGAGACCATCCTTATCTAAAACTCCATATGAATTATGGAATGATAAAAAACCCAATGTTTCTTATTTTAAAGTTTTTGGTTGTAAATGCTTTATTTTAAATGAAAAGGATGCCTTAGGAAAATTCGATGCAAAATCCAATGAAGGCATATTTCTTGGTTATTCTTCAGTTTCTAAGGCTTTTCGTGTTTTCAACATAAGAACCTTACTTATAGAAGAATCTATTCATGTGGTTTTTAATGAAATTTCTGAATTTAAGAAGAAAGATTTTGATGATGATTTTGGTCTTGATAATTTGAATTTGAATGAACCCTCTCCTCAAAATGACAACTTGGATGCATCTTCTTCCCAAACTTCCTTACCCAAAGAATGGAAGTATGTAGATGCTCATCCCAAGGAGTTAATTATAGGAGATGCATCGAAAGGGGTTCAAACTCGCTTTTTTTTCAAAAATTTTGTGCCCATGCCTTTTCTTTCTCAAGTTGAACCAAAATGCATTGTTGATGCCTGAAAGATGTTTCATGGGTTATCGCAATGCAAGAAGAATTGAATCAATTTGAGAGGAATGAGGTTTGGAAGCTTGTTCCTAGACCTAATGACCACTTAGTTATTGGTACTAAGTGGGTCTTTAGAAACAAGCAAGATGAATACGGTATCGTGGTTAGAAAAAGGCTAGACTAGTGGCCAAAGGTTTCAACCAAGAAGAAGGTATCGATTATGAAGAGACCTTCGCTCGGTGGGCAAGATTGGAAGCCATTAGGATGCTCCTTGCCTATGCTAGTAGTAAAGATTTCAAATTATTTCAAATGGATGTCAAAAGTGCATTCTTAAATGGTTTTATTTCCGAAGAAGTGTATGTCGAACAACCACCCGGATTTGAAAACTCTCTATTTCCTAACCACGTGTTTAAGCTAACTAAGGCTCTATATGGTCTAAAACAAGCCCCTAGGGCTTAGTATGAGAGGCTATGTTTTTTTAATTTCAAATGATTTCACTAAAGGCAAGGTTGATACTACATTGTTTATTAAACACTTTGAAAATAATTTTCTTATTGTTCAAATTTATGTTGATGATATTATTTTTGGGTCTTGTAATAAATCACTATGTGAATTATTTGCTAAGGATATGAGTGATGAATTTGAAATGAGCCTAATGGGAGAACTAAATTTCTTTTTAGGACTACAAATCAAGCAACTAAGTGATGGTATATTTCTAAATCAATCAAAATACACATTGGATTTGTTAAAATGATTTAACATGGATGGATCAAAAGATATTAGCACTCCTATGAGCACCTCCGTTAAATTAGATATGGATGAAAATGGAGAAAGTTTTGATCAAAAAACTTATAGGGGCATGATAGGTAGCTGCTTTATCTCACGCAACCGGACGACATCATGTTCGATGTAGGGCTATGTGCAAGATTCCAAGCTAATCCTAAGCTATCTCACTTGAAATTTGTCAAGAGGATTCTTAGATACCTTAAAGGACCCTAATCTTGGATTATGGTATCCAAGATCGACAATTTTGATTTGAAAGCTTATCTTTGATCGGACTTTGGTGGATGTAAATTAGATAGAAAAAGCACATCGGAACATGCCAATTTCTAGGACATGCACTTGTTTCTTGGACTTCCAAGAAACAAAATTCGGATTGCACTATCTACTGGCGAAGCTGAATACATAGCTGCAAGTGCATCTTTGTGCACAGGTTATCTGGATGAAAAATACACTAGAAGACTATGGAATCTACTTAAAAAACATTCCTATAAAATGTGATAACACGAGTGCTATTTGTCTAACTAAAAATCCGATTCAACACTCTCGAACTAAGCACATTGACATTAGGCATCATTTTATACGTGATCATGTAAGTAGTAGAGATGTCACCCTTGAATTTGTTGATACAAATCATCAATTAGCGGACATTTTTACGAAACCTTTGAATGAGGAACAATTTGATTTTATTAAAAGGGAATTAGGCATGTTGAACTGTCCAAATGAGTAAACTCTATTTGATGATATCTTTCCTTGAAATTATGGTTTTCATCGATTTGATTTCACACATTATGGTTTTCATCAATTTGATTCCACAATTCTAATTATGGTTTTTTGGATTTGATTCCACACATTCTGATTCTTTTTAACTTCATCCCATCTCTAAGACCATTTAAAAAAAATTGAAATGCGGATATTTTTTTATGCTACATGACTAGCACCGCCGAATCTGGCGGTGGCACTGCTGGGTAGTCAGGTGGTGTGGTCATTTATCGTGAGTTAGTAGAACCGCCTAACACTCTTCCTCACCTCTACACTCATCTAAACTCTCCCAAGCATCATTTTGGTATCATTTCTTCCCTCTAGAAGCCTAAGAAGGAGATCTTACTTTGATTCAAGCTTCCTACATCTCAAAGGGACAATCTAAGGTAAAAAATAGAATTATTTCTCTTTCCTTTTCTTATCTAAATTAATTCCTTTCTTCAATTGATTATTGATCAATCCTAGATAGAAATGGCTCCTAGAAGAACATCAAGAGACAAAGGAAAAGGATGGAGGTAGATTCATTTGACCAATCCTTGTTTAGATCACAAGAAGCTTCCCTTAGATTTTCTGAACTTGGTTCTAGACCCATTCATAAAGGAAAATATGTTGATTTGAATCAATTAGGGAACCTAGAACCTATCATGTGGTTTGCAGACTTAGAGGCCTTACCCATTTTGCAAATTATTGAACCTGTTTATCTACGCTTAGTTAAATTATTCTATGCTAATTTAACTGTGATGATGGCTTGTCAACTTATCTTCTAGGTAATGAGATCCAAATATGTGATAATACTATATGCTCATTAATTGGAATTGTTGAAAAAGAACTAGGATGTTATTTTAGAGGAAAATGGGATATGGACACAGTTGGTGCCACCCACTCTGAAGCTTTAGAAACTGTGTTTGCAAACCCAAATTTAGATATAATCCCCAAGAGTTGTGAACATTTACTACCTTTTAACTCTAAGATTTTGCATCACATTCTTATAAGCATTGTCATTCCTAAACAGTTTCATCATGATGAGATCAGTTTCAACGAGTTAGGTACCTTATATTGGATCATAACGGACAACATTTTTGTTTTGGTTACCTAATTCGGACACATGATAGAGGTCCTTTCTAAAGGATCAATGTTACCATATGGAGGTTTAATAACTAAACTATTGCATGCCCATAATATTTGCATTCCACTAAATGAAGAAGCAATACAAGTGGACAGATTTAATATCATTGACGTTAAACTACTTAGGCGACTTAGGTGTACATTCGAGCATGGTATAGGGGTTAGACAACTTAGGAGATGTGATATACCTCCCCCACCAGTAGATCATCCTGAAACACCAGTCCTTAGGGGAAATGAATTTCCTCCTCTGATCCTTTCATTACAATTACATCAGTGACATTTTCTGCTCCATCTTCTGACGATCCGATCATGAGAGAGTTAAATGAAGTAAAACTACAGCAAATTGAAATTTTGAAGGAAATACGGAAGATGAACCTAAAGATCGATCACATGTATAGGCATCTTGGCATTCCTCCCGAGGAGTAGCTTGCTGTATTTTCTTTTTGAACGATGTTGTATGTTGACATATATGTTGTATTATCTTCATTACATCTTGACATATATGTTGTCTTATCTTCATTACATCTTCTTGGCCACTGTGACATGATTTTCGGCTTTCTGATTGATTTCCTTTTCCACATTTGTGATATTTTTTGGCCATCCTTTATTGTTACATTTGAATCCCTCGTTACCTTTTTGTTGATGACAAAGGGGGAGAAATAATATGTGTATTACCATATGTTGACAAGTTATATGCATTTTCCATGCTTTACAAGATATTGCAAGTTAAAATGCTTATTTAGGTTCTTGATATCATGTTTTTAATTATGTATACTTCATTGATATCTTTGATACCTATTTGACATCTTATTGTCAACATCAACTTTGTCAAATTTATTGTGTTGAATTCAAAATTGAATTCAAGCAATTCTTTCTTTATGGCATATAGATAGGGAGTTATGAGTAACTCCATCACCAATTGATTGTCATCATCAAAAAGGGGGAGATTGTTGAATCTCGGATTTTGATGATGAAGTCAATTAGTGAAATATTTGTTCTAATCTACTTTGTCGAGATAAGTGTGCAGGAATAACTACGATGGGAAGAAAACATAAAGTGATTTACCGAGGTCAAGTCCATCGGGGGTTCAAGAGTTCATCGGAAGTCCGAGAGATTTTCGAAAGTGTTGCCGGAACCATCCAAGATCGAATCAGGGACTTGCCGAAGTTTTCGGAAGTTCATCTCAAAGATCGTCGAAGGTTCGCGGAACTCACCGGGAAGATTCGGAAGCAAGCCGAAGACTCGTTGAGCTCGCCATACAATCCGGAGTATGCTGGGAGCCCACTGGAAGCAATCCGAGGGAAGCATCGGAAGGCTGCCGGAATCTCGCCGTAAAGCTCGTCGGAAGTTGACTTGAAGAGTGTCGGATCAAATCACGTTGAGTTATGTTTTAGGTTCGTAGTTCATGAGTAGAGCAAGGATTTCTATTGAGCCGGGCCAATATTTCTGAACAGGCCCATTCGCTTTGTCCATCGGCTTGGGGCGGTGAACACGCGCCGAGCGTGGCAGCCGAGCGTGGCACCACTCGTAGCTACCTGACGGGCGGTGGAACCGCTGTCAGGCACCGCTGCGCGCATGCGGTGGAACCGCTGCACGGGCGTGCACCGTCGATCCAACAGATCGACACAGCGGTGGCACCGCCTCTGTTGACCAGAGCATTGGAACTCCAAATTGATTTCAAATTTGGAGCCCAATTTTGAATCCACTTTGGATCTATAAATATCCCCCCCCCCCTTTCTCACCTGAAAGGGCACCCTTTTGAGCAAAATTCTTAAGTCTTGAGCTTTTGTAGAGTGTTGAAAAGTCTTGTTCTTGCTAAGTGTTCACCTTCTTCTTTTCTTGAGAAATCTTGTACAAGTGTGAACTCCTTGTAAAGGGCTGTAAAAGGGGTATTTGATCCTTTCCCTTCAAAGGATTTGATAGTGGAAGAAGGAAGCCTCATCGGAGAAGGCTGCGGAAGTGAATGTAGGTCACTTTGACCGAACCACTATACATCGCTGCGTCTTGATTGTGTGAGTGTTTAAATTTCTGTTTTACTTTGCTGCAAGCCTTTACTCTACTTGCTCCTCTTTATACGCATGCTTTAAAGTTAGAACGCAAAAATCGGTTTCAAACGAAACGTTGTTTTCATCGTACGAAGTTTCCGAAGCTTGTTTTAAATCGCTGAAAAATCCATCATTTTATCCGCTGCACTAATTCACCCCCCCCTCTTAGTGCCTTTTAGATCCTAACAGCGAAGGCCTACGTGCAGCGATGTGGCCCATGACAGAGGCACGCCAAGACACCCCGGTAACCCGTAGTACCACTCATTCCCGTGGACTTCGCGTGGCCTTAAGCGTAGTGGGGAATAGACCTTCTCGGCACCTTCTTGCCAGCCTCGGGACAACAGAGGTATATCATTGTCACGGTGGATTACTTCATAAAGTGGGTCGAGGCTGAGCCACTGGCAACGATTACGGAGAGCCAAGTGGAAAAATTTGTGTGGAAGAACATAGTGATTCAATTCAGCTTGCCAAGAGTCATCATCATCGACAACGAGACCTAGTTCGCTAGCGCCAGATTCAAGAAATTTTACGTAAGCTACAGGATACAACTAAGATTTAGCTCGGTAGCACATCCCTAGACGAACGGCTTGGCGGAAGTGACCAACTGAGTCATTTTAGATGGGCTTAAAAGGAGAGTGTTTGCGGCTCGGACTGCTTGGGTGGATGAGCTCCCAAGCATCCTGTGGTCTTCATGGACCACACCCAAGACCACCACGGGAGAATCCCCATACAGCCTCGCATTCGGTATCGAGGCCGTCTTGCCACCCGAGGTGGTTATCCCCACTCCTCGGGTGGAAAGCTACGAGGAAGGAGCGTTGTCAGAAGGACTCCGAGCTGGTCTTGACTTGCTCGAGGAGCGATGGGCCAACGCCCACTTAAAAGCCCTCTCCTATAAAAGAGCCATCGCCAGAATCTACAACCAAAAGGTACGCCCCCGGCCAATCAGATTAGGCAATTTGGTCTTGCGCAGAGCTGAAGTCAGTGACCCGACCTGATCATGCGACAAGCTCGCCCTTAGCTGTGAAGGACCTTATCGGGTGGTCGGCGTCGTCCGAGACGACAATTACCGACTTGCCACAATGGAGGGCCACCCTATACCGAGAATGTGGAACACAATGAATTTGAAGAAATTTTTTGTGTGTAGACAGATCAAACAAAACAATACTGAGTTCAACAAAAGATTTTCATTTAGTAAAAAATTTGGTCAAACTGTTTGGGTCGGCCATGGCTTACAATACCTATCCACGCCCGACTGACCCCTTAGGAAAAAGAAAAACAAAATAACAGCCTTACTTCCCGGGGATATCTAGGCTGTTGTCAAAAGAAACCTCCTCGAGCATGCTGACGCCTTCAACTTCTGGTAGGGAAGCGAAGGGGTCCTCTTTGACCTAGAGATCGGGGTGCCATGTGCGGAATCGGGCTAGGGCAATCCGGTACCCATACTCGTAGGTGACCTACCCCGACCGAGTCATCCCAAGTTGGAAGCCCTGAGACCCTTTGTAGGCCTCGATCAGCTGCTTGTCATTCTCGGGCCTCTGGCAAAACTCCTCAGCCAATGCCTCGGCCGATACACGAGCTTCAGCACGGACCGCCTCCATGTTCTTGGAGAGCTCGAGCAGTTTCACCTCCATCGAGTGGATCCGGGCCCGAGCCCTCTGTAGCTACGCTTGGAGTTCCCTTTTTTGCCGTGCGGCCTCCTCGAGCTCGGGCTTGAGGCGCACAACTTCCACCTCCAGATCGATCGCACGTTGCTCAGCAGCAGCCATGGCCTCAGGTGCCGCCCCGGCCCAAAGCTCCTCATTCTAGCTTCGTAGATCGACGATACGGTCACCCATGCTATTGATGACCCGACCAGCGTTGCTAGTCATATGTGCCCTGCAAGCCAATCACATGAGTGATGGCACTAATGACTTGATATGCACTTTTTCTCTTTGCATATTATTAGGCATTTTATCACTTTATCTTGCATGTTGCATATATTGTCATGTCCCTGGATCTGTGCAATGGGAATCGGATCGTGATGAGATCACGATAATGAGATCGATTCACCTTTAAACATAGACCCTAAATTTTCCTGGTCATAGGTTACTCGAGAAGGACATCAAGATAACCAGATAGACTGGTGTACTGTATACCCGTTCATATGATGGAGGTAGCTGGTTTCATAGCTACTCGTGTGGGGACACTAACGGTACAGTGCAGGTGCTCATTAGAGAATGAGTTCATTGATTGATCCGCCTACGGAATGCTGGATGGTCATTGATACCTCATGTCAGACAGCCATTCCGTAGTCCTAGTAGTGTATCTGGTCCTTAGACTTGAGACATTAAGGATGTCCTGTATGAGTACTCCACTCTTTGATACCGGACTTATAGGTTTGGAAAGTTCCATATTTAGTACAGCCGGTCATTGGGAGTGGTAGCCAACCTTACGAGGGCTATTGAGTGTCAATAGAGGATCATCCACTCTTGGTATCATGAGAGGAATATCTCATATGTTCTTGCTCGAACAAATCCTTGGCCAAGGTTATTCAAATTGAGAGAGAAAGAGTTCTCTGGGAGAATCCGACAAGGGCAAGATTCGAGGAGAGACCGTATGGGCCTGACAGCACCATGCACGGTATAGGGTCTCTGGGATATTAGATGGATGAGGGACTATAGATACATGGTAACTAAGGACAGATAGGTCCAAAGGATTGGATTCCCCTGTATCGTCTAGGGGCCGCGGCGTAGTGGCCTGGTACATCCGTAGTCGATGAGTTGGGTGAATTATTATAGAGATAATAATTCACTGAGTCAGAGGAGTTCTGATAAGTATGACTCACGGCCAGCTCGATATTGGGCCTAGAGAGCCACACACATATGGTAGGTGTTGCAACGAGTAGAGGTTCGGATATGAGATATCCGCTGAACCCCCTATCTTATTGGATATCCATTAAGCCCATGAATTATTGGATCCTGAGATGAGATTATTGGGTATAGACCTACTAATCCAAGAGGCTTGGGTTATTGGATGGAGATCCAATACCCAATAGGGCAAAGATCCATTAGGGTTGACAGGGAACCTCTATAAATAGGAGGGAACCAAAGCTCTATAGGCTGAGGGTTTCTTTTGGTAGCCACCTCCTGTTCTCCTCTCCCCAGAGAGAGAGAGGTGCATCGTCACAGTCCCTGTCGTGTGGATACCGCTAGAGAGGAGGACGCTTGACCTCCTTCATCATCTCCCACAAATCTATAGGAATTCAGAGATATACGATCTCCCTAGGTATCTTCTTTTATACATGCAGTTTTGTGGATTTGTTTTTGATGCACCGATCTTCGCACAATGACGGAAACTTTCTACGGGAAATCTGGGGTTTTGTTTTCTGTTCTTCCACTGCGTATGTGATGTCGCTCCCCTGACGAATTTCCCAATAGTGGTATCAGAGCCAGGTTGTTCGGGCGAAGATCGAATCTTAACTGCGTGTGTTGTGTTTTGGATTTGCTTTTGACACCAAGATTGTTGGTGCAAAAAGGCTGGGAAGGGCAGCAACTGTTGCTACCCTTGCTGGGCTCATGCAGTAGCCGCAAGGCTGCTTGCAGCCTTGCTGCCTGCGTCGGCGGCCTGCCTGTAGGGCAGCGCCTACGGGCCAGCCCGTAGGGGCGCCGACGGGCGCTACGCCCGCGAGCAGGGGTGCCGACGGGCGCTGCACCCGCGAGCGGCGCGACGCCGTGGCGTTGCGCCGCGGCTAGCGCCGCAGGCACCGGCGGGCACTCGCCAGCGGGCTGGGCACCGACGGCATGCGCGCGTGGCTAGCGCGCCCTCCTGCGCAGTGGCGCGCCAGGCAGGCGACGGCTGCGGCACGCGAAGGGTGAGGGATTAGGGTTTTAGGGCAAAAGATAATTTTACCCTTTAAAATTTCAGAAATTTTAGATTCTGTCCCTTTGATAGAATTACCAAAATACCCTCGAAATTTTAGAAATTCAAGATTCTGTCCCTTTTGACATAATTATCAAAATACCCTTTTGGCCGAATTACCAATATACTTCCTGAGAATTCAAAAAAAAATTATGTCCTTGATTTCATAAAAATAAATATATTAATTAAATAGTTTAATTAACTATTATTTTCTTTATCTAGTAGTCCTATAAAATAACATATACATGTGATGTATGATGTGGACAGATGATCATGAACCTGTGATGTGATGTATGTATATGTGATTATTATTATTGGGGCCTGCGAGCCTCTATTCTTTTTTCGTTTATTGTCGGGCCTGCGTGCCTGTAATTATGTTGTACTTACATAAGGAGGTGCAGTGGTAGCGTGACTCATGAGGCCGAGACGGACGATCCGACGCATAAAGATGTGTTGAGATACCGACAGATCCGACGAAGCGAGATGGACGATCACAGGGCATGGAGATGCGTTGAAGTACACATAGATCTTGATGTGAGTGATTGGGCCCACTGGCTCGGGCCTGATCACATTAGGATATGGTCCATGATCATCTGGTGTAATTGCTCATATGATGTGTGATTAGATATACACATACTAGATATGTATATATATATATATATATTTGCATGCGATGTAGATATATATATTAAATACGTATGTGTGTGACATATTATATTAGGAGACCAAACCAAAATCCCCTCTATTAATAATATTAAGTCGGTAAACGTGAGGAAATTAGATTGACCCACGTGGCTTTCCATCGTTATAGCTAGGAGCCGATTCCCGATGTAGGTTGAGTTGGTCGAGTCCCTCGAGACTCACCTATATCGCGTCTCGCCATCTTATCTACGACATAGAGATGTCATAGGTGACCTGAGTACATGGTATGCTTGGTCGAGCCCCTCGAGAGTATATCACCTAATCAGACTCATCTGGTAACGATGTTAATGACTTAACCAAACATCATGGTTGGTCGAGTCCCTCGAGGCCATGGTGGTTCGGAGGTCGAACAGGACAGGAATCACAAACAGTTGTGATTGGCAAGAGTTGTCTACCTTTACGGGCTTAACGTGATTGGTCGAGTCCCTCGAGGTTACGTTAAGACGCCGATTGGATCTTGATCCCCACTAGAGATCCGCCGGGGGTCTCCGATTCACATACCGGAGGGTGTTGTGTGTCTTGCAAAAAATTAGTGGGAGTACATTAAGATAGAAGTCCTTATCTTAATTGTTTAAATTTCTACAAAGTCTGCATGTTATTTATTTCTGTTATATCTTTTATTACAGAAAAATATCGCTTTCAAATCCTTTACGTGGCATACGTGATGCCAACCACCTCACTGGTCCAAATTATACGGATTAGCTTCACAATTTGAGAATCATTCTCACGACGAAGAAAATCGCATATGTCCTTGATACAATGATCCCTACGCCTGACGAAGGGGCAAGCAAGGATGAGATCACTCATTATGTGAAGTACTTAGATGGTTCCACTCTTACTCAGTGTTATATGTTGGCCTCTATGACTACTGAGTTACAGAGATAGTATGAAAATATGGATGCAAATTCCATACTCCTGCATCTCCAGAAACTATTTGAGGAACAGGGAAGAACTCAGCGATATGAGATATCAAAGAGTTTTTTCCATGCTAGGATGACTGAGGGGACACCGGTTCAAAACCATGCCCTTAAGATGATTGAGTGGATCGAGAAACTCACAGGTCTAGGAATGGTCCTAGAGGATAACCTGTGTGAATCTTGTGCTTCAGTCCCTACCAGATTCCTTTTCTCAGTTCATAATGAATTTTAATATGAACAAACTTGAGGTGACCCTCCTAGAGCTCCTCAATATGTTGAGAGAAGCAGAGAGCACCATCAAGAAAGAGAAGCCGGTTCTCTACACTGGTGAGACCAGAAAGAAAAGGAAGGCTGAGAAGACCCTTAAGAAGGGCAAGGGCAAGGGCAAAATGGGTAAGGCAAAGGTTGCCAAGAAAGACCCAACAAAGGACAAAGGCTAGTGCTTCCACTACGACAAAGATGGGCACTGGAAGAGGAATTGCAAAGAGTACCTTGTAGAGTGGGCGAAATAGAAACTTGTAGAAGCTTCAGGTACATTCATGATCAGTCTCCATTTGTCAGAATCTTATGATAACACATGGGTATTAGATACTGGGAGTGCTTATCATATTTGCAATTCATTGCAGATTCTGGTAGGACCTAGGAGATTAAATAGAGGCGAGATGGACCTTAAGATGGGCAATGGAGCAAAGGTTGCTGCACTAACTGTTGGCAATGTCACCTTACATCTGTCTGGTGGAGCTATTATTACATTAGATGCATGCTATTATATTCCCTCTATTATCAAAAATATTATTTTCATTTCATGTTTGATAGTCATTGGATATAAATTAGTTTTTGAGAATAATGGTTATTCAATAATATTAGATGATGAGATCATCACGAGAGGAACAATGCATAATGATTTATTTATGCTAGATAAAGCTCCATATATCATGAGTATAAGTGAGTCTTAGAGGATAAAAATGAAGTGGAGAACCAGATTAGAAAGATTATTAAAACCCTTTGATCAGATCGAGGAGGTGAGTACTTGAGTTTAGAGTTCACCCAGTTCCTTAAAGACTATAGGATTTTATCCCAATGGATACCTCCTTATACACCACAGCTTAATGGTATATCAGAAAGGAGGAATCGCACACTGTTAGACATGGTGTATTCTATGATGTGTTTCACCGACCTACCCATCTCATTCTGGGGATATACCTTAGAGACCGCAGATTACCTTCTGAACATAATTTCAACTAAGTCGGTGATGTCTACTCCATATGAGATATGGAATGGGAAGAAGCCCGATCTTAAAGTTGTTAAGATTTAGGGCTGCCCTGCCCACGTTAAGAGATACAACCCTGACAAGTTGGAATCTAGGACGGAATGGTGCAAGTTCGTGGGATACCCCAAAGAAACTTATGGGTATTTGTTGTGGGAAACAACTTTTTACCGTGACCCCGGGGCGTGCGGCGTGGAATCCGGGAGCCGGAGGGTCGTCTCGGTATGGTTCGGGCCCGTCGATGGCTCTTGCTCCCGCCTCCCGACCCCTCCGAAAGGCAGCTCCACGCTCAAGTCGTCGGGAACGAGACCTGCAGCAAGGCGGGTCGGATGCTCCGCCCGACCCCTCCGACGCTCAAGTCAGTCCTCGCCCGTCGGCCGAGCTCCCCAGAAATGTGTCAGGGTGTTCGAGTCTACTCACCTCTCGGAGTGTTCATCCCCATGCCTGTCTTACCCATTCGGCTTAAATAGGTCGGACGGATGGCATGCTTCCGGCTGCGTCTGCGGGTGGCGTACGGGCCTGACCTCGCAGGCCGGTGCCGTGGTCAACTTGGCGGGTAGTTGGGGCGATGCAGAGGAGAAGCGACGTCGGGCGATCAAATCGTAGGAGTAATGGAGCGCAGGAGGGGCGATGACGTCATCCGGGTGTACGACCCAGGACCAGGTGTCACGTCATACTTAATACCCCTAACATTACCCCCCTCAAAAAGCCACTCCTGCGGGACGGTCTTTGAGGGTTGGGGGGTGGTGCTCGGAAAAACCCGGTTGCCGACTGAGATCTCGGGCGGAGGTTCTGCCGTGTCGTGACATAATTGACCGAATCCCTGTGCAGGATAAGGGGTCGAGGCGCCGCTCAAGACCCGGAAAACCGATGATCGAGGAAGCTCGAGACCATGTGACCGAACCGCCGTTCGGGATAAAGGGGGTCGAGGAGCCTCAAGACCCAGAAAACCGATGATCGAGGAAGCTCGAGACCATGTGACCGAACCGCCATTCGGGATAAAGGGGGTCGAGGAGCCTCAAGACCCGGAAAACCATAGTCACCGAACCGTCGTTCGGGATATAGGGCCGAGCCGCCGCTCAAGGCCTAGAAAGCCGGTGGTCGAGCCGTCGCTCAAGACCATGTAACCGAACCGCCGTTCGGGATAAAGGATCGAGGCGACACTCAATCCCCTGTTGCCAATCCGTCGTCCGGTAATCAGGGGTCGAGACCCGCGCAAGGCCCTGAAAACCGATGGTCGAGGAACCTCGAGACCATGTAACCGAACCGCCGTTCGGGGTAAAGGGCAGGCGATGTTCAACTCCCTGTTGCCGATCCGTCGTTTGGTAATAAGGGGTCGAGGTCCGCACAAGACCCGGAAAACCATAATAACCGAACCGCCGTTCGGGATATAGGGCCGAGCCGCCGCTCTGGACCCAGAAAACCAGTGGTCGAGCCGCCGCTCAAGACCTGGAAAACCGATATCGCCGAACCGCCGTTCGGGATAAGGATCGAGGCGACGCTCAATCCCCCGTTGCCGAACCGCCGTCCGGTAGTAAGGGGTCGAGGCCCGCACAAGACCTGGAAAACCATAATAACCGAACCGCCGTTCGGGATATAGGGCCGAGCCGCCGCTCTGGACCCAGAAAACCAGTGGTCGAGCCGCCGCTCAAGACCTAGAAGACCAGTGGTCGAGCCGCCGCTCAAGACCTAGAAGACCAGTGGTCGAGCCGCCGCTCAAGACCTGGAAAACCGAACCGCCGCCGTGCCGCTTCGAAAACGGCTCGCGATAGTGCGGTTGCTGGAATCGAGGAGTCGTTGGCGTGCTGGGTAAGTTACTTACCTGGGTGGTGGACACGTCACCTCTTCATTAATATGACGCCGGCGCTTCGACTGCCCGATGCGATGCTATTGGGCGGTGTGTGCGGCGTCATGCTGTCGCTTGCCTCGGGAGGCGAAAGGCCGAGGCCCCCCTTTCTATAAATAGCGAGCTCCGCGACACTCTATCACTTTTTATCAGCGGAGTTTTCCCTCTCGAGTCCTGCCGTCGTCTTCCTTCGAGTTTTCTCCCTTGGCTCCGGTGTCCTTTGACTCCCTTCAGTCGATTCCTTCCACTATAGGTTAGTTCATGATGGCTCTTCCTTCCACCTCCTCCTCATCTACTTCTTCCTCATCCTCCCCCTCTATCACAACCTGTGTCGTCGCTCTCCCCTCATCTCCTCCTTCCAACCCTTCCTCAGGTGCGGAAGCGGCGCGTGCGCTAGAGGCCATAATGTGGCTGCACGACCAGGATTCCACCCTGGATGAGCGCATGGTAGGGATTCTCCGGCGGCGCTACGGCATCCCGGAAGAATATAGCCTTTCGGCCCCCGAAGCTGGGCAGCGGGCTTTCGACCTGGTTCCTAAGGGCTTTGCCCTGACCGCCGATGCCTTAGAGGCCGCCCGCGCCTTCCCCGCACTCCAATCATAGTATCCTCGCATATCCTGTGGCGGATCTCGCCTTCACAAATAACCCCAAACTCTTGGCGGTATCCGTGGCCTTCCTGGGAATGTCATTACGCCAACATCGCCCCGACCCGCAACCTTTTTCTCTCCTGTTTTCGCCTTTTCAAGGGGTCGGGGATACTTTGCCGCCCGAACAGGTTCCGGTTAGCGCGCCCCACCAATAACAAAGGGTGGAAGAGGCGCTTCTTCTTCGCCCAGGCCGAAGGACTAGGGTTTCGGATTCGTGGTCGCTGGCGACCATTGATAACACTGCCCCGAAACTTAATGCCGAGGAGCGTGCGCACCTCGAGCGGTTAAGGGTAATCCTCCCTTCCTCGCAAGCCATCCGCAACATGTCGGAGAAGTGGCTTGTGGAGGCGGGACTTAGTCCGCGCTCACGGGGTAGGCTATTGTCGTTTCGCATCTTTGGGCTTGCTGCCACACTCTAGTTTCTAACTGTTAGGGGTATTAAGTATGACGTGACACCTGGTCCTGGGTCGTACACCCGGATGACATCATCGCCCCTCCTGCGCTCCATTACTCCTACGATTTGATCGCCCGACATCGCTTCTCCTCTGCATCGCCCCAACTACCCGCCAAGTTGACCACGGCACCAACCTGCGAGGTCAGGCCCGTATGCCACCCGCAGACGTAGCCGGAAGCATGCCATCCGTCCGACCTATTTAAGCCGAATGGGTAAGACAGGCATGGGGGACGAACACTCCGAGAGGTGAGTAGACTCGAACAACCTAACACATTTCTGGGGAGCTCGGCCGATGGGCGAGGGCTGACTTGAGCATGGAGCTGCCTTTCGGAGGGGTCGGGAGGCGGGAGCAGGAGCCATCGACGGGCCCGAACCATACCGAGACGACCCTCCGGCTCCCGGATTCCACGCCACATGCCCCGGGGTCACGGTAAAAAGTTGTTTCCCATAACAGATTGGCGCTAGAAGGAGGGCCTTCTGTCGAGGGTCAACCTGCTTCGCCTTTAACGACACATGGACGAAGGTCGCTTCCGGCTGGCACCTCGGCGGAGGTCCCATGCACTCAACCCCGGAGGACGATCCTGCCGCGACCGTAGATCGCTACTGGAGTTTATTTAGCGATGCCGGACTCCACCCGCCAAGTCGGGTTCCCCCGCTTCTTCCCCCCGTCACGGCGGAGGCTTTTCAGGACCTTTCCCAATAGGTCCAAACCCTGGCAAGTGCTGTCCAGGCCGTCCTCCCCCGCCTACTTTAGGAGGCGGCAGAGCCGACCTTCCAAAGGTCGGAACCCCTCCCCCAGCATCATGAGGCATTCCCACCGGCACCATCTTCCCCAGCCTCCCGCCGGGTTCAGGATGGAACCCGAGCTCTCAAAAACCTGGATGTCCCGCCCGAACCCGAGGCGGTGTCCTCAGATTCGACAGATTTATTTCGGGCTCAAATACGTTCCATCGCCCAGCGCCTGGATGAGGTGCAAAGGGACGTCCGTAAGTCCAAAGAAGAGCAGAGGGAAGCGCCCCACCGAGTCCCCGTCACAAATGACATACGGGAATACCCGGTGCCCTTGAACTTCCATCTCCTCCATCGACCTTTATGATGGATTCAGTGATCCAAATGGATCACGCCGCCGCTTCCGGCTCGATGGCCCTATATGGAACCCTGACGCCTTGATGTGCCGTATGCCCCACCACGCTGAAAGGATCCGCCAGACGCGGTACAGCACCTTAAAAAGCGGGACGGTAACATCCTTTGAACAGCTCGCCAAGGACTTCGAGCTACATTTTTGGGCGTTTGCGCGACCAAAGCCTTCTGTCGTACTCCTCCTGGGTTTGAAGCAAAAAGAGGATGAACCCCTCTCCCACTTTGTGCGGAGGTTTACCACGGAGGTACGGGAGTTATCTGATGCTCACCCATCGTTGTTGATGCAGGCATTTATGATGGGGCTGCGACCACAAGGTTTTGCTGGTCCTGGTGGAGCGACTTCGTGTCCATCGCGGAAATGTTTCACGGGCAAGTCAATATGTGGCGGCCGAGTCCTCGGATGTCGGGAAGAAGGGAAGAACGACCGAGGGGCATTCTACTCCATCCCGATCGGGAACGACAACTAGGCGGGAGTCCCCGCACCAGGGACGCCAGGTGGGGCACCCCGACCCATACGTGCCCGGGCCGCCACCTCCCCCCTTGAACGCGTCTCGGACGCAAATATTCCTCCAGATAAAGGAGCGGGGAATGCTCAGGCCGCCCCGCCCGATGAAGGCCCGGCGACAGCTGGCCGACCATACCCGGGATTGCCGCATCCAGCGTCAAAAGGGACATGATACGGAGCAATGCCACGAGCTGAAGCGGCAAATGGAGGTGCTGATCCGGAGAGGGCACTTAGAGCAGTACCTCCAAAGATCCACGGAACCATCCTCGCATCCCAAGGCCCCGCCGAGAGCAACACATCGACGTAATTACAGGGGGCCCGCCACCGGAGGGCATAGTGCTTCGGTCGAAGAGCTTACGCCCGCGTTGCGCATCGGGAATACCACCTCCTCCGAGCCGAGATCACATTCTCCTCGGGGACATGGGAGCGATGGAGCATGATGACGCGTTGGTGGTGTCGGCCCAATAGCCAACGCGCAGTCCGAAGGATTATGGTCGACATCGCAGCTCGGCCGACATCCTTTATTTCGAGGCCTTTTGAAGCTAGGGTTGCCGGAAGGAAGCCTCGCACTGCACTCGCACTCACCGGCTTTACCGGCGACTCGATTTCGCTGGGCGCGTGACCCTACCGCTGACTCTCGGGATTCTCCGAAGGCAAAACTCGGTGGCTTTTTCCGTGGTCGACCTCCCTACCGCTGCATAACGCCATCCTCGGGCCGACCCACCTCAACAAAGTTAAGGGCGATTATATCCACATACCACCGGACGCTGAATTTTCCGACCGACGAGTCGGGAGGTCCGGGAGATCCTCAGAGTCCAGACGGTGTTACTTGACAAATGACCTCCCCGGTAAGAGAAAAGGCCGAGCAGCCCTCTAAGACCCACGCGAACGCAACGCTGCATCGAGCATCCCGAGCCGACAAACCCGGCGATTAATATTCCGCTGCAAGATGACCGTCCCGATCGGACGGTCGGAATCGGCCCGGACCTGGATGATCAAGAGCGGGCACAGCTTATCAGCCTCCTCCAGGAAAACACCGATGTCTTCGCCGATACCGCCGACCTCCCGAATCGATCTCAAGTTTCTCAACACCATCCGCACATTTCCCGACCGCTCGCTTCGGTAAGACAGAGACCCCGCCTCGCCTCCTCGAGCGCCAACAGTCAGGTAAATGGAAGTCGACAGTTTCTTGGCGTCGACTTCATCGAGAAGTCGCATCCTCGCTGGTCAGCCCAATGTAGTCCTCGCCAAGAAGCCTAATGGAAGCCGGAGGATGTGTCGACTACACCGATCTAAATCGTGCTTGCCCGAAGGATTGCTTCCCCTTGCCTAGGATCGACCAGTTGGTCGACTCAACCGCGGGGCACGCCCGCTTCTCCTTCATGGACGCCTACTCCGGTTACAATCAGATCCGGATGGCCCCCGAGGATCAGCAACATACGGCCTTCCACACGCCCCAAGGAGCTTACTTCTACAAGGTCATGCCGTTCGGATTAAAGAACGGGCGCCACCTACCAAAGGATGGTGAACAAGGTGTTCGCCAGCAAATAGGGCTAAACATGGAAGTATATGTTGACGACATGATCGTAAAAGTCGCACAGTGGGCTGCACACCTTGATGACTTGCGGGAAACCTTCTACGCTAAGAAGATATGGGATGCGCCTTTAATCCAGCTAAGGCGCGCCTTCGGCGTGACATCGTGAAGTTCCTGATTCATCATACACGAGAGAGGAATTGATGCCAACCCCGAGAAGATCCGAGCTCTCACCGACATGAGATCTCCAAGAACAGTAAAGGAGCTTCAATGCCTTAACGGAAGGATAGCGGCTCTGTCCCGTTTTTGTCCCGGTCGGGAGATAAGTGCCTTCCTTTCTTCAGAGTCCTCAAAGATCCGAAGAACTTCCAATGGACGGCAGAATGCGAGGAAGCTTTCGCACGCCTGGCAAAGACTTATCCGGCTCCCCGCCTTTACCTCGGTGTCTACACCGAGAAACTTAAACTCTACCGCGGCCCCAAAGATGCAAGTAAGCTCAAGATCGGGTGAAGGAAGCTCCGACGCCAACATCCGGTCTATTACACCAGCCACGTGTTGCGTGGAGCAGCCGCTATCCCCATCGAAAGGTTGGCATTAGCGCTATCCTATCAGCTCGGAAGTTACGCCCTATTTCCGTGCCCATACGATTGAGGTAATGACCGACCAACCCCTGCGTCAAGTTCTTTCTAAGTTTGACGTAGCAGGGCATCTTCTAAAATGGTCGGTGGAGCTATCCGAGTTCGACCTCTGCTACAAGCCAAGAACAGCCATCAAAGCCCAGGCCTTGGCCGATTTCATCTTGGAGTTGACACAGCCGGAAACAGAGTACGTTGAGCAAATCCACCGAGACCGACCCCGTGACGTGGATGGGTCTTCCACCTGTGGGTGCCGCGCCGACTCATTCTAGAGGACCCCGACGGACACGCTGAGCGCTCCTCCGCTTCGCCGAGGCCACGAACAATGAGGCAGAATACGAGGCGCTTTTGGCAGGCCTCCGCTTGGCAACCGAGATGCAACTGAGAGTAGTCCATGTTCTCACGGATTCCCAACTCGTCGCCGAACAAGTTGGCGGAGAGTATCGGGCGCGGGATTCGACTATGTCCAAATACCTAACCAAGGTAAAAGCCCAAACCTCTAACTTTCCTCGTTTCACTCTGTCCAGGGTGCCCAAGTCCCAAAACGAGCGGGCGGACCAGCTCGCGAAATTAGCCTCGGGAGCCGATCCAGAGAAACATCCCGAGGTCGAAGAGCTCACACACCGGTCGGTGGCCATCATGGAGATAGGGGACCCCGGAGTCCCGACCTCTCCACCACGTGGACTCAAGAAGTGTCAAGTATAAGCGCGATGGGATCCTACCCGAGGATGAGGTCAAGGCACGGCGGCTCCGCCAACCCAGCGTGGCATCGCGAGATTGGCGACCGGCTCTACAAAAGGTCATTTTCCCATCCCCTATTGTGATGTTTAGATCCCGATGAAGCGGAAGTGATTCTCGCCGAGGTTCACGGCGGGACTTGTGGGGAGCACATGGGCGGCCGAACTTTGGCCTTCAAAATACTACGCCAGGGCTACTACTGGCCTACGTTGCACCGAGACGCCAAGGCTTTCGTGCGACGGTGCGACACTTGCCGCCGCACTCGCCCCGCAGCCTCCCCGTGGTCCCGCCACCTCCATGGATTGCGCTGGCCCTTCGCCAATGGGGAATGGACCTTTGGGGCTGTTCCCGGGCCCAAACCGGAGATATATCATCGTGGGGATAGATTATTTCACTAAGTGGGTGGAAGCCGAGCCCCTGGCAACCATTACGGCCGAACGGGTCGAACAGTTCATATGGAAGAACATCGTGACCCGATTCGGTCTGCCCAACGTTATCATCACTGATAACGGAACCCAGTTCGCCAGCACTCGGTTTACGGAGTTCTGCGCGACTTATCAAATCCAGTTGAGGTTTAGCTCGGTGGCCCACCCTGCACCAACGGGCTCGCTGAGGTGACCAACCGATCTATCCTAGATGGACTTAGGAAAAGGACTTTGGAAGCCCGATCGAGCTGGGTTGACGAGCTCCCGAACATCCTATGGTCTTTGCGGACTATCCCGAAGACGGCTTCGGGTGAGTCCCCCTACAGCCTGGCATTCGGCGTGGAAGCAGTCCTACCAGCCGAGTTGGTCATTCCAACATTCCGGGTGGAGAACTATGAGGAATCCACCTCGGCCCAGGGAATTCGGGCTGGCCTAGACCTGCTAGAAGAACGCAGGCCGACGCACGTAAAGATGCGCATAACAGAGTGTTGCGTGGTTATAACAAGAAGGTGCGCCTCGACCTCTCTGGGATGGGAGATCTAGTATTACGCAAGGCGGAAGTAAGCGACCCCGCCAACTCAAGGCAAGCTTGCACCTAAGTGGGAAGGCCCCATCACAGAATCAAAGTTGTCCGACCAGACGTCCGACTCACGACTATGACCGGCAAAGAATTCCGAGGACTGAACGCCCGTAACCTTAAGAAGTACTTTGTTTAAGGACCAAAAGCAGGTCAATATTTGACTCGGGCTATCGGAATGAAGTTGGAAATTGTATTGCCATAAAAAGGGAATTGTATTACCAAAAGCTTTGGAGTACAAAAACGAGCCCCTAGAGGGGAAAGAAGGATTACAAAGGCGAGGGAAGACCCTCCAAAAGAAAAAACCCCTCAAGCCGCGGCTCCGGGAAGGTTGTTGTCGAAGGGAACCTCGCTGGGCATGTCAACCCCCTCGTCCTCGGGACAGGAGGTGAAGGGATCCTCCTGAACCGCGGAGCCTGGAGGGCACGCCGAATCGGGCCAGGCAACCTTGTACCCATACTCGTATGATACCCTGCCCGTTCGGTCCAGCCCGAGGAGGAAGCCCTCCGACTTCTTGTATGCCTCGACCGCCTCCCGGTCCCTCTCCGGGCGGCTGCTTTCCACCGCGGCAAGAGCTTCCTGGGCGGCCTTCACCTCGGCCTCTCTCGAAGTCAGCTTGGCGGCCAACTCCGAGGCCTCCTTGGTGCGGAGGCGGTTCTCCAGCTTCTCCGTCCGGAGAAGCTTCTGCAGTTTGGCCTCCGACGCCGAGGCGGCCTCGAGCTCGGCGGTCAGGCGCGTGACTTCCGCGCCCATGTCGGCCGCACGCTGCTCGGCAGCAGCAACCGCCTCGGGTCCAGACCCCGCTCGGGCCTCATCAAGCTGGCGGCGCAACTCAAGGTTGCGCGCTGCATCGCCCACCAACCGATCGGCTGCACCCGGTCGATGAGGGCCGTGGTGTAGTGGAGATTCTGCATAGAAAGGAGAAAGTCAAATGGTGAACAGTGCTTAGCCAAGAGAATACACGCAAGACGGTGCTTACCCACAACACCGACTTGGCCGACTTGGCGATGAGTGCTTCCGAAGGGAGCGTGTACAGGTCCCGAGCTATGTCGGGATGGAGCGCCCCCCGGAGGTAGCTGGCCGAGGGCTCTCCCCCGACCCACACCTTGTCCCCTCGGGACAGACCATGCCACCGGGCCACCAGAGGGTCGCTCAGCGCCCCAGAAGGGACCTCGCCCATCACACGGGAAAGGAATGGCTGATCCTTCCCCGACATGACTCGGCATAAATCCTTCACGGCCGGAGGACGCTGACCCTTCCCGGTCGTCCCCTGGCTGGGCCCGGCGCTCTCGGCAGGAGCGGAAGCGCCTGGTCGTTCGGTCGTCTCAGCGGATGGAGCCACAGGCACCTCCAGGTCCACCACATCCCTGGCCTTGGCCCTCTTCTTTGGGCGCCCCTCCTCGGTAGTGCGCGAGGAGCCGCCCCCCGCCCGCTTGGGAACCGCCGGAGAGCGCGGAGACGGTCTTATCGGAGCACCTGAATCATGGAAGGACCGCAGGTTCACCATCTCTGCAAAGAACAAGGATGAGTTAGAAACTAGAGTGTGGCAGCAAGCCCAAAGATGCAAAACGACAATAGCCTACCCCGTGAGCGCGGACTAAGTCCCGCCTCCACAAGCCACTTCTCTGACATGTTGCGGATGGCTTGCGAGGAAGGGAGGATTACCCTTAACCACTCGAGGTGCGACGCCTCGGCATTGAGTTTCGGGCAGTGTTATCAATGGTCCTGACGACCACCGATCCTCAAACCCACCCTTCCGCATCGACGAAGAAGAAGCGCCTCTTCCACCCTTTGTTATTGGTGGGGGCACCGCTAACCCGGAACCCTGTCTGGGCGGCAAGGAAGTATCCCCCCGACCCCTTGAAAAGGCGGAAACAGGAGAGAAAAAGGTTACGGGTCGGGGCGATGTTGGCGTAATGGCATTCCCCCAGGAAGGCCACCAGATACCGCCAAGAGTTTGGGGTTATTTGTGAAGGCGAGATCCGCCACAAGGATATGCAGGATACTATGATTGGGTGCAGGGAAGACGCAGCCGCCTCTAAGGCATCGGCGGTCAGGGCAAAGCCCTTAGGAACCGGGTCGAAAGCCCGCTGCCCAGCTTCGGGGGCCGAAAGGCTATATTCTTTCGGGATGCCGTAGCGCCGCCGGAGAATCCCTACCATGCGCTCATCTAGGGTGGAATCCTAGTCGTGCGGCCACATTATGGCCTCTAGCGCACGCGCCGCCTGCACTCCGAGGAAGGGCTGGAAGGAGGAGATGAGGGGAGAGCGCGACACGGGTTGTGACAGAGGGGAGGAAGAGGAAGAAGTAGATGAGGAGGAGGTGGAAGGAAGAGCCATCATGCACTAACCTACAAAGTGGAAGGAATCGATCAAGGAGTCAAAGGACACCGAGCCAAGGGAGAAAACTCAAGGAAGACGACGGCAGGACTCGAGAGGGAAAACTCCACCGATAAAAGTGATAGAGTGTCGCGAGCTCGCTATTTATAGAAAGGGGGCTCGCCTTCGCCTCCCGAGGCAAGCGACAGCATGACGCCGCATACACCGCCCAATAGCATCGCATCGGGCAGTCGAAGCGCCGGCGTCATATTAATGAAGAGGTGACGTGTCCACCACCCAAGTAAGTAACTTACCCAGCACACCAACGACTCCTCGATTCCAGCAACCGCACTATCGCGAGCCGTTTTCGAAGCGGCACGGCGGCGGTTCGGTTTTCCAGGACTTGAGCGGCGGCTCGACCACTGGTCTTCTAGGTCTTGAGTGGCGGCTCGACCACTGGTCTTCTAGGTCTTGAGCGGCAGCTCGACCACGGGTTTTCTGGGTCTTGAGCGGCGGCTTGACACCTCATCCCGAACGACGGTTCGGATGATATGTTTCTCAAGGTCTTGTGCGGACCTCGACCCCTTATTACCGAACGACGGATCGGCAACAGGGAGTTGAGCATCGCCGCCTTTACGAGCGGTTGGTTACATGGTCTCGAGGTTCCTCGACCGCCAGTTTCGAGGGCCTTGCTGGTCTCGACCCCTGATTACCGGACGATGGATTGGCAACGGGGGATTGAGTGTCGCCTCGATCCTTATCCCGAACGACGGTTCGGCGATATCGATTTTCCAGGTCTTGAGCGGCAGCTCGACCACTGGTTTTCCGGGTCCAGAGCGGCGGCTCGGACCTGTATCCCGAACGGCGGTTCAGTTATTATGGTTTTCTGGGTCTTGTGCGGACCTCGACCCCTTATTACCAAACGACGGATCGGCAATAGGGAGTTGAACATCGCCTGCCCTTTACCCCGAACGGTGGTTCGGTTACATGGTCTCGAGGTTCCTCGACCATCGGTTTTCAGGGCCTTGCGCGGGTCTCGACCCCTGATTACCGGACGACGGATTGGCAATGGGGGATTGAGTGTCGCCTCGATCCTTTATCCCGAACGGCGGTTCGGTTACATGGTCTTGAGCGACGGCTCGACCACCGACTTTCTAGGCCTTGAGCGGCGGCTCGGCCCTATATCCCGGACGACGGTTCGATGACTATGGTTTTCCGAGTCTTGGGGCTCCTCGACCCTTTATCGACGGCGGTTCGGTCACATGATCTCGAGCTTCCTCGATCATCGGTTTGGTCTTGAGGCTCCTCGACCCCCTGTGTCCCGAACGGTGGTCGGTCACATGGTCTCGAGCTTCCTCGATCATCGGTTTTTCGGGTCTTGAGCGGCGCCTCGACCCCTTATCCTGCACAGGGATTCGGTCAATTATGTCACGACACGGCAGAACCTCCGCCCGAGATCTCAATCGGCAACCGGGTTTTTCCGAGCACCACCCCCCAACCCTCAAAGACCGTCCCCCCGGAGTGGCTTTTGGGGGGTAATGTTAGGGGTATTAAGTATGACGTGACACCTGGTCCTGGGTCGTACACCCGGATGACGTCATCGCCCCTCCTGCGCTCCATTACTCCTCTGATTTGATCGCCCGACGTCGCTTCTCCTGCATTCGCCCCAACTACCCGCCAAGTTGACCACGACACCGCCTCACGAGGTCAGCCCGTCGCCACCGCAGACAGCATGCCATCCGTCCGACCTATTTAAGTCAAATGGGTAAGACAGGCATGAGGATGAACACTCCGAGAGGTGAGTAGACTCGAACACCCTGACACATTTCTGGGGAGCTCGGCCGACGGGCGAGGGCTGACTTGAGCGTCGGAGGGGTCGGGCGGAGCATCCGACCCGCCTTGCTGCAGGTCTCGTTCCCGACGACTTGAGCGTGGAGCTGCCTTTCGGAGGGGTCAGGAGGCGGGAGCAGGAGCCATCGACGGGCCCGAACCATACCGAGACGACCCTCCGGCTCCCGGATTCCACGCCGCACGCCCCGTGGTCACGGTAAAAAGTTGTTTCCCACAACAGTAGCTAAGTCCCTTTAAACTCATCATCGCTTCTTCGCTTCTTTTCGACCAGTTGCTTCAATACCTCTATGTTCTCTAAGTAGTTCCTCTTGGCCATTGGAAAAACATATTACAACTCTCATGCATGGTTTCCACCATCATGTTTTAGGGCATGCATCGATTCTGTTCTCCTTAGCTTCCTTGGTAGCAACATTTGCTTACTCGATCTTGTCCTTTGACTTGCCGGGCTACCTTAAGCGAATGTAAGTTCTGGAGCAGTTGAACTCTCCAGCTACTTCGATCATACTTCTGCATGATCAAGTCCCCCCCATGGGACTCACTGGTTCTTGCATTTGAACTTATCTCGGTGATACACAACCCTCATATACTAATGACCATGACTTTTATCCGATGTAAAATTCGATGCACACACGAAAGCCTATCTTTACGGTACCACGACATTCACTCTCGAATCTGACTATTCTTGCCATCATTTTATTCACCGAAGTGGAGCTCCCAATAGCTCCTGATCATATCTCTGTATGACCTAGTCCCTCGCGGGACTTGTCTCATGTGTATCGTATTGCCTTGAACTGTTCCATCATAAGCTGCTGCACTATGTTGCCTCCTAATGATATCTCCCATGCATTCTGATTATTGTGAGATGAACTCGGACTGCAATCCCTCTATGTGTGGCCTCTACCAATATATCATTGGGCCTTTGTCACCTTTGATTATATTCACTACTTTAGTAATCGACATTCGTCTACTCGTTCTTGGGTCACACCCAGATGAAGCATAGCTCTAGGATAGTCCATTGCCTAGCAGCTCCCAAAGTCTATTGACTTAGCTAAAGTTAGTACACCATTATCTGGATCTTGGGCCTTGTCCCCCACCAACACAATCTCCGATATATACTACTTCCCTTATGGCAACTCGAATGATAGCACTATGGTATATTCTTTTAAGAGTACTCGCTACTATGTCCTTTTGCCCCATGCCAAAGCCTTATGACACCAACTTCATCTCTATAAGTTACGCCACCTTAGTTTCTCCATTAAATACTTTATTGAGATAAGGTGCATGTGCCTCGAAGCTCCCTTCATCTTTGGCACCATGCAGGATGAGTCCACTCCATTAGAATGACGGATCCATTAAACAACATGATCCTGCTCTTGTCTTTACAAGAGTTCATATCCTTGACCTCCATCCAAGGAAAGCTTTATCCTTCCACTTCATGTTTTATATTCTATGCTAACTCCCTTCATGTGGTTTGGATACTTCACTAAATTACCCCCAAGTTGCTCTGTTCCTTGATTTGTATTGAGTTGATGGTGGCCCTCGCGTCCACCATTTTATGGATCAGTCCTCCATTGAGTCCGATCTTGATATCAGCTCCAATTGTGCCTCTATTTGGTATTGCCTTAGGTTGCTCCTATTAGAAAATCTACAGCAACATCATATGTGCAATGGAAGAACATAAACAAAAGCCATAGATTTTTCACAGAAAAAGAGGTTCTTATCATCGTACAAAAGTTGGTGTATAAAAACCCGCGAAACCAAAAAAACTACGTAATAAAATTATCTAGGGAGATCGTATATCCCTGAATTCCTATAGATCTTTAGGACTAGATGAAGGAATTTAAATGTCCTCCTCTCTAGTGATAATCCACATGGTAGTGACTACGATGACGCTCCTCAAATCGTCACTCAAATCTTCTCGTTACACGCACTATGTGATCAAGAAGGGGCCAACCCTTCTTGCTGTCCACATGCCTTAACTAGGGCTGCTGGTTGAGGAGAAGAGGGGGAGGAGAATATGAGGTTGCTACCGAAAAACCCTAGTCTATGGGCATTTAGTTTGCTCTTATTTATAAAGGTCTCACATCAATTTAATCCTAATGAATCTTATCCTATTAAGTGTTGGATCTCCATCCAATTACCCAAGCCTCTTATATTAGTGGGTCTCTACCCAATAATCTCTTATTAGCTCTTATTGGATCTCATCTTTAGGATCCAATAATTCATGGGCTTAATAGATATTCAATAAGATAGAGGCTTCGATGGATATCTTATATCTGAACCTTTACTCGTTGCGATACCTACCATATGTGTATGATCTTCTAGGCCCAATATCGAGTTGGTCGTGAGTTATACTTGTCGGAACTCCTCTGACTCAATGAATTATTATTTCTATAATAATTCACTCGACTCATCGATTACGGTTGTACTAGGCTACTATGTTGCAGTCTACAGACAATACAGAGGAATCCAATCTTTTAGAACTATTTGTCCTCAATTACCACGCACATATAGTCCCTCATTTATCTAATATCCTAGAGACCTTATAACGGGCATGGTGCTATCAAGCCCATACGGTCTCTCATCGAGTCTTGCTCTAATCGGATTCTCCCAAAGAACTCTTTTTCTCTCAATCTAAACAACGTTGATCAAGGATTTGTTTGAGCAAGAACATATGTGATATTCTTCTCATGATACCGCAAGCGGATGATCCTTTATTGACACTCAATAGCTCTTGTAAGGTTAGCTACCACTCTCAATAATCGGCTATACTAGATCTATATCTCCCAAACCTATAAGTCCAGTATCAAAAAGTGGAGTCCTCATACAGGACATCCTTGGTGTCTCAAGTCTAAGGATTAGATATACTACTAGGACTATAGAATCATTGTCCGACAATAAGGTATCATTAACCATCCAACATTTCATGGGTGGATCAATTAGTGAACTCATTCTCCAATGAGCACCTGTACTGTATCCTTAGTGTCTCCACACAAGTAGCTATGAGACTAATTACCTCTATTATATGAATGGGTAAACAGCACACCAGTCTGTTCGGTTATCTCGATGTCCTTTCCGAGTATCCTATGACTGAGATTATTTAGGATCTGTATTTAAAGGTAAATCGGTCTTATTATTATGATCTCATCATGATCCGATTTCTATTACATAGATCCATAGACATCACAATATATACAATATATAATATAAAGTGATAAAATGCCAAATAATATTAAGCAAAAAGAATAAATATCAAGTCACACGTGCTATCACTCACTCATGTGATTGGCTTCTAGAGCACTTATAACTAGTAGTCTTTCACTTGACCTTAATCCAATCACCTATATGTTTGATCCCCATTAGACTCTTGTGATGCGCAAAGATAATATGAAACAATGACTTTTTCAATGGATTTGTAATGTTAATTTCGGATAGAACTCTTTCCACTACTATATCTCTTTGGGCGACAATCTCCCTTATCAGGTGGAACCTCCTCAGAACGTGCTTTGACTTCTGATGAGACCTGGGTTCCTTCGCTTGAGCAATTGTATTGTTGTTATTGTAATATAAGGGAATTAGCTACTTATTGCTTAGCACGACTCCTAGATCTGTGATGAACTTCATTATTCAGACTCCCTCTTTTGCTGCCTCTACAGTAGCAATGTACTCCACCTATATGGTCGAGTCAGTAGTAGTGCCTTGCTTGGAACTCTTCTAGCATACTGCTCCTTCATTTAGGATGAACACATATCTTAAATTAGACTTGCTATTATCGACATTGGATTGAAAGCTTGAGTCCGTGTAGTCCTCAACCTTGAGGCTACTGCCTTCATATACCAGTAAAAGATTCTTAGTCATTCTCAAGTACTTAAGGATACACTTTATTGCTTTCTAGTGCGCTAAGCCTAGATTTATCTGATACATACTCGTGACATTTAGAACATATGTTATATCAGGCTTAGTACATAGCATAGCATATATGATAAACCCTATCGCTGAGGCATAGGGTATCCTATGCATGTCTGCCCTTTCTTCAAGAGTCTTTGAGGACATACTCCTAAAAAGTGATATTCCATGTCTTATTGGAATGAGACATCTCTTGGAATTTTTCATGCCCAACCTTTTAACAATGGTGTCTAAGTAACTGGACTGGGATAAGCCAAACATCCTCTTGGATCTATCTCTATAGATCCGAATCCCTAATATGCAGGATGCTTCTCCTAAGCCCTTTATGGAGAAGTGTCTAAATAGTCAAGCCTTTACTGTGGAGAGTATTCGTATATCATTCCCAATAATTAGGATGTTATCCACATATAATACCAAGAAGGTGATAGTGCTCCTACTTACCTACCTGCACACAAGGCTCATTTTTGTTCTTAAGTCATAAGATTTGATCGCCTCATCAAATCTTATGTTCCAACTTCGAGAAGCTTACTTCAGTCCATAAATGGACCTAAGCAACCTGCACACCTTATCTAGATTATCCTTGGACACGAATTCCTCAGGTTGTATCATATACACCTTCTCTTTGAGGTTGCCATTGTGGAATATAGTTTTCACGTCCATCTGTCAGATCTCATTATCATAGTATGCTACAATAGCCAATAAAATTCGAATGGATTTTAGCATAACTACGGGTGAGAAAGTTTCATCATAGTTAACACATTGCCTTTGATGATACTCCTTAACTACTAGTCTTGCTTTATATGTCTCGATCTTTTCATCTGCTCTAATCTTCTTTTTGAAAATCCACTTGCAGCCAATGGGTACAATACCCTCAGGTGCATCAACTAAGTTCCAAACCTTGTTGGAGTATATAGAATTCATCTCCGAATTCATGGCTTCTTGCCACTTCTCGGAGTCTATACTCATAATAGCCTCCTTATAAGTCTGAGGATCAATATCCTCAACATCGTCTCTTCTGATATGTCCCACATATCTCTCAAGAGAATATGATATTCTATTGGACCTACATAAAGTTGAAACTTGTGTGTTAGGTACCTGAACAGACTTTAGTTGTGAAATGGTGCTTGAGCTAGGTTCTCCAACCTCGCTCAACTCTATCATACTCCTACTGTCTCCACCAAGAATGTATTCATTCTCAATGAACACTACTCTCTTGGCTACAAAAACTTTTTGGTCCTCGAGGTGATAGATATAATACCCATAAGTTTCCTTGGGGTATCCCACGGACTTGCACTATTCTGTCCTGACTTCTAATTTGTCGGGGTTGTGTCTCTTGACATAAGCAGGGTACCCCCAAATCTTAACAACCTTAAGATCGGGCTTCTTCTATTTCCATATCTCATATAGTGTAGACACCATTGACTTAGTTGAAATTCTATTTAGAAGGTAAGTTGTAATCTCTAGGGTATATCCCCAGAATGAGATTGGTAGGTCGACAAAACTCATCATAGGTCACGCTATATATAATAGTGTTCGATTTCTCCTTTCTGGTATACCATTGAGCTGTGATGTATAAGGAGGTGTTCATTAGGATAGAATCCTATAGTCTTTGAGGAATTGGATGAACTCTGTACTTAAGTACTCATCTCCTCGATTTGATTGAAGGGTTTTGATACTCTTTCTAGTCTGGTTCTTTACTTCATTCTTATATTCCCTGAATTTGTCGAAGGCCTTGGACTTGTACTTCATCAAGTACACATATTCATATCTTGAGAAATCATTAGTAAAAATAATGAAATAGGAGTAACCACCTATGACATGAGTTGACACAGGACCACATACATCACTATGTATTAGTTCCAATAACTTAGCAGCTCTCTCTAATTCCACTAAATGGAGAGTTGGTCATCTTTCTTCGAAGGAAAGGTTCGTAAGTCGTCTATGACTCATAGTTGGATGGATCTAGATATTTATCATTTAGCAACTTTTGAATTCTTCCTTCAAAGATGTGACCTAACCTACAATGTCACAAATATGCATTGTTCACCTTCTTCTCATTTTCTCTTAGACTCACTAACACTCATGATATGTGGAGCTGTATCTAGCATAAATAAACTATTATGTAACGTTCCTCTTGTGATGATATTATCATCTAATGATATTGAACAACTATTTTTCTAAAAAACTAATTTATATCCACTAATTGTTAAACATGAAATAGAAATGATATTTTTGATAATAGAAGGAATATAATAGCATGCATCTAATGTCATAATAGCTCAACTAGGCAGAACCTATAATGAAGTCTATCTCTCCTCTCTTTAATCTCCTAAGTCCTGCCAGAACCTATAATGAATTGTAGATGTGATAAACACTCCCGTTATCCAATACCCATATGTTATTATAAGATTCTGACAAATGGAGATTGATCATGAATGTACCTAAAGCTTTTCCAAGCTTTTGTTTCGCCCTCTCTTCAAGATACTCTTTGCAGTTCCTCTACCAGTATTCATCTTTACTGTAGTAGAAGCACTAGCCTTTGTCCTTTGTTATGTCTTTCCTAGCAACCTTTGCCTTACCTGGTTTGCCCTTGCCCTTGCTCTTCTTAAAAGAATTCTCAACCTTCCTTTTCTTTCTGATATCACTAGCATATAGAATTGGCTTCTCTTTCTTGATAGTGCTCTCTGTTTCTCTCAACATATTGAGAAGCTCTAGGAGAGTCACCTCAAGCTTGTTCATATTGAAATTCATTATGAATTGAAAAAAAGAATCTGGTAGGGACTGAAGCACAAGGTCCACATATAGGTTATCCTCTAGGACTATTCCTAAACCTGTGAGTAGTTTCTTTATCCACTCAATCATCTTAACGATATGGTTCTGAACCGATATCCCCTCAATCATCCTAGCACAAAAGAGATTCTTCAATATCTCATATCGTTAAGTTCTTCCATGTTCCTCAAATAGTTTGTAGAGATGTAGGAGTATAGAATTGACATACATATTTTCATGCTGTCTTTGTAACTTAGGAGTCATAGAGGCCAACATATAACACTGAGCAAGAGTAGAATCATCTATGTATTTTACATAGCGAGCGATCTCATCCTCGCTTGCCCTTTCAACAAGCGTAGGGATCACTATGTCAAGAACGTATATGATTTTCTCTATCGTGAGAATAATTCTTAGATTGTGAAGTCAATCTATATAATTTGGACCATTGAGGCAGTTGACATCAAGTATGTCATGTAAAGGATTTGAAAGTGATATTTTTCTGAAATTAAAGATGTAGCAAAAATAAATAATATGTAAAAATTTAAACAATTAAGATAAAGACTTCTATCTTAATCTACTCCTACTAATTTTTATGAAACACACAACTCTCTGGTATATGAATCGGAGACTCTCGGCAGATCTCTAGTGGGGATCGTGATTCAATCGACATCTTAACGTAACCTCGAGGGACTCGACCATTTACGTTAAGCCCGTAAAGGTAGGCAACTCTTGCCAATCACAACTCCTTGTGATTCCTATCCTGTTCGACCTTCGAACCACCATGGCCTCGAGGGACTCGACCAACCATGATATTTGGTTAAGTCATCACCATCGTTACAAGATGAGTCTGATTCAATGATATACCCTCTACTAGTTATAGGTGTTATTCAAGCCAATCACATGAGTGATGACACCTGTAACACGCTGCGTTAATCTTTTTATTTATGATTATTAATATTTTCTCACATTATCTGGATGTATATTATGATATCCTTGGATCTGTGCAATGTGAATCAGATCGTGATGAGATCATGATAATGAGACTGATTCATCTTTAAACATAAACCCTTAATAATCCTGGTCATAAGTTACTCAAGAGGGACATCGAGATAACCAGACAAACTGGTGTGTTGTATACCTATCCATATGATGGAGGTGGCTAGTCTCACAGCTACTCATGTGGGGACACTAAGGATATAGTACAAGTGCTCATTGGAGAATGAGTTCACTGATTGATTTGCTTATGGAATATTGGATGATTATTGATACCTCATGTCAGACAGCGATTCCGTAGTCCCAGTAGTGTATCTAGTCCTTAGACTTGAGACACCAAAGATACCTTATATGTGTATTCCATTCTTTGACGCTGGACTTACAGGTTTGGAAAGTTCTAGATTTAGTATAGTCGGTTCTTGAGAATGGTAGCTAACCTTATGAAGGCAACTGAGTGTCAATAGAGGATCATCCACTCTCGGTATCATGAGAGGAATATCTCATATGTTCTTACTTGGGCAAATCCCTAGCCAAGGTCATTCGGATTGAGAGAGAAAGTATTCTCTAGGAGAATTCGATTAGAACGAGACTCGATTGAAAACCGTATGGGCCTGACAACAACATGCCCAATATATAGTCTCTGGGATATTAGATAGATGAGGGACTATAGATATATGGTAACTAAGGACAAATAGGTCCAAAGGATTGGATTCCCTTGTATCGTTTGAGAACTGCACCGTAGTGACCAAGTATGTCTGCAATCGATGAGTCGAGTGAATTAATTATGGAGATAATAATTCTCTGAGTCAAAAGGAGTTCTGACAAGTATGACTCACGGCCAGCTCGATATTGAGCCTAGAGGGTCATACACATATAGCAGGTATTGCAAAGAGTAGAGGTTCGAATATGAGATATCTACCGAAGACCCTATCTTATTGGGTATCCAATAAGCCCCTGAATTATTGGATCTCATTGATGAAATCAAATAAGAGCTAGATTATTGGGTAGAGATCCATTAATCTAAGAGGCTTGAGTAATTGGATGAAGATCCAATACCCAATAGGACAGGATCCATCAGGATTTACATGGGGCCTCTATAAATAGGAGGAAACCAAATGTTCATAGGCTAGGGTTTTCTTGGTAGCCACCTTCTATTCTCCTCTCCCCAGAGAGGAGCATCTTTACAGTTCCTACCGTATGGATCACCGCTAGAGTGGAGGACGCTTGACCTCCTTAATCCTTCCCACAGATCTATAGGAATTTCAAGGATATATGATCTCCCGAAGGTACTATCTTTTTATATATGTAGTTTTCTGATTTATGAATTTGTTTTACGCACTGATCTTCGCACGACGATGGAACCTTGTTATAGAAATCTAGGATGTTTTGTTTGCTATTCTTTCGCTACGTATGAGATATCGCCTTTGGATTTTCCAATAGTGGTATCAGATCCAGGTTGTTCGTGCGAAGATCAAATTTTAAATTACATGTGTTGTGATTTAGAATTATTGACACAATAGTAAAAAAGGAGTAACAACTGTTACTGCCCTCACAGAATGGGTTGTTGCCATCGTAGAACGACCAAAGATTGCTTAAAGCCTTGGCCATGGTCGACGATCTACGGCCTGCCTACAAGGGGCGGGCGACGCCCTCTTGTAGGCGGCCTGTCTGCAAGGGTCGGCGCCCTATTGTAGGCAGCCTACCCGCAAGGGCTGGCGCCACCTATGGGCATTGCGCTCGCATGGCTGGCGCCACTCGTCAAACTACTCGCCATGATAAGCCGCCCACCTACGAATGACCAAAATACCATTCATAATTTAAAATTTTCTTTATATCGCGGTTTTAGAAAAATATTGAATTAATTAAAAGATTTAATTAACTAATAACCAGTATTTAATAGTCCTACTGATGATAATATGTATGATGTATGATATTGATAGATGATCAATATGGTAGCGAGTCTTGGCGACATGGCTTCGAGGCGCCTCGCGTCGGAGGCCAAACTGCGAAGCTTCTCCCGGACGGAAGAATTTGAACGCCTACGCACCAAGGATCCCTTCCCTCTGTCCGAGGGCGAGGGTTGACATGCCGGCGAGTTCCCGCCGGCAGACCTTCCGGGCAGCGGCTTGAGGGGTTTTTTCTTCTTTTTGGAGGGCCTTCCCTCGCCTTTGTAATCCTTCTTTCTCCTCTAGGGGCTCGTTTTGTACTCCAAAGCTTTTGGTAATACAATTCCCCTTTTTTATGGCAATACAATTTCCAACTTCATTCCAATAGCCCGAGTCAAATATTGACCTGCTTTTGGTCCTTAAACAAAGTACTTCTTAAGGTTCTGGACGTTCCAGGTCCTCGGGAATTGCTGCCCGGTCATAGTCGCGAGTCGGAACGTCCCTGGTCGGACAACTTTGATTACGCGGTAGGGGCCTTCCCACTTAGGTGCAAGCTTGCCCCTTGAGTTGGCGGGGTCGCTTACTTCCACCTTGCGTAATACTAGATCTCCCATCCCGAGAGGTCGAGGGCGCACCTTCTTGTTATAACCACGGCAACACTCTGTTATGCCCGGCATCTTTACGTCTTGCGTCGGCCCTGCGTTCTTCTAGCAGGTCTAGGCCAGCCCGAACTCCTTAGGCCGAGGTGGATTCCTCATAGTTCTCCACCCGGAATGTTAGAATGACCAACTCATTTGGTAGGGCGCTTCCACGCCGAATGCCAAGCTGTAGGGGGACTCGCCCGAAGCCGTCTTCGGGGTAGTCCGCAAAGACCATAGGATGTTCGGGAGCTCGTCAACCCAGCTCGATCGGGCTTCCAAAGTCCTTTTCCTAAGTCCATCTAGGATAGATCGGTTGGTCACCTCAGCGAGCCCGTTGGTCTGGGGGTGGGCCACCGAGCTAAACCTCAACTGGATTTGATAAGTCGCGCGAACTCCGTAACCGAGTGCTAGTGGCGGGTTCCGTTATCGGTGATGATAACGTTGGGGCGAACGAATCGGGTCACGATGTTCTTCCATCTGAGCTGTTCGACCCGTTCGGCGTAATGGTGCGAGGGCTCGGCTTCCACCCACTTAGTGAAATAATCTATCCCCCGATGATATATCTCCATTGGCCGGACGGGAAACGGCCCCAAAGGTCCATTCCCCATTGGCGAAGGGCCAAGCGCAATCCATGGAGGTGGCGGGACCGCGGGAGCGCTGCGGCGCGGGCTGGCGGCAAGTGTCGCACCATCGCCGCGAAAGCCTTGGCGTCTCGGTGCAACGTAGGCGATGGTAGCCACTGGCGTAGTATTTTGAAGGCCAAAGTTCGGCCGCCCATGTGCTCCCCACAAGTCCGCCGTGAACCTCGGCGAGAATCACTTCCGCTTCGCCGGGATCTAAACATCGCAGTAGGGGATGGGAAAATGACCTTTGTAGAGCGGTCGCCAATCTCGCGATACCACGCTTTGGGTTGGAGCCGTGCCTTGACCTTATCCTCGGTAGGATCCCCATCGCTTATACTTCAGCACTTCACGAGTCCATGTAGGTGGAGAGGTCGGGACTCGGGTCCCTATCTCCATGATGGCCACCGGCCGGTGTGTGAGCTCTTGACCTCGGGATGTTTCTCTGGATCGGCTCAGAGGCTAATTTCGAGCTGGTCCGCGCTCGTTTGGGACTTGGGCACCTGGGCCGAGTAAAACGAGGAAAGTTAGAGGTTTGGGCTTTTACCTTGGTTAGGTATTTGGACATAGTCGAATCCCGCGCCCGATACTCTCCGCCAACTTGTTCGGCGACGAGTTGGGAATCCGTGAGAACATGGACTGCTCTCAACTGCATCTCGGTTGCCAAGCAGAGGCCTGCCAAAAGCGCCTCGTATTCCGCCTCATTGTTCGTGGCCTCGAAACCGAAGCGGAGGCGGCTCAGCGTGTCTGTCGGGGTCCTCTAGAATGAGTCGGCGCGGCACCACAGGCTGGAAGACCCATCCACGTGCAGGGTCCAGTCTCGGTGGATTTGCTCAACGCACTCTGTTTCCGGCTGTGTCAACTCCGAGATGAAATCGGCTAAGGCCTGGGCTTTGATGGCTGTTCTTGGCTTGTAGCAGAGGTCGAACTCGGATAGCTCCACCGACCATTTTAGAAAGGCGCCACCTCGTCAAACTTAGAAAGAACTTGGGCGAGGGTTGGTCGGTCATTACCTCAATCGTATGGGCACGGAAATAGGGGCGTAACTTCCGGTGATAGGATAGCGCTAATGCCAACCTTTCGATGGGGATAAGCTGCTCGGCCCACGCAACACGTGGCTGGTGTAATAGACCGGATGTTGGCGTCGGAGCTTCCTTCACGATCTTGAGCTTACTGCATCTTTGGGGCGCCGCGGTAGAGTTTAAGTTTCTCGGTGTAGACAGGGTAAAGCGGGGAGCTCGGATAAGTCTTTGCTTGAGCGTGTGAAAGCTTCCTCGCGTGCGTCCATTGGAAGTTCCTTGGATCTTTGAGGACTCTGAAGAAAGGAAGGCACTTATCTCCCGACCGGGACAAAAACCGGGACAGAGCCGCTATCCTTCCGTTAAGGCACTGAAGCTCCTTTACTATTCTTGGAGATCTCATGTCGGTGAGTGCTCGGATCTTCTCGGGGTTGGCATCAATACCTCTCTCGTGTATGATGAATCCGAGGAACTTCCACGATGTCACGTCGAAGGCGCCACTGGATTAAAGGCGCATCCCATATCTTCTTAGCGTAGAGAAGGTTTCCGCAAGTCATCAAAGTGTGCAGCCCCTGTGCGACTTTTTACGATCATGTCGTCAACATATACTTCCATGTTTCGCCCTATTTGCTAGGCGAACACTTTATTCACCATCCTTTGGTAGGTGGCGCCCGCGTTCTTTAATCCGAACGGCATGACCTTGTAGAAGTAAGCTCCTTGGGGCGTGTGGAAGGCCGTATGTTGCTGATCCTCGGGGGCCATCCGGATCTGATTGTAACCGGAGTAGGCGTCCATGAAGGAGAAGCGGGCGTGCCCCGCGGTTGAGTCGACCAACTGGTCGATCCTAGGCAAGGGGAAGCAATCCTTCGGGCAAGCACGATTTAGATCGGTGTAGTCGACACATCCTCCAGCTTCCATTAGGCTTCTTGACGAGGACTACATTGGGCTGACCAGAGGATACCTAACTTCCTCAATGAAGTCAGACGCCAAGAGCCTGTCGACTTCCATTTACCTGACTGTTGGCGCTCGAGGGGCGAGGCCGGGGTCTCTGTCTTCACCAGAAGTGATCGAGAAATGTGCGGATGGTGTTGAGAAACTTCGAGATCGATTCCTGGAGGTCGGCGGTATCGGCGAAGACATCGGTGTTTTCTGGAGGAGGCGATAAGCTGTGCCGCTCTTGATCATCGGTCGGGCGATTCCGGCCGTCCGTCGGGGCGGTCATCTTGCGATGGAATATTAACGCGGGTTTTGCCGGCTCGGGATGCTCGATGCAGCGTTGCGTTCGCGTGGGTCTTGAGGGCTGCTCGGCCTTTTCTCTTACCGGGGAGGTCTGTCAAGTAACACCGTCACGGACTCTGAGGATCTCCGGACCTCCCGACTCGGCGGTCGGAAACTTCAGCGTCCGGTGGTATGTGGATATAATCGCCCTTAGCTTTGTTGAGGGTGGGTCGGCCCAGGATGGCGTTATGCGTGGTAGGAGGTCGACCACGGAAAAGTCACCGTGAGTTTTGCCTTGGAGAATCCCCGAGAGTCAACGGTAGGGTCACGGGCCCGGCGAAATCAAGTCGCGGTAAAGCGGTGAGTGCCAAGTGCAAAGGGCTTGAGGGCTTCCCGGCAACCTAGCTTCAAAAGGCCTCGAAATAAAGGATGTCGGTCATGCCGGATGTCGACCATAATCGCTTCGGACTGCTAGCGTTGGCTATTCGGGCCGACACCACGGTAGCGTCATCATGCTCCGTCGCTCCCATGTCCCCGAGAATGTGATCTGGCTCGGAGGAGGGTGGTATTCCCGATCGCGGCAACGCGGCGTAAGCTCTTTGACCGAAGCACTATGCCCTCCAGGTGGGCCCCACGTAATTACGTCGATGTGTTGCTTCGGCGGGGCCTTGGGATGCGAGGATGGTTCCGTGGATCTTTGGAGTACTGATCTAAGTGACCTCTTCGGATCGGCTCCTTAATTTGCCGCTTGACTCGTGGCATTGCTCAGTATCATGTCCGTTTTGCGATGGAAGCGGCAATACAGGTATGATCGGCCGGCTCGTCGGCCCTTCATCGGGCGGGCGGCTGAGCATTCCCGCTCCTTTATGCGGAGGAATATTTGCGTCGAGATCGTTCAAGGAGGTGGCGGCCCGGGCACGTATGGGTCGGGGTGCCCCATCCGGCGTCCCTGGTGCGGGGACTCCCGCCTAGTTGTCATTCCCGATCGGGATGGAGTAGAATGCCCCCTCGATCGTTCTTCCCTTCTTCCCGACATCCAGGACTCGGCCGCCACATATTGACTTGCCCGCTGAAACATTTCCGCGATGGACACGGGGGGTCGCTCCACCAAGGACCAGCAAAACCTTGGCGGTCGTGACCCATCATAAGCGCTGCATCAACAACGATGGGTGAGCATCGGATAACTCCGTACCTCGTGGTAAACCTCCGCACAAAGTGGGAGAGGGGTTCATCCTCTTTGCTTCAAACCCGGGAGAGTGCGACGAAGGCTTTGGTCGCGCAAGCGCCAAAAATGTAGCTCGAAGTCCTTGGCGAGCTGTTCAAAGGATGTTACCGTCCGCTTTTTAAGGTCTTTGTACCGCGTCTGGCGGATCCTTTCAGCGTGGTGGGAATGCACGGCACATCAAGGCGTCAGGAGTTCCATATAGGGCCATCGAGCCGGAAGCGGCGGCGTGATCATTTGGATCGCGACTCCATCATAAAGGTCGATGGAGGAGGCGGAAGTTCAAGGGCACGGGTATTCCGTATGTCGTGTGACGACGGGGACTCCCGGTGGGGCCTTCCCTCTGCTCTTCTTTGGACTTACGGACGTCCCTTTGCACCTCATCCGGTATTTGGGCGATGGAGCGGTTGAGCCGAAATAAATCAGCCGAATCGAGGACACCGCCTCGGGTTGAGCGGGGGACATCCAGGTTTTGAGCTGGGTTCCGTCACGAACCGCGGGAGGCTGGGGAAGATGGTGCGGTGGGAATGCCTCATGATGCCGGGAGGGTTCCGGCCTTTGGAGGGTCGGCTCTGCGCCTCTGAAGTAGGCGGGGAGGGCGGCACAGACAGCACTTGCGGGGTTCGGACCTGTTGGGAAAGGTCCTAAAAAGCCTCCGCCGTGACGGGGGGAAGAAGCGGGGGAACCCGACTCGGCGGGTGGAGTCCGGCATCGCTAAATAAACTCCAGTAGCGATCTGCGGTCGCGGCAGGATCGTCCCTCCAGGGTTCGGAGGTCTGTGGGACCTCCGCCGAGGTGCCAGCCGGAAGCGACCTTTCGTCCATGTGTCGTTAAAGGCGGAGCAGGTAGACCCTCGACAGAAGGCCCTCCTTCTAGCGCCAATCTGTTGTGGGAAACAACTTTTTACCGTGACCCCGGGGCGTGCGGCGTGGAATCCGGGAGCCGGAGGGTCGTCTCGGTATGGTTCGGGCCCGTCGATGGCTCCTGCTCCCGCCTCCCGACCCCTCCGAAAGGCAGCTCCACGCTCAAGTCGTCGGGAACGAGACCTGCAGCAAGGCGGGTCGGATGCTCCGCCCGACCCCTCCGACGCTCAAGTCAGCCCTCGCCCGTCGGCCGAGCTCCCCAGAAATGTGTCAGGGTGTTCGAGTCTACTCACCTCTCGGAGTGTTCATCCCCCATGCCTGTCTTACCCATTCGGCTTAAATAGGTCGGACGGATGGCATGCTTCCGGCTGCGTCTGCGGGTGGCGTACGGGCCTGACCTCGCAGGCCGGTGCCGTGGTCAACTTGGCGGGTAGTTGGGGCGATGCAGAGGAGAAGCGACGTCGGGCGATCAAATCGTAGGAGTAATGGAGCGCAGGAAGGGCGATGACGTCATCCGGGTGTACGACCCAGGACCAGGTGTCACGTCATACTTAATACCCCTAACAGTATTATTTCTATTACCCTGAGGACCGAAAGGTCTTTGTAGCCAAGAAAACAATGTTCCTTGATAAGGAACACATTTTTGGTGGAGACAGTGGAAGCATGATAGAGTTGAGCGAGGTTGGAGAACCTAGCTCAAGCACCATTCCAGAATCTGTTCAGATACCTAACGCACAAGTTCTAACTTTATGTAGGTCCGATAGAGTATCTCATCCTCCTGAGAGATATGTGAGATATATCAGAGGAAAGGATGTTGAGGATATTGATCCTCAGACCTACGAGGAGGCTATTATGAGCATAGACTCCGAGAAATGGCAAGAAGCTATAAATTCATAAATGGATTCCATGTACTCCAACAAGGTTTGGAACCTAGTTGATGCACCCGAGGGTATTGTACCCATTGGCTGCAAGTGGATCTTCAAAAAGAAGATTAGAGTAGATGGAAAGGTAAAGACATATAAAGCAAGGCTAGTGGCTAAGGGGTATCGTCAAAGGCAAAGTGTTGACTATGACAAAACTTTCTTACTTGTAGCCATGCTAAAATCCATTCGAATTCTATTGGCTATTGCAGCACACTATGATTATAAGATCTGGCATATGGACATCAAAACCGCATTCCTCAATGATAACCTCGATGAGGAGGTGTGTATGATATAGCCTGAGGGATTCATATCCAAGGATAATCCAGACAATGTGTGCAAGTTGCTTAGGTCCATTTATGGACTAAAGCAAGTTTTTCGAAGTTGGAACATAAGATTTGATGAGGCGATCAGATCTTATGACTTCGTTAAGAACGAAGATGAATCTTGTGTGTACAGGAAATTAAGTGGGAGTACTATTACCTTTTTGGTATTATATATGGATGACATCCTGATCATTGGGAATGATGTAGGAATGCTCTCCATAATTAAGACTTGGTTATCTAGCCACTTCTCCATGAAGGACTTAGGGGAAGCATCCTGTATATTGGGGATACGGATCTATAAAGATAGATCCAAGAGGATGCTTAGCTTGTCCTAGTCCAGGTACATAGACACCATTGTCAAAAAGTTTAGCATGAAATATTCCAAGAGAGGTCTCATACCAATTAGACATGGAATATCACTTTCTAGGAGTATGTCTCCAAAGACTCCTGAAGAAAGGGTATACATGGATATGATACCATATGCATCAGTGATAGAATCTATCATATATACTATGCTATGTACCAGGCCTGATATAGCGCATGCTCTAAGTGTCACGAGCAGATATCAGGCAGATCCAGGCTTGGAGCACTGGAAAGCAGTAAAATGTATCCTTAAGTACTTGAGAAGGACTAAGGATCTTTTACTGGTATATGGAGGTAGTAGCCTCAAGGTTGAGGGCTACATGGACTCAAGCTTCCTATCCGATGTCGATAATAACAAGTCTAATTCAGGGTATGTGTTCACCCTAAATGGAGGAGCAGTATGCTGGAAGAGTTCCAAGCAAGACACTACTGCTGGCTCGACCATAGAGGCGAAATACATTACTACAGTAGAGGCAGCAAAAGGAGGGAGTCTGGATAAAGAAGTTCATCACAGACCTAGGAGTTGTCTCAAGTAGTGAGGAGTCGATTCCCTTATATTACGACAATTATGGGGTGATTACTCAAATAAGAGAACCTGGGTCTCATCAGAAGTGTTCTGAGGAGGTTGTAGCTTATTAGAGAGATCGTGGCCCGAAAAGATATAGTAATGGAAAGAGTTCCATCCGAAGATAATATTGCAGATCCACTTACAAAGCCATTGACTCAGATTGTCTTTGAGCATCACAAAGGTCTGATGGCGATCAGACATATTGGTGATTGGCTTTAGGTCAAGTGGGAGATTGCTAGTCATATGTGCCCTGCAAGCCAATCACATGAGTGATAGCACTAATGACTTGATATGCACTTTTTCTCTTTGCTTATTATTAGGCATTTTATCACTTTATCTTGCGTGTTGCATATATTGTGATGTCCCTAGATCTGTGTAATGTGAATCGGATCGTGATGAGATCACGATAATGAGATCGATTCACCTTTAAACATAGACCCTAAATTATCCTGGTCATAGGTTACTCGAGAAAGACATCAAGATAACCAGATAGACTGGTGTACTGTATACCCGTTCATATGATGGAGGTAGCTAGTCTCATAGCTACTCGTGTGGGGACACTAAGGGTACAGTGCAGGTGCTCATTGGAGAATGAGTTCACTGATTGATCCGCCTACGGAATGCTGGATGGTTATTGATACCTCATGTCAGACAACGATTCCGTAGTCCTAGTAGTGTATCTGGTCCTTAGACTTGAGACACCAAGGATGTCTTATATGAGTACTTCACTCTTTGATACCGGACTTATAGGTTTGGAAAGTTCCATATCTAGTACAGCCGGTCATTGAGAGTGGTAGCCAACCTTACAAGGGCTATTAAGTGTCAATAGAGGATCGTCCGCTCTCGGTATCATAAGAGGAATATTTCATGTGTTCTTGCTCAAATAAATCCTTGGCCAAGGTTATTCGGATTGAGAGATAAAGAGTTCTCCGGGAGAATCCGACAAGAGCAAGACTCGAGGAGAGACCGTATGGGTCTGACAGCACTATGCCCGGTATAGGGTCTCTGGGATATTAGATGGATAAGAGATTATAAATATATGGTAATTGAGGACAGATAGGTCCAAAGGATTGGATTCCCCTGTATCGTCTGGGGGCTGCGGCATAGTGGCCTGGTGCATCCACAGTCGATGAGTTTAATGAATTATTATAGAGATAATAATTCACTAAATCAGAAGGAGTTCTAATAAGTATGACTTACGGCCAGCTAGATATTGGGCCCAGAGGGTCACACACATATGGTAGGTGTTGCGACGAGTAGAGGTTCGGATATGAGATATCCGCTGAACTCCTATCTTATTGGATATCCATTAAGCCCCTGAATTATTGGATCTTGAGATGAGATCCAATAATTGCTGAATAAGAAATTATTGGGTAGAGACCCACTAATCCAAGAGGCTTGGGTTGTTGAATGGAGATCCAATACCCAATAGGGCAAAAGATCCATTAGGGTTTTCAGGGGGCCTCTATAAATAGGAGGGAACCAAAGCTCTATAGGCTGAGGGTTTCTTTTGGTAGCCACCTCTTGTTCTCCTCTCCTCAGAGAGAGAGGTGCATCGTCGCAATCCCTACCGTGTGGATACTGCTAGAGAGGAGGACGCTTGACTTCCTCCATCATCTCCCACAGATCTATAGGAATTCAGGGATATACGATCTCCCTAGGTATCTTCTTTTACATGTGCAGTTTTGCGAATTTGTTTCTAATGCATCGATCTTCGTACAACGACGAAAACTTTCTACGGAAAATCTGGGGTTTTGTTTTCTGTTCTTCCGCTGCGCATGTAATATCGCTCCCCTGACGGATTTCCCAAGCAGCTATTCGCTGCACATGGTTAGCTAAGCAACATTGCTCGAACACTAGGGATTGGATTGTGCTGACCTTGCGACATCGGACCCTCCTTCTAGTGTTAATCTATTAGTGTACCTTTATACCGTGATCGTTGAGTCAGCGGCTTGGTCCGAATCCGAATGCGCTAAAATCACTTTGACAGATCCTCGGGTGGGCATTTGGCATCGATTCGGATGAAGAGTGTCATTGGCTCGCACCAAGTTGTCCTGCCACCGAGAGCAGCAGCAGAGACGAATCACTCAATAGCATCATGCTTAACGTTAATTGTGTAATCAATTGCCATAGTGATTGTTATTGCACAAGCTTTGCACAAGTGGCAGAGGGAGAAGTGCAGCAGTTTGTGAGCTGCAAACCAGAGGTTATGTCTTCCAAAATTGGTTATGTTTCAGTAAACTATGGGCAGAATGTCCGATTCGAGATTTCCAATTGGATCTGTTCAATCGATCTTTATCTTTTTCGCTTTCTCTCTCTTTAACGGCTTCATTCCTCTCTGCACATCGAATGCATCAAGAATCCTGGAGCTTAAACAGAGCTAGCAGCTCTGTTTTAGTTGACATGGGTGTCACTTGAAGCTTCCATGTGCCTCTGAAAGGACACAGGAACTCAATTTATCCGGTAATTAACTTACCATAAATTAAAATCTAACATATATATTACATACAAGAAGAAAAAGAATAAAATGGAAGTGCCATTCACAACTAACATAAATTTGGGACAAAGACAAATGAAAAAATGGTGCAAGTGTTGCAAAGATGGAAGCATAAGCTAAGATGCCCAATTCAGGCCTTGATTAGACGATGATCGGAAAAGCAGGCATCATGGCAAGACCACAATGTCCTTTCTTGTCGGGGACGTCCTTCTTGAGACGAATGTAGCCGCCTTCACCCCATCTGTCGCCCCATGAAATCTTAGCTATCCAATACGGATCCCCATCATCATCCGTGTCAAAACCCACGAGTGACTACATGATTGAGGTTGGTCCCGCAAGGATAGTCGAAGACGCCACCTGTGTAGAAGTGGAACTCGTGGGAATCAATGGCGACGGAAACTGGCTGGTTTATCACTGCGTTCATGAGTAACTTCTCGTTGTTCGGGGGAACAATCCCGGAGGAGGTTAAGATGACGGCATGGTCCAATTCCTTTCTGGCGTCACAGGTTTTGTTATAAGGGTCGTACGGGTAGTTCTCTTCCGTCGTGATGCCTCCATTGTTTTCGACGTAAGCGAGAATGCTCGGGAATGCTGACCTCCGCGACATCCATAACCGTCGTGGTTACAAGCAATCAGTTGTTGCTCCGACAATGATATCAGGTCCCCATTAATGATCGCGTTGATGCTTTCCATCGCTGCTACTGCAGAGAATGCCCAGCAAGCTCCTGCATGTTCCATGCACCGAAACGAAGTAAACCATAGGCGATAGGGCCACGACAAGTCCTCATATAATTAATTGAATGGGAATGGAAGAGTTGCAGGAGGAGTCGTCCTTACCGCACGTCCCTTGGTTCTTGACAGGGCTCACGACTCCCTCATCCCGCCAATCGAGGCTAACGACAGCAGTCACATCCCTGTACATGAAAGGCTCCGATCCAGGATAAGAGTCGGCTGATGGCCTCAGACTGGTGGTGGTGTAGGTGGCAAGGAATTCTTCCTTGGTGAGGTATGCGGAGCCGTTGAGGCCGACGGTGTAGCTGTAGTTCCCGGCTTGGCGGAAGGCGTTCACGAAGTCCAGGTTACTGGTGAACACCCCAAGGAGATATGACTTCTCGGATTCGCTCGCGTACGTTCGCCCATGCTCAGCTATCCAACTGCTCGAACATGCCGCTGGGAGTCATGGGACTGGCGCCGGAGACCGCTGACCAACGCCACGAGCCATAGAGAAGGAAGAAAAGCGCTGCAATCTTGAACGCGGAAGCCATGCTGGTTTGATGTCGGGGAAGTCAGGTGCAGGCAAGCGTATATATAGAGTGAACACGTTTCCGTTGCATGATATTTTAGGAAATCACCGGATTTTTATTTTTTGAATTAAAATTTTAACTAAATTCCTTGCGTATATAAACTAATAAGGAAAATTAATTCATGGTTTGAAATCTAATTCCTATTAAAAATAAAATAAAAATAATCTATATAATTAATAAAAAAAATTAGTTATTTCTTTTCTTGGGGAGAATCCTCTCTCTTCTTTTATTTAATAATGAGTAGACCTTTCTATTATTAGTAAGTTGGAACATTCCCTCTTGCAACGGTTCATTAGAGACATCACCTATTCTCCTTTGGAAATGAGTTGTCAGCTATGCTATCATGAATCAAATTTGTTGCCTCCAGTATCTAGCTTCTTGGTTTACCTCAAAACTTTCTAAACCCAACCATTTTTGCTCAAATTGTACCCAAAATTAATATCTTTTTAAATATTGACTAGGTTCTTACCTTATACTCATTATCATTGAATTAACTAAAATTGCTCAAGTCGTGAGATACATTTACATTATTCGTCCACGGAGGATCAATATAGCTACAACCTTGTTTAGGTCCTAAAGGATATAAAAAAGTAAATTGATTAGTTTTAAAAATAAGCAATGGAGACGTCATAATATTTTAGAAAGTGACTAGTTTTAAAAATAATTCAGTAAATACTTGGTGTGTGCAAAAGAGAAAAGAAAAAAAGAAAAAATAAAAATTTTAAAAGGCAAACAAATAGTCATAAGTCTACAAGGACTGCTCACCAACTGTCGGGCATATTGGCATGTTCCCATAAATTTTACGTGTAAAATTATGAATCCAATTAATGCTTAACGATATCTCAAACCCCCATATAGTCTTATACAATCCGAATGATTTTAAGGTATTAAGATAGCTGACATTTTACACGGCACCATAGTTTATAGAAAATAGGTCATCTTAATATTTAAAAACTAGGTCATTGTCAAGTAATTTCATTCATTCTGATAAGAAAAAAAAAAGACTTTAGAAGGCAAATGAATAATTGTAAATTTATATCATCTAATCAATCAATCGTATATATAAATTGCTGTACTAAATTGGAAATGGATTAGTATCATAATCTAAAAAAAAGATTTAGAAGATACTAAATCATCAAAGTTTATATTAGAAGATCTATTTTATCACATCTCATTCAATCAAATACCATCAAAATCAAGTGTAACAACACAACCTATTCCGCGAGCTCTTCTCAACGGAAGAGGGGAATAAAAACCTCTGGACGAGCCCCTTGTTTACACGGCAAGAGAACACTCTGTGAAGCATCATCTCTTGTACGCAAAGCAAATCCCGCTGCCACATTCTCACTTGCTTTCCGTTATCCTCTGAACACAATAGCCAACCTTTCTTGTTGTTGGCTGCCATGGGGACTTTCGAAGGGCTCCGTTCTCGCGGGGCACTCTTTGTGGTCGCATCCTGTTGTCTTCTCTCTTTGGTATGCAGCGGAGGCAAACCAAAGGCCACATCGGCAGTGGGAGACCCTGGGATGAAAAGAGACGGACTGAGGGTGGCTTTGGAGGCCTGGAACTTCTGCAATGAGGTCGGAGAAGAAGCCCCCGGCATGGGCAGCCCCCGCCTCGCTGACTGCTTCGACATCGGTCTGTATCACTCTTTCTTTTAATGGGCGACATTCTTCACCAGGGTCCCGATGAGTCACAGTTTGAGTGATTGCCGGATTTGTGTTGCAGTAAACAAGACGGAGGTGGTGCACAAGGTAGCCGACAAGGACAACAGGCTCGGCTTCGGCGATGATCTTCCCGGAGCGCCGCCGGAAAGCCTCAAGAACGTCGACCTCTATGCCGTCCAGAAGGAGCTCTACTTGGGGAAGAAATGCTAGGTCGCTGACGACAAGACGCCCTGGCAGTTTTGGATGATCATGCTCAAGAACGGGAATATGGACACCTCCGCCGGCCTGTGCCCCAAGGACGGCAACAAGGTAGGCCCGTTTCCGCCGGAGTCGAGATTCCCCTGCTTCGGTAAGGGGTGCATGAACCAGCCACCGGTGTTCCACAACAGTACCATCTTGAAGGGCACCAAGCTTTCAGGGAGGTTCTACGGCACTTACGATCTCGATGGTGATATCAGCGAAGAAGTTGACACCGCCTCCTACTTTTCGGTGTCATGGGAGAAGGATATGGGGAAGGGTGATTGGTCCTTCCACCATGTCCTCAAGACCTCTAAGTCGTACCCCTGGCTCATGCTCTACCTGAGGTCCGACGCCACGAGGGGTTTCTCTGGCGGATACCACTATGAAACCAGAGGGATGACCACGATAGTAAGCCACCCAATCGCTCTCTCTCTCTCTCTCTCTCTCTCTTTGTCTACCTTCCCTTGCAGCAGAGACACCATCGAGAGTCTCATTTGTGATGCAGATCCCGGAATCTCCCAACTTCAAGGTGAGGTTGACGCTGGACATCAAAAGAGGCGGAGGTTCGGCGAGCCAGTTCTACTTGATGGACATGGGCAGCTGCTGGAAGAACAACGGCGACCCCTGCGACGGGGACGTGACGAGCGACGTCACCCGGTACAGCGAGATGATACTGAATCCCCAAACCGAGTCGTGGTGCCGGGCGGACAACCTCCATGAGTGTCCCCCTTACCACACCTTACCCAACGGGACTCGGATTCACCGGACTGACACTGCCAACTTCCCCTACGGAGCCTATCATGTGTACTGCTCCCCGGGGAACGCCCTGAAACCGGAGAAGCCCTACAGGTCCTGCGACCCTTACAGCAACCCCCAGCCGCAGGAGATCCTTCAGATCCTACCTCATGCGGCGTGGGCGGAGTACGGGTACCCCACGACGCCGGGCGAGGGTTGGGTTGGTGATCCCAGGACTTGGGAGCTTGATGTGGGAAGGTTGTCCCAGTCTCTCTACTTCTATCAGGTTATGCCAATTCTCTCTCTCTCTCCGTTTGCTAACCTTCATTCACAATGACTGATACCGGGCATTGTCTGTAGGACCCTAACACAACCGCAGCGAAGAGGAAGTGGACTTCGCTTGATGTTGGCACGGAGATCTACAGGAGTGATGATGCTGCCGCTGAGTGGATTCTGAGCGACTTTGACATCATTCTTCCTCAGTCTGGGAAGGTCACTGCATCTTAGACGTTGCTGTTTCATGGACATTGATGTTGTCTCTTCCATAATAGACTCTTCATCGGACCAAATTCATGGACATTGATGTTGTCTCTAATTCCAATTTCATAGTACAGGAACATATCCAGCTTTGAATAAGCAAAAAGAAAGATGTCATCGTTAAGGATTGATAATAAGCGTTTATTAGGACAGATTCCAAAATCTGACTTATTCAAAATCGTCTCTATTTGGAACAAGAGATACTGGAACTCTTACGAGTTCAAAGAATGGTAGACACATGCGAACTCTTTAGCGAGTTCAAAGAATGGTATAGGGTGGAAACCCGAACAAGTAGAAGAACCAAAATAATGCTGGCTGGAGGTAACTCCCAAACATATAACCTCCTTGAGAAGGTTGTAACCAGTGAAGATGCATCATTGCTATATACAATCCTGCACATACAAAAAGAGAAGCTCATGATCAAGATAGAGGAGGAGTTCTCTGAACTTTACAGCTAGTAAGTGTTAGACAGTACAAAGCAATAGAGGACCATTCTGGAGAATATTTAGAGAGAGCAGATGCAGACAGAAGTTAGATTCATTGGCATGTGACCGATGAATTCAGCATTGCTTTCTACTGCTAGTCTCTGTTTGTGGGTCCTGATAGGCAGCAAGAGGGATGGATTAAATGAGGATTTCTATCAAAGGGATGAAGAAATGAAAATTTTCTGGTCTATGGGTAATTTTCTTTGAGAAAGTATATGCTTCAACCCAAAGTAAATCATTTTAAATGGTGGTGAACGAATGGTGTAAGCCACCTAATCTGGTTCAGGTGTTTCCTGCTAGAAGAGGATCGTAGTCATAAGTTTCATCAGCTTTTACAAACCTGCCTTTCACGCACTTCCTTGTCTCTGCTCTGGCCTTACGTGAAGCATACCTAATTTGTTTCCCAAACCTGGAAATCTCATGCATGATACACAGGTTAGAGATCCAAACCCAAATTCCGTGAGCAGAAATCATTAACAATTAAATAAGATATTTCAGCTGAAGCATGCAAAACATGCTTCTGAAAGAATATCTTATTTGATTCTTTATCATACATAACATCCCTAAAAACTTAAAGCATGCAAAAGCTTAGCAAGTTCAAATTTTGAGTCTTATTGTGTCAGTTTCATCTAGCAGAGGTTGGGTCTGACTTGGAGCTCAATAAATTTCAGAAGGCACAATAAAACACATTTCAGCATTGAGCATTAAACTGTACAAAAGAAACCACTTACAGTCGACTTTTCTTTTTCTCATTGTATCTCATTTTTGCTTCATTCCTCACCTGTGGGCGTCCAGGTTCGAGATTGGAATCCCATGTAGACTCACCTGTGAGGAACGTTGGTGATACCCCATAGTCCTGGTAATCAGCTGCACTCCTTTCTCCAGCCAAGTTTGACAGAGAAAGAGAAATAGTTGGGCAGACGTTTCCAGTGTGGAAAATGAAGTTGCCACTTCTTTTGTTATTGACATTTATAAATGATGGATCTGCATTGCTGTTCCCTATCTGCCCAGCATTGGTTGCCTGAAACATGTAAGATGACTGAAGAGCCATGCAATCATGTTGTACTGAAGATGCGGCCTGTACCCAGTATATAACATTGATCATAAGAAATAGATCAAAACACTGTCGACTATATAATTCATACATGTATAAAGGAAAGGAAATATGTGGCCATTAGAAAATTCATAAATGGAAGTACTCTATCTCAAAGTATGAAGTTCATGTAAACAAGAGAAGCTGTGGATTGCACCTGCTTCAAAGTGGCTGTTACCTCAAAACTAGAAACAAACTATATACATTATGATTAACACCGTTCCGATTTACTATATTCTCTATAAGAAATTTGTTAGCTGAAGAAAATACAGAGGTGGGAAAACATAGCAGAAGTTCGGACTCTTATGTCCAAACCCATAACTATGTAACACTGAAGCTATCAGATATAGAGCATTTCCGTCCGTTCTGATGCATGTTTCATTAATTCTGCAGACCTAATGAAATAAGCAAGAAAAAACAACCACTTGTTCTGCTGAAGCAAAATTAAGAAAAACTGGCAAGTAATTCAATATATATATATATATATATATATATATATATATATATATATATATATATATATTGAAAGCAAATGAGTTGTAGTGACATATTACTAAAGCAGAGATTCTAATGACTGAATTACAAGAAAAACAAAAAAAGAAAAATATAAGAAAGAGCCTAATCTTAACCAACAAGTAGAGTTGATATCAAGTTAGTAAAAAGAGGAAACCTCGACTGTGCTCTCGATGTGACCACTTGATTCTGCGACAGACAAATTCTTCCCCACGACAAAACCATCTAATCCTGTATCCGGAAATGGATTTTTTGGACGGTTTTGTGGGCCGCCAACTCAGCGCCATCATGGAAGTTGAAGCTAGCATTGCCAGTGTTAAAACCTCGACAAAACTCATCGTCATCACATATCCCAAGAACGGTGAGAGCTGGAAATCCCATCTGTCATCACATTGTATAAATTTTCTAGTACAACAGACTTACAACTCAGATTTCATAGTATATTCTCCTAAAATATATATTATACAACATGAAGCAAATCTAAATACTGAGCATGCCCATTCATCTTGTAATAACATCATCACATTCCGGATTAACAACATAGGCAATGCACAAATAAATATGGAAGTGTTTGCTCCACTTTCAAAGAAATAGACAAGGATGACATAATAGCAAGTATCGTGAATAAAAGTTTCCTACTGACTGGACGATATTCTTGGAATCACTAAAAACAAGGTGGAAAGGAAATACTGGTATTTGATCTGAGACTTTCAAGTAAAGGAATGGCTATCATATTCCAGTGTATCAAACTAGCCAATGCAAACATTAATTAGCCAATTAAATGTTTGTAGAATAGAAATTTGCACTTTTTATCTACCAAGACAGAGAACCACAATTGGTACTACAAAATGAGATGACGTAATGCGCTTGCTGAGGAAGTCAATAGAAAGATAACCTTAGGAAGATTGCATTCCCTGTGAAAGAAGCCCTACTGCTCTGGTCCACAGGGAGGCACCGCATTGGATTCAGGTAGTGCCATCGACGGAGAAGAAGCAACGGCCACCCATGGATCAAATTTCGCGACCGAGTTCTCTTGCCCACCCAATATACCCGAGCTCACAGCCTCCCCGGCGCCACAGCAGTTCCTCGCACAATTCTGGTCGGTGGTCATGATCGCCATCTTATCCAAGCCGCCTTCCTGACGAGGAGTCTTGTCCGAGAGGTCCAGCAGCGAGGACCACATTGCGGAGAGCTCGGGTGGTGAGGGACAACCGGAGTAGCGGCTCAGGGGGTGGTGGCGATGGCCGGGGCCGCAGCCGCCGGCGTCCGGTCCGGCCCGGTAGCAGGACTGGCAGGGGGAGAGGCGGTCATCGAGGCATCGGGACGGCAGCGGGCTGGGTGAGGCAACGGTCGCAGATGAGGGCGCGGAGGTGGCGGCGGGAGAGGGCGTTGGCGGAGTGGATGAAGGCGTCGCAGTGGAGGCAGAGGCGGGCGGCGTCAGACTTGCAGTAGACAAGGCCACGCTGGGCGCCACACAGCTCGCACAACGGCTCCGTGGCCGGCCAAACAGAATCCCTCCACAAAACCTAGGAAGATGAGGACATGCGGGAAGGAAGTGAAGTAGGTGGGTGCGCCAGCGTCGTCTCAGGTGGGTATGATGGGAGAAGGGGAGAAAACGGAGGAGGCCATCGGAGCAATTGGCTTGGGCAGGGAAGCCGGGTGGAGCGGCGCGAAGCCGAATGGCAGCGACCGAGGGGCGGTTTGTTAGGGGGAACTTCGCAGGAACAGCGGGTGAGGGAGCGTGGAAGCGGAGCAAATGGCCAACAAGCCGACCCCACCGGGATATTTACCATCTTCCAAGACTCAACTCGGCCGCTCCATTTGGTCGCGTGGCACGTGCCGATGTGTTCGAAGATCTTTGTTGTAGGGTCTAGCAGATAGTTTACCCTCTCCGTCGGCGAAGGAAAGTCGACTGGGCCCCGATGGGTTTCCCACAATCTATGCCCTCGTTTTACTGGGCTGAACCCGGCCGAGTTCACCAAATGAGGTGGACACGTTTCCGGCCTGGTTTTGTCCCTAACTGGGCCGTTTATTGGGCGGTCACTTTTCTGTTAGCTATGTAAAATTCAAATTAAACTTCATGCCCATGTAATTTATCATACCATATCAAAATAAGGTCAAGAATTTCTATAATTAAACTTACAATCATAATATTCACAAAACATCATCATAAAAAAATATAACAAAACATGACTATCATTTTTCTGGGTCATTATTATTGAATTTCTATAATTAAACTTACAATCATAATGTTCACAAACATCATCATAAAAAAAATATAACAAAATATGACTCATTTTTCTGGGTCATTATTATGGGCATGCACATGCAGGATTTCTAGGTCAAAAATCTGCGAGTGTTAAAATGGAATTAGAAAATCAAATCAAAACTAATTAATAATTCATTTAATTTTCAAAACTATAAATAGTTTCAATTTATAATCACTCTTTTTTGGTTCGATTAACCTATTCAAATTGAATCAAATCAATTTTAGTTTAAAAAATATTAGTCCATTTAAATTTATCGTCTTAAGCTCTTAAGTGATTCAAATTGATCAATCAAACTAGCTTAATGTTTAAAAATCCAAAAATCCTACGATTAAGTTCACAAATATTTTAGATAGCTTTTTATTTGATTCAATTTAATCGGATCTATTTATTTAATATATATTATTTAAAATTATAAATTGATTAATCAGTGTTGTGGGGAATGTATCATCAATTGTCAGCCAACTATGTTCAATCTGGACCTAAAGGTGTAAGGGCCTCTGAGATGAATCCGCATGAGTGTCTTGTAAAGTGATTAAAGAGGGCACCAAGGCATCTGAGTTAGATTCGAGGTAGCCTTCGGGTGAAGTCCAAGGATATGAGGTGATCCCAAGGTCGAACTGAGATGGGGGTTTGACTCTTTACTGGGTTCCTACATAAAAGTTAGTGTCAGGTGAGAGTTTTCCGACTCGACCCCTCCTACCCTCAAGTTTGCTTTTGGGGTGGAATTATATGGGTTGGCACTGGGGTTGACTTTTATACTTATCTGGTTTAGAGAATCACCTATAACAATCATAATGCCTTCTCTCTAGCATTTTGTTTAGGGGCTCAATAGGCCTGTAACAATCATAAGGTCTTTCCCTTAACATTTTATTCACAGGGGTGACAGACTTTAATAGCCGTAACACCTTCCCCATGGGATCTTGTTCACAGGGACAGTAGATCCAAATGACCTTCCATGAACCGTTGCCTATGGGGGCCGACTAAGGGAGGGGTAGACCCGAACAATTGCCCATAGACTACTGTCCACATAAGTCAATTGGGCCAGCTCGAATGTCTTCTATTGTCACTATCGTATACTATCGTCATATTTCCTATTAATTGGTTAATGAATATGGATTATCGATTTTAAATTATTTCTGATTTGTATCTATCTTATTTTAATTAAAGGCTCTTAATCATTGAGTTGAAATTGGTCTAAACACTCCTATCAAAACCACACGCAAGCATCAACAATGTGTCTCTATCGCACCAGTGTACTAAATCGATAGCCCATGGTGAGGGCCAACATCCAACTAAAAGGAGGTGACGTCCTACATTTCTGCACCGACAAGTGGTTGAGCGAGCCAAAAGGAAAGCGTGTTGGATCTAAGAAGAGCATGAGAAGCTGTGGTCTCTTTTTCCCTCGTGTTGACCGTTATGGAGGCTAACTCAAAATATGAGAAGAGAGAGGAAGGAGATGATTGGCTCGAGAGCGATAAGTTGCTCATTACCTTTGAGTCATCATTAAAGTTCAGCATGCTTTTGTGACGGGAGTTGCAGATCAAATGAAAGATTGTTTGAGGAGAACCCATGCAGCGGAAGTCAATGCAGAACAACCATAAGACATTGGACGGATGCAATTGACTAATGCTATTATCCCTCATCATTAGAAAAGGTTCTTTAGCATAGATGAAACGATTAGTAGCATAATATGTTATTACTTTGATATCATTAATTATGGAGTAATCGTGGATTCGGTTCCGAAAGCACAAGCTCGTCCAGGAGGTCCATGGGGGGTCACGAGAAGATGCTAGAGTGGGGATTTGATTCGATTGACATGTTTTTGAAGTTTTGTCTATTCGTAAAAGGCTGATTCGTGTTGTCTTGAGGTGCGCCTTAGTCTTGCTGAAGTCTCTACATAAGCGATCAACATCGAGGGATGTTCCCGACCTGATCCCTCGAATGGTAAAATTAGTTTGAAGGTAAAAGTAGTGGAGATACTTGCCCCTTTAGGCTTCGGGGCTAGTTTTTATACATAAGCGTCGATGGAGTGTATCTGGTAGCTAGTTAGGGGGCTCCTTACATTGCTTGGGGGCTCATTTATGTCAAGGGTTGGTGAGCATGCCTCTCCGAGGGCAACGTCAGGGAAAGATGATCATGAGAGCATTGTATATCAAGGTTGGAGCATGTTTGAGAAAAATATGAAAAGGTCAAACATTTAAAAAGAGAAAAAATAAGAATTAAATCATGTCACTTGAGATTAATGTCATTTGAAGTCGGACGTATTAGTCTTTCTGAAAGATTACTTACGACAAATATTTCATAAAAAAGAAATTAGGGGAATGAGTCTTACTATTGGGGATTAATACATCATGTAATTGGCTCATGTGACTCTCTTAGAGTTTGAGATGGATAGGATTTAAAAGATTATGCTCCTGTCTACGATTGCAGGTGAGGAGCATAAGTTTTTTCTGTATACATCATAGGCATAAGTTTTTTCTGTTTATGTCATTACTTAGGTGAGAATCTATGATCGACTGAGTTAATATTATGTCATTATTTCCTCTTACAATGTTTTACATGTCACCTGCGATCTTTTGGAGAAACGATTAGCTTTCGAAGAAAGAGTCGTGCTGAATCGAGATTTCGTTCCAAATCCATTTATTTCCTTTCCCTGAACGAAACGAAGCGCGAGGAAGAAGCCACGCACGACAGCTTTCGCTCCGCAGTCGACGCAATGAATACCACCGCCCACCAACCTCGCCCACCCTTCATTGCAACTCGTCCGGTCCCCATCGGGAGCACGTGGTGTGCTCGATCGAGTCGACAAGCAATAGCTTCCATGGATCATGATCATTGCGTCAAATCCAAGTCTGACGTTATGGCTGACGCAGCGGTGGGAGATGCGCTGGCGTAACGCAACCTCAGAATCGAAGCATGTAGTTTGGGGGAAAAGTGGCAGAGAGAAAGGGTAAAGAAACGCTCTCAAGTACTGTTCGGCGTGCAATCAAGACGGCTCACACCGTCCTCCTCCATGCCACAACAAGAAATAGTATCTCGTGGTTGGAGTGTTATCGTCGTCGGCCTGACGTTGGATGAGGTCGGCGAAACACGGCGCAGGTGACCTCATCCCCCATGCGTTACCCTCTTGTTGTTAGGTGGTATGCCTCTTGGCTCATTCGAGGAGGACCTCTCTGCGTTCGACACTTACGTAAGAAAGCTCACACTCACCGAGTCTTAATCGCGCTGCTATATATGTTATGGCTCTGCCAAAACTAGCCAGTCGTACAACATTAATCTCTCGTTTATCCACCTCGCCGAATGGAAATTGGTGGGTGGCGACGAGGCCGTGTCATCGGGCGTGGCTCCTCCGCCACCGTCTCTCTCGCCACAGCTTTGGACTCCGGAGCGGTCTTCGCGGTCAAGTGCGCGGAGCTCGGTCGCTCTGCCATCCTGCAGAGGGAGCAGAGGATCCTGTCTTCCCTCTGTTCTCCTTACGTTGTATCTTGCCTCGGGTTCGACATCAGCTCACATGGGTCTACCGGCGGTCTCTACTATAATCTCTTCCTGGAGTATGCTCCCGGGGGCTCGCTGTCGGACGAGATCGGGAAGCAGGGAGGTCGGTTCGATGAGGCCGCGATTCGATGCTACAGCTGTGAGATCCTGAGAGGGTTGGCGTATCTTCACTCGCAAGGCGTCGTCCACTGCGACGTCAAAGGCCGGAACGTCCTGGTTGGGTCCGACGGGCACGCCAAGATTGCCGACATGGGGTGCGCACGCATGATTGCTCGGGAGGATGAAGGGGGGTTGAGGGGCACGCCCGTGTTCATGGCTCCGGAGGTCGCCCGCGGAGAAGAGCAGGGCCCCCCGGCCGACGTGTGGGCGCTGGGCTGCACTATCATCGAGATGGCCACCGGTGGCCCCGCTTGGCCGGACTTTCTTGATCCCATCGCTGCGATTCATCGAGTTGCATTCTCCCCGGACGTGCCGGCCTTTCCGAGCTGGCTCTCTGGGGAGGGAAACGACTTCTTGAGCAAGTGCTTGAAGAGGGATCCCAGGGATCGGTGGACGGCGGAGCAGCTCCTCCAGCACGAATTCGTGGCTTCTTCGTCCATAACTTCTCCATCGAAGCCAGATACAGATCGCCGCTGGGTCTCCCCGAAGAGCACGCTCGACCTGGCATTCTGGGAGTCACTGCCCGACCAAGACGAGGAACCATCCCAACACCCATTCTGTGATCCGTCAGCAAGAATCCAACAGCTTGTCAGCAGCAGCAGCCCTAATTGGACATGGGACGACCATTGGGTGGCGGTCAGAAGCACCGACAAGGAACGCGGCGCCGCACCAAGTTGTCCTGCCACCGAGAGCAGCAGCAGAGACGAATCACTCAATAGCATCATGCTTAACGGTGATTGTGCAATCAATAGCCATAGTGATTGTTATAGCACAAGCTTTGCACAAGTGGCAGAGGGAGAAGTGCAGCAGTTTGTGAGCTGCAAACCAGAGGTTACGTCTTCCAAAATTGGTTATGTTTCAGTAAACTATGGGCCGAATGTCCGATTCGAGATTTCCAATTGGATATGTTCAATCGATCTTTCTCTCTCTTTAACGGCTTCATTCCTCTCTGCACATCGAATGCATCAAGAATCCTGGAGCTTAAACAGAGCTAGCAGCTCTGTTTTAGTTGACATGGGTGTCACTTGAAGCTTCCATGTGCCTCTGAAAGGACACAGGAACTCAATTTATCCGGTAATTAACTTACCATAAATTAAAATCTAACATATATATTACATACAAGAAGAAAAAGAATAAAATGGAAGTGCCATTCACAACTAACATAAATTTGGGACAAAGACAAATGAAAAAATGGTGCAAGTGTTGCAAAGATGGAAGCATAAGCTAAGATGCCCAATTCAGGCCTTGATTAGATGATGATCGGAAAAGCAGGCGTCATGGCAAGACCACAATGTCCTTTCTTGTCGGGGACGTCCTTCTTGAGACGAATGTAGCCGCCTTCACCCCATCTGTCGCCCCATGAATTCTTAGCTATCCAATACGGATCCCCATCATCATCCGTGTCAAAACCCACGAGAGTGACTACATGATTGAGGTTGGTCCCGCAAGGATAGTCGAAGACGCCACCTGTGTAGAAGTGGAACTCGTGGGAATCAATGGCGACGGAAACTGGCTGGTTTATCACTGCGTTCATGAGTAACTTCTCGTTGTTCGGGGGAACAATCCCGGAGGAGGTTAAGATGACGGCATGGTCCAATTCCTTTATGGCGTCACAGGTTTTGTTATAAGGGTCGTACGGGTAGTTCTCTTCCGTCGTGATGCCTCCATTGTTTTCGACGTAAGCGAATGCTCGGGAATGCTAACCTCCGCGACATCCATAATCGTCGTGGTTACAAGCAATCAGTTGTTGCTCCGACAATGATATCAGGTCCCCATTAATGATCGCGTTGATGCTTTCCATCGCTGCTACTGCAGAGAATGCCCAGCAAGCTCCTGCATGTTCCATGCACCGAAACGAAGTAAACCATAGGCGATAGGGCCACGACAAGTCCTCATATAATTAATTGAATGGGAATGGAAGAGTTGCAGGAGGAGTCGTCCTTACCGCACGTCCCTTGGTTCTTGACAGGGCTCACGACTCCCTCATCCCGCCAATCGAGGCTAACGACAGCAGTCACATCCCTGTACATGAAAGGCTCCGATCCAGGATAAGAGTCGGCTGATGGCTTCAGAATGGTGGTGGTGTACGTGGCCAGGAATTCTTCCTTGGTGAGGTCTGCGAAGTCGTTGAGGCCGACGGTGTAGCTGTAGTTCCCGGCTTGGTTGAAGGCGTTCACGAAGTCCAGGTTCCTGGTGAACACCCCTAGGCGATATGACTTCTCGGATTCGCTCGCGTACGTTCGCCCATGCTCAGCTATCCACTGCTCGAACATGTCGCTGGGAGTCATCGGACTGGCGTCGGAGACCGCTGACCAACGCCACGAGACATAGAGAAGGAAGAAAAGCGCTGCAATCTTGAACGCGGAAGCCATGCTGGTTTGATGTCGGGGAAGTCAGGTGCAGGCAAGCGTACATATAGAGTGAACACGTTTCCGTTGCATGATATTTTAGGAAATCACCGGATTTTTATTTTTTGAATTAAAATTGTTAACTAAATTCCTTGCGTATATAACCTAATAAGGAAAATTAATTCATGGTTTGAAATCTAATTCCTATTAAAAATAAAATAAAAATAGTCTATATAATTAATCAAAAAAATTAGCTATTTCTTTCCTGGAGAGAATCCTTTCTCTTCTTTTATTTAATAATGAGTAAACCTTTCTATTATTACTAAGTTGGAACATTCCCTCTTGCAACCATATTGGTTCGATAGAGATACCACCTATTCTCCTTTGGAAATGAATTGTCAGTTGTGTTATAATGAATCAAATTTGTTTCCTCCCGTATCTAGCTTCTTGGCTTACCTCAAAACTTTTTAAACCCAATAATTTTGGCTCAAATTATACCCAAAATTAGTATCTTTTTAAATATTGACTAAGTTCTTAACTTATACTCATTATCATTGAATTAACTGAAATTGCTCAAGTCATGAGATACATTTACGTTATTCGTCCACGGAGGATCAATATAGCTAGAACCTTGTTTAGGCCCCAAAGGATATAAAAAAAGTAAATTGATTGGTTTTGAAAATAAGTAATGGAGAAGTCCTAATATTTCATAAAATGATTAGTTTTAAAAATAATTCAGCAAATACTTGGTGTGCAAAAGAGAAAAGAAAAGAAAGAAAAAAAAAGAACTTAAGGCAAACAAATAGACATAAATCTACAAGCGATTGCTCACCGGGCGTCGAGTATATTGGCAAGTTCCCATAGGCTTTACGTACAAACTTATGAATCCAATTAATGCTTAACACTACCTCAAACCCCCATATATTCTTGTGTCACCCGAATAGTTTTAGGGTATTGATATAGCTGATGTTTTGCACAGCACCATAGCCTATAGAAAATAGACCATGATATGTTAAAAACTAGGCCATTGTGGGGTAATTTCATTCATTCTGATGAGAAAAAAAAGGACTTCAGAAGGTAAACGAATATATGTAAATTTATAAGTGACTGCTCATCGTATGTTAGGCGCATTGGTAAGTTTTCGTAAGCTTAACATACAAACTTATGAATTTAATCAACACCTAACTGTCATGGTCATCGCACACCCATAATATCTTCGCTCAACGAATCGTTTATTGCTTTTGCATGCATGTATAGATTCTTGATAGCATATTTTGCCTTGGTTTTATATGTTTTTATATGAAAAATATAAGCAAAAATAGTTCACAGTGCTATAGTGCAATCGCTCATCACGTTGGGCAAAACTATTCCAAAATGACTCTATTTTCACGTGTCATGACCTGTTTTCTACAAGCCACGGTACGACGCAAAACATCAATAAGCTCATACCCTTGGAACATCTCGGGTGGCACAGGGGTGGATGTAGATTTAAGATAGTGTCAGACATTAATCGGTTTACACAAGTTTGCACATTAAGTTGACGAAAACTTATCATCATGCTTGACACTTGGTGAATAGTCATTTATGAACTTACGATTATTCATTTTACAATTTAAAGTCCCTGTTTTCTCCTTCCTCTCTTTTTCTGTTACACACAAAGTATTTACTGAATTTCTTGTAAAGCTGTCCTCTTCGTGAGACTTAAGGACTTGTTTACCATTGTTAGGGGTATTAACTATGACGTGGCACCTGGTCTTGGGTCGTACTCCCGGATGACGTCATTGCCCCTCCTGCGCTCCATTACTCCCACGATTTGATCGTCCGACGTCGCTTCCTCCGTGACGCCAACTACGCTGACCACGGCACGCCAGGCCAGTGCCCGTGACGCCTCGCAGACGCATGCCGTCCGTCCGACCTATTTAAGCCGAATGGGTAAGACAGGCATGAAGGATGGACACGCCGAGAGGTGAGTAGACTCGAACACCCGCACTTCTCGGGAGCTCACGACGCCAGGATCGACTTGAGCGCCGGAGGGGTTTCCGCGAAGCATCCACCCGCTTGCCGCAGTCTCGACGACCGAGCGCGCCTTTCGCCCAGAGCGAGCTACGAGGCGGAGCAGAGCCATCGACGGGCCCGAACTGCATCGAGACGACTTCCTGCTTTCTGATTCCGTCACACCCGGGTCATGGTAAAAAAGTTGTTTCCCCTAACAACCACTTTATCATAAATTTAACTAGTTTTGCTTAAGTCATGTAGTACCATTGCATGTCTACCCGCCAAGGTCAGCCTTCCCGAAACCTCCTATAGTCCTTTAGGACATACAAAATAGAAAACAAGTTAGAGAAAGTGCTTTACTCGGGATCCACAAGTAACTATTTCCATAAACACTTTATAGAAAATATAAATTATAACTATAGATTACAAGCTCTAAACGATTGCACAATAAAAGGTCCAAAATGGTCCACTATAGATCGAAATCCCTCACAAGTGTCCATATGACATAATTTTTATTTACAAGCCTAAAATGACTACTAAATTTTATCAAAATGGGGCTGTTAAACTTTTAACCAATCCTCTACATGCTGTGCAAAGCATAAACAAAATCAAAAGATATGGGCATATGTAAGCATTATAACAAACACTTCGTTTACAATTTTATCTATGACATTCTCCCCCACTTATTCCTTCGGCGTCCTCATCGAAGCCTTTGTCGATGCTATAACTCCTCGCCTTTATTGAATCTTCAATTTTTTTTGCTCTTGTTACAATGCACCCCTTGGCTCCCAACTGCTCTCCATTGTTGTTATTGTGTAGTCAAACTTTGATTCGCTATACTACTTTAACTCTGACTCTGGTGTGGGGTCGGTTATGTTATGCTGATCTCTATTGGTTCTTGCGAATTCTTTAGATAAAGGAAAAGACTATCCTTGATATGCACCAGTCTCTTAAACGCCTTATATCTCTTGAACTAGGTGAATACTTGTTGGAGCATTAATGAGCATCACTTCATAAACTTTAAAGTTTTAGGGCCCTTCCTCCGTAAAATTTGTCCATCGATTCTTCTTCTACTTAGTTGTCATTTCTAAGTAAGTTTGCAATACTTTCATTTTCAATTGGCATTCTTTTAAGAAATGAAGCGAACAATCTACTCACAGTAGCACTGATCACCATTGGTGAGGATTTAACAATTGATGTCTTCTATTAGGTTCCTTTGAAAAGTCTTTGAACCAATGTAGAGCTTCTTTGTTAGGTAAATAAGAGAACTTGGATACTTAATTTCGCTCAAGCTCTTAAGATTTGAGAAGGCAAATGTTACTTGACTTCACCTACCTCCTTGAGGGTTGTACTCCATGTATCAAGTTGGTTACTAGCATTTGCCTACTCTTAGCTCACACTTTCGAAGCACTCGTAGTGCTTGTATTCCTTGCATTGAGTTAGCTACTATGATTTATTTTCTCAATACCATCGAACTTCTGGAATGCAAGAAGTTTCCACCCCAACTTAGAGTAAGTCTTTGATAGTTTTGGTCGCTTTTGGGATTGTACCATCTTCCCCATTATTTCTAATGTTTACTCTAAGTAGCAAAGGTATAATACTATATGCTGCCTACTTTGTTCCTTGGTCATGCACTCTTGTATCAACATGAAGTCCTTTACTTTCGACTATCTTGATAAGAAGCTCATTGATACTGATCTTACGAAGTTCCCTGGTCATTGTCCTTTAGCCTTGTCTTGATATTTGAAGTTTGCCTTTGTATTCTCTACCTCCTTGGTCCCTTTCATGAACAAGCGTTCTTCCTCCATTAGAGCAAGGGATCGATAAATCTATGGAAGTCTCGCTTCTATGGTACCATTGCATTGCTATGCCCATAGCACTACTATCTGTTGCCTGGCATCTACATCCTTTTCTTTATAATTAGTAGATCCGCCTTTGTAGCACTATGGCACTCTTCCGAGCCTAACGTTATTCTAACTGATACTTGGTTTTGGGTAGCTGTTAGGGGTATTAAGTATGACGTGACACCTGGTCCTGGGTCGTACACCCGGATGACGTCATCGCCCCTCCTGTGCTCCATTACTCCTACGATTTGATCGCCCGATGTCGCTTCTCCTCTGCATCGCCCCAACTACCCGCCAAGTTGACCACGGCACCGGCCTGCGAGGTCAGGCCCGTACGCCACCCGCAGACGCAGCCGGAAGCATGCCATCCGTCCGACCTATTTAAGCCGAATGGGTAAGACAGGCATGAGGATGGACACTCAGAGAGGTGAGTAGACTCGAACACCCTGACACATTTCTGGGGAGCTCGGCCGACGGGCGAGGACTGACTTGAGCGTCGGAGGGGTCGGGCGGAGCATCCGACCCGCCTTGCTGCAGGTCTCGTTCCCGACGACTTGAGCATGGAGCTGCCTTTCGGAGGGGTTAGGAGGCGGGAGCAGGAGCCATCGACGGGCCCAAACCATACCGAGACGACCCTCCGGCTCCCGGATTCCATGCCGCACGCCCGGGTCACGGTAAAAGTTGTTTCACAACAGATTGGCGCTTAGAAGGAGGGCTCTGCCGAGGGTCTACCTGCCCGCTTTAACGACACATGGACGAAAGGTCGCCTTCCGGCCGACACTCTCGCGAGGTCCCATAGACTCAACCTCGAGGGACAATCTCGCCGCATCGCAGATCGCCATCGAGTTTATTTAGCGATGCCGACTCCACCCGCCGAGTCGTTCCCCGCTTTTCCCCCTCACGGCGGAGGCTTTTCAGACCTTTCCCAACAGTGTCCAACTCGGCAAGTGCCGCCTGTGCCGCCCTCCCCGCCTACTTCAGGAGGCGGCAGAGCCGACCCTCCAAAGGCCGGAACCCCTCCCCCGGCATCATGAGGCATTCCCACCGGCACCATCTTCCCAGCCTCCCGCCGGGTTCAGGACGGAACCCGAGCTCTCGAAAACCTAGATGTCCCGCCCAACCTGGGCGGTGTCCTCGATTCGGCAGATTTATTTCGGCTCAAATCCGCTCCATCGCCCAAATACCGGATGAGGTGCAAAGGACGTCCGTAAGTCCAAAGAAGAGCAGAGGGAAGGCCCCACCGGGAGTCCCTGTCACAGCTGACATACGGGAATACCCGATGCCCTTGAACTTCCGCCTCCTCCATCGACCTTTATGATGGAGTCGTGATCCAGCCGGATCACGCCACCGCTTCCGGCTCGGGATGGCCCTATATGGAACTCTGACGCCTTGATGTGCCGTATGCTCCCACCACGTTGAAAGGATCTGCTCGTACGTGGTACAGCACCTTAAAAAGTGGGACGGTAACATCCTTTGAACAGCTCACCAAGGACTTCGAGCTACATTTTTTGGCGTTTGCATGACCAAAGCCTTCTGTCGCACTCCTCCTGGGTTTGAAGAAAAAAGAGGACGAACCCCTCTCCCACTTTGTGCGGAGGTTTACCACGGAGGTACGGGAGTTAATAGATGCTCACCCATCATTGTTGATGCAGGCATTTATGATGGGGCTGCGACCGTCAAGGTTTTGCTGGTCCTTGGTGGAGCGACCCCCCGTGTCCATCGCGGAAATGTTTCAGCGGGCAAGTCAATATGTGGCGGCCGAGTCCTGGATGTCGGAAGAAGGGAAGAACGACCGAGGGGGCATTCTACCCATCCCGATCGGAATGACAACTAGGCGGAGTCCCCGCACCAGTGGACGCCGTGGGACACCCGACCCATACGCGCCGCCGCCACCTCCCCTTGAACGCATCTCGACGCAAATATTCCTCCAGATAAAGGAGCGGGAATGCTCAGCCGCCCCGCCGATGAAGGGCCGACGAGCTGGCCGATCATACCCGGTATTGCCGCTTCCATCGCAAAACGGACATGATACGGAGCAATGCCACGAGCCGGCAAATTGAGGAGCCGATCCAAGAGGTCACTTAGATCTACTTCCAAAGATCCACGGAACCATCCTCGCATCCCAAGGCCCCGAGAAACACATCGACGTAATTCATCGGGGGCCCGCCACCGAGGGCATAGTGCTTCGGTCGAAGAGCTTACGCCGCGTTGCCATGCATCGGGAATACCACCTCCTCCGAGCCGAGATCACATTCTCGTGGACATGGGAGCGACGGAGCATGATGACGCTACCGTGGTGGTGTCGGCTCGAATAGCCAACACGCAGTCCGAAGGATTATGGTCGACACCGCAGCCGACCGACATCCTTTATTTCGAGGCCTTTTGAAGCTAGGTTGCCGGGAAACCCCAAGCCCTTTGCACTCGCACTCACCGACTTTACCGACGACTGATTTCACATGGGCGCGTGACCCTACCGTTGACTCGGGATTCTCCAAGGCAAAACTCGGTGACTTTTTCCGTGGTCGACTCCTACCGCTGCATAACGCCATCTCGGGCCGACCCACCCTCAACAGTTAAGGGCGATTATATCCACATACCACCGGACGCTGAAGTTTCCACCGGCCGAGTCGGGAGGTCCGGGAGATCCTCAGAGTCCGCACGGTGTTACTTGACGACCTCCTCGGTAAGAGAAAAGGCCGAGCAGCCCTCTAAGACCCACGCTGAACGCAACGCCGCATCGAGCATCCCGAGCCGACAAACCCGGCGTTAATATTCCACGCAAGATGACCGCCCCGACGGACGGCCGGAATCGCCCGACCGGATGATCAAGAGCGCATATCGCCTCCTCCAGAAAACACCGGCGTTCGCCGATACCGCCGACCTCCCGAATCGATCTCGGTTTTCAACACCATCTCGCACATTTCGATCGCCACGCAGAAGACAGACCCCGCCTCGGGCCCTCGAGCGCCAACAGTCGCGGTAAATGGAAGTCGACAGTTTTGGCGTCGACTTCATTGAGGAAGTCGTATCCTCGTGGCCGCCCAATGTAGTCCTCGCCAAGAAGCCTAATGGAAGCCGGAGGATGTGTCGACTACACCGATCTAAATCGTGCTTGCCCGAAGGATTGCTTCCTTGCCTAGGATCGAAGTTGGTCGACTCAACCGCGGGGCACGCCCGCTTCTCCTTCATGGACGCCTACTCCGGTTACAATCAGATTCGGATGGCCCCCGAGGACCAGCAACATACGGCCTTCCACACGCCCCAAGGAGCTTACTTCTACAAGGTCATGCCGTTCGGATTAAAGAACGCGCGCCACCTACCAAAGGATGGTGAACAAGGTGTTCGCCAGCAAATAGGGCTAAACATGGAAGTATATGTTGACGACATGATCGTAAAAAGTCACACAGGGCTGCACACCTTGATGACTTGCGGAAACCTTCTACGCTAAGAAGATATGGGATGCGCCTTTAATCCAACTAAGTGCCTTCGGGCGTGACATCGTGAAGTTCCTCGGATTCATCATACACGAGAGGAATTGATGCCAACCCCGAGAAGATCCGAGCTCTCACCGATATGAGATCTCCAAGAACAGTAAAGGAGCTTCAGTGCCTTAACGGAAGGATAGCGGCTCTGTCCCGGTTTTTGTCCCGGTCAGGAGATAAGTGCCTTCCTTTCTTCAGAGTCCTCAAAGATCCATAGAACTTCCAATGGACGGCAGAATGCGAGGAAGCTTTCACACGCTGGCAAAGCACTTATCCGGCTCCTCGCTTACCCTGTCTACACCGAGAAACTTAAACTCTACCGCGGCCCCAAAGATGCAGTAAGCTCAAGATCGTGAAGGAAGCTTCCGACGCCAACATCCGGCCTATTACACCAGCCACGTGTTGCGTGGCCGGAGCGCTTATCCCCATCGAAAGGTTGGCATTAGCGCTATCCTATCAGCTCGGAAGTTACGCCCCTATTTCCGTGCCCATACGATTGAGGTAATGACCGACCAACCCCGCATCAAGTTCTTTCTAAGTTTGACGAGCAGGCGTCTTCTAAAATGGTCGGTGGAGCTATCCGAGTTCGACCTCTGCTACAAGCCAAGAACAGCCATCAAAGCCCAGGCCTTGGCCGATTTCATCTCGGAGTTGACACAGCCGGAAATAGAGTGCGTTGAGCAAATCCACCGAGACCGACTCGACGTGGATGGGTCTTCCACCAGGTGGGTGCCGCGCCGACTCATTCTAGAGGACCCCGCCGGACACCCTTTCGAGCCTTCCCTCCGCTTCGGTTTCGGGGCCACGAACAATGAGGCGGAATACGAGGGGCTTTTGGCAGGGCTCCGCTTGGCAACCGAGATGCAGCAGAGAGCAGTGCATGTTCTCACGGAGTCCCAACTCGCCGAACAAGTTGGCGGAGAGTATCGGCGGATTCGACTATGTCCAAATACCTAACCAAGGTAAAAGCCCAAACCTCTAACTTTCTCGCTTCACTGGCCCAGGGTGCCTAGGTCCCAAAACGAGCGGGCGGACCAGCTCGCGAAATTAGCCTTGGGAGCCGATCCAGAGAAACATCCCGAGGTCGAAGAGCTCACACACCGGTCGGTGGCCATCATGGAGATAGGGGACCTCGGAGTCCCGACCTCTCCACCTACGTGGACTCAGGAAGTGCTGAAGTATAAGCGCGATGGGATCCTCGCCTCGAGGATGAGGTCAAGGCACGATTGTTCGCCAACCCAGCGTGGTAATCGCGAGATTAGCGACCGGCTCTACAAAAGGTCATTTTCCCATCCCCTACTGCGATGTTTAGATCCCGATGAAACGGAAGTGATTCTCGCCGAGGTTCACAGCGGGACTTGTGGGGAGCACATGGGCGGCCGAACTTTGACTTTCAAAATACTACGCCGTGGCTACCATCGCCTACGTTGCACCGAGACGCCAAGGCTTTCGACGGTGCGACACTTGCGCGCCAGCCCGCGCTCGCAGCCTCCTCGCGTCCCGCCACCTCCATGGATTGCGCTGGCCCTTCGCTTCAATGGGGAATGGACCTTTGGGCCGTTTCCCGCGTCGACCGGAGATATATCATCGTGGGGATAGATTATTTCACTAAGTGGGTGGAAGCCGAGCCCCCGCAACCATTACGCCGAACGGGTCGAACAGTTCAGATGGAAGAACATCGTGACCCGATTCGTTCGCCCAACGTTATCATCACCGATAACGGAACCCGCCACAAAGACTTGGTTTACGGAGTTCGCGCGACTTATCAAATCCAGCTTGAGGTTTAGCTCGTGGCCCACCCCTGCACTAACGGGCTCACTGAGGTGACCAACCGATCTATCCTAGATGGACTTAGGAAAAGGACTTTGAAGCCCGACGAGCTGGGTCGACGAGCTCCCGAACATCCTATGGTCTTTGCGGACTACCCGAAGACGGCCGCGAGTCCCCTACACCGCATTCGGCGGAAGCAGTCCTACCACCGAGTTGGTCATTCCAACATTCCGGTGGAGAACTATGAGGAATCCATCTCGCCCAGTGGAGTTCGGGCTGGCCTAGACTCGCTAGAAGAACGCAGGCCGACGCCAAGACGTAAAGATGCCGCGCATAACAGAGTGTTGCCGGTTATAACAAGAAGGTGCGCCCTCGACCTCTCGGGATGGGAGATCTAGTATTACACAAGGCGGAAGTAAGCGACTCTGCCAACTCAAGGGGCAAGCTTGCACCTAAGTGGGAAGGCCCCTACCGCGTAATCAAAGTTGTCCGACCAGGGACATTCCGACTCGCGACTATGACCGGGCAGCAATTCTCGAGGACCTGGAACGTCCAGAACCTTAAGAAGTACTTTGTTTAAGGACCAAAAGCAGGTCAATATTTGACTCGGGCTATTGGAATGAAGTTGGAAATTGTATTGCCATAAAAAAGGGGAATTGTATTACCAAAAGCTTTGGAGTACAAAATGAGCCCCTAGAGGGGAAAGAAGGATTACTAAGGCGAGGGAAGGCCCTCCAAAAAGAAGAAAAAATCCCTCAAGCCGCGGCTCTGGGAAGGCTGTCGTCGAAGGGAACCTCGCCGGGCATGTCAACCCCCTCGTCCCTGGGACAGGAGGTGAAGGGATCCTCCTCAACCGCGGAGCCTAGAGGGCACGCTCGGAATCGGGCCAGGGCAACCTTGTACCCATACTCGTATGATACCCTACCCGTCCGGTCCAGCCCGAGGAGGAAGCCCTCCGACTTCTTGCATGCCTCGACCGCCTCCCGGTCCCTCTCCGGGCGGCTGCCTTCCACCGCGGCAAGAGCTTCCTGGGCGGCCTTCACTCTCTCTCTCGGTCAGCTTGGCGGCCAACTCCGAGGCCTCCTTGGTGCGGAGGCAGTTCTCCAGCCTCTCCGTCCGGAGAAGCTTCTACAGTTTGACCTCCGACGCCGAGGCGGCCTCGAGCTCGGCGGTCAGGCGCGTGACTTCCGCGCCCATGTCGGCCGCACGCTGCTCGGCAGCAGCAACCGCCTCGGGTCCAGACCGCCGCCTTCAGCCGGGCGGCGCAACTCGAGGTTGCGCGCTGCATCGCCACCAACCGATCGGCTGGCAATCGGCCGATGAGGGCCGTGGTGTAGTGGAGATTCTGCATAGAAAGGAGAAAGTCAAATGGTGAATGGCTTAGCCAAGAGAATACACGTAAGATGGTGCTTACCCACAACACCGACTTGGCCGACTGGCGATGAGTGCTTCCAAGGAGCGTACAGGTCCCGAGCTATGTCGGGATGGAGCGCCGAGGTAGCTGGCCGAGGCTCTCCCGACCCACACCTTGTCCCCGGGATGCACTCATGCCACCGGGCCACCAGAGGGTCGCCGCGCCTAGAAGGGACCTCGCCATCACACGGAAAGGAATGGCTGATCCTTCCCGACGTGACTCGGCATAAATACTTCACGGCCGAGGACGCTGACCCTTCCCGCCGCCCTCGGCCGGGCCCGGCGCTCGGCAGAGCGAAGCGCCTGGCCGCTGGTCGCCCTCGGATGGAGCCACAGTGCACCTCCAGTCCACCACGCCCTGGCCTTGGCCCTCTTCTTTAGGCGCCTCCCAGAGTGCGGGGAGCCGCCCCCCGCCTGCTTGGGAACCGTCGGAGAGCGCGGAGACGGTCCTGTCGGAGCACCCAAATCATGGAAGGACCGCAGGTTCACCATCTCTGCAAAGAACAAGGATGAGTTAGAAACTAGAGTGTGGCAGCAAGCCCAAAGATGCGAAACGACAATAGCCTACCCCGTGAGCGGGACTTGTCCCGCCTCACAAGCCACTTCTCCGACATGTTGCGGATGGCTTGCGAGGAAGGGAGGATTACCCTTAACCGCCGAGGTGCGACGCTCGGCATTGAGTTTCGGGCAGTGTTATCAATGGTCCTGACGACCACCGAATCTCAAACCCCCCTTCCGCATCGACGAAGAAGAAGCGCCTCTTCCACCCTTTGTTATTGGTGGGGGCGCCGCTAACCCGGAACCCTGTCCGGGCGGCAAGGAAGTATCCCCCCGACCCCTTGAAAAGGTGGAAACAGGAGAGAAAAAGGTTGCGGGTCGGGGCGATGTTGGCGTAATGGCATTCCCCCAGGAAAGCCACCAGATACCGCCAAGAGTTTGGGGTTATTTGTGAAGGCGAGATCCGCCACAAGGATATGCAGGATACTATGATTGGGTGCAGGGAAGACGCAGCCGCTCTAAGGCATCGGCGGTCGTGGCAAAGCCCTTAGGAACCGGTCGAAAGCCCGCTGCCCAGCCTTCGGGGCCGAAGGCTATATTCTTCCGGATGCCGAGCGCCGCCGAGAATCCCTACCATGCGCTCATCCAGTGGTGGAATCTGGTCGCGGCGCCACATTATGGCCTCTAGCGCACGCGCCGCCTGCACTCGAGGAAGGGCTGGAAGGAGGAGATGAGGGGAGAGCGGCGACACGGGTTGTGACAGAGGGGGAGGAAGAGGAAGAAGTAGATGAGGAGGAGATGGAAGGAAGAGCCATCATGCACTAACCTATAATGGAAGGAATCAACTGAAGGGAGTCAAAGGACACCGGAGCCAAGGGAGAAAACTCGAAGGAAGACGACGGCAGGACTCGAGAGGGAAAACTCCACTGGTAAAAAGTGATAGAGTGTCGCAGAGCTCGCTATTTATAGAAAGGGGGGCCTCGGCCTTTCGCCTCCCGAGGCAAGCGACAGCATGATGCCGCATACACCGCCTGTTAGGGGTATTAAGTATGACGTGACACCTGGTCCTGGGTCGTACACCCGGATGACGTCATCGCCCCTCCTGCGCTCCATTACTCCTACGATTTGATCGCCCGACGTCGCTTCTCCTCTGCATCGCCCCAACTACCCGCCAAGTTGACCACGGCACCGGCCTGCGAGGTCAGGCCCGTACACCACCCGCAGACGCAGCCGGAAGCATGCCATCCGTCCGACCTATTTAAGCCAAATGGTTAAGACAGGCATGGAGGATGAACACTCCGAGAGGTGAGTAGACTCGAACACCCTAACACATTTCTGGGGAGCTCGGCCGATGGGCGAGGGCTGACTTGAGCGTCGGAGGGGTCGGGCGGAGCATCCGACCCGCCTTGCTGCAGGTCTCGCTCTCGACGACTTGAGCGTGGAGCTGCCTTCGAGGGGTCCGAGGCGGAGCAGGAGCCATCGACGGCCCGAACCATACCGAGACGACTCTCCGGCCCCGATTCCACGCCGCACGCCCGGGTCACGGTAAAAGTTGTTTCACAACAGATTGGCGCTAGAAGGAGGGCCTTCGTCCGAGGGTCTACCGCTCCGCTTTAACGACACATGGACGAAAGGTCGCCCGGCCGGCACCTCCTACGAGGTCCCACATACCTCCAACCCCGAGGGACGATCCCGCCGCGACCGCAGATCGCCATCGGAGTTTATTTAGCGATGCGCGACTCCACCCGCCGAGTTGGGTTCCCGCTTCTTCCCCGCCACGGGCGGAGGCTTTTCGTGACCTTTCCCAACAGTCCGAACCCCCGGCAAGTGCCGCCTGTGCCGCCCTCCCCGCTTACTTCAGAGGCGCAGAGCCGACTCTCCAAAGGCCGGAACCCTCCCCGCATCATGAGGCATTCCCATCGCACCATCTTCCTAGCCTCCCGCCGGTTCAGGACGGAACCCGGCTCGAAAACTGACGCCCCGCCCAACCCGAGGCGGTGTCCTCGATTCGGACAGATTTATTTTCGGCTCAAACTGCTCCATCGCCCAGCCGGATGAGGTGCAAAGGGACGTCCGTAAGTCCAAAGAAGAGCAGAGGGAAGGCCCCACTGGAGTCCCCGTCACGCGACATACGGAATACCCGGTGCCCTTGAACTTCCGCTCTCCATCGACCTTTATGATGGAGTCGCGATCCAGGATCACGCCGCCGCTTCCGCCCGATGGCCCTATATGGAACTCCTGACGCCTTGATGTGCCGTATGCTCTACCACGTTGAAAGGATCCGCTCGTACGTGGTACAACACCTTAAAAAGCGGGACGGTAACATCCTTTGAATAGCTCGCCAAGGACTTCGAGCTACATTTTTTGGCGTTTGCACGACCAAAGCCTTCTGTCGCACTCCTCCTGGGTTTGAAGCAAAAAGAGGACGAACCCCTCTCCCACTTTGTGCGGAGGTTTACCACGGAGGTACGGGAGTTATCTGATGCTCACCCATCGTCTGATGCAGCGCTTATGATGGGCCGCGACCGCCAAGGTTTTGCTGGTCCTGGTGGAGCGACCCGTGTCCATTGCGGAAATGTTTCAGCGCAAGTCAATATGTGGCGGCCGAGTCCCGGATGTCGGAAGAAGGGAAGAACGACCGAGGGGCATTCTACTCCATCCCGATCGAACGATAACTAGGCGGAGTCCCCGCACTGTGGACGCCGTGGGGCACCCCGACCCATACGTGCCTGGGCCGCCACCTTCCCCCTTGAACATGTCTCGGACGTAAATATTCCTCCAGATAAAGGAGCGGGGAATGCTCAGGCCGCTCCGCTCGATGAAGGGCCGACGAGAGCTGGCCGATCATACCTGGTATTGCCGCTTCCATCGACAAAACGGACATGACACGGAGCAATGCCATGAGCTGAAGCGGCAAATTGAGGAGCTGATCCGAAGAGGTCACTTAGATCAAGACTTCCAAAGATCCACGGAACCATCCTCCGCATCCCGAGGCCCCGCCGAGCAACACATCGACATAATTACAGGGGGCCCGCCACCGAGGGCATAGTGCTTCGGTCGAAGAGCTTACGCCCGTGCCGCTATGCATCGGAATACCACCTCCTCCGAGCCAGAGATCACATTCTCTCGGGGACATGGGAGCGACGAGCATGATGACGAGTTGGTGGTGTCGGCCCAATAGCCAACGCGCAGTCCGAAGGATTATGGTCGACACCGCAGCTCTACCGATATCCTTTATTTCGAGGCCTTTTGAAGCTAGGTTGCCGGCGAAGCCCCAAGCTCTTGCACTCGCACTCACCGCTTTACCGGGCGACTCGATTTCGCTGGGCGCGTGACCCTACCGCTGACTCTCGGGATTCTCCAAGGCAAAACTCACTGGTGACTTTTCCGTGGTCGACTCTACCGCTGCATAACGCCATCTCGGGCCGGCTCACCTCAACAGCTAAGGCGATTATATCCACATACCACCGGACGCTTGAAGTTTCCACCGGCCGAGTCGGGAGGTCCGGGAGATCCTCAGAGTCCAGACGGTGTTACTTGACACGACCTCCCGGTAAGAGAAAAGGCCGAGCAGCCTCGAAGACCCACGCGAACGCAACGCCGCATCGAGCATCCCGAGCCGACAAACCCGGCGTTAATATTCCGCTGCAAGATGACCGCCCCGATCGGACGGCCGAATCGCCCGACTCGATGATCAAGAGCGGGCATGCCTTATCGCCTCCTCCAGAAAACACCGATGTCTTCGCCGATACCGCCGACCTCCCGAATCGATCTCAAGTTTTTCAACACCATCCGCACATTTCTCGACCGCCGCTTCAGAAGACAGAGACCCCGCCTCGGGCCCTCGAGCGCCAACAGTCAGGCAAATGGAAGTCGACAGGGCGCCGACTTCATTGAGGAAGTCGTATCCTCAATGGTCGCCCAATGTAGTCCTCGCCAAGAAGCCTAATAGAAGCCGGAGGATGTGTGTCGACTACACCGATCTAAATCGTGCTTGCCCGGCGGTTGCTTCCTGCCTAGGATCGACTAGTTGGTCGACAACCGCGGGCACGCCCGCTTCTCCTTCATGGACGCCTACTCCGCATAATCGATCCGATGGCTCCGAGGATCGCAAGAACATACGGCCTTCCACTCGCCCCAAGGAGCTTACTTACAAAGTCATGCCGCTCGGATTAAAGAACGCGCGCCACCTACCAAAGGATGGTGAATAAGGTGTTCGCCCAACAAATAGGGCGAAACATGGAAGTATATGTCGACGACATGATCGTAAAAAGTCGCACAGGGGCTGCACACCTTGATGACTTGCAGGAAACCTTCTCTACGCTAAGAAGATATGGGATGCGCCTTAATCCACTGGCGCGCCTTCGGCGTGACATCGTGAAGTTCCTCGATTCATCATACACGAGAGGAATTGATGCCAACCCCGAGAAGATCCGAGCTCTCACCGACATGAGATCTCCAAGAACAAGAAAGGAGCTTCAATGCCTTAACGGAAGGATAGCGGCTCTGTCTCGGTTTTTGTCCCGGCCTGAGATAAGTGCCTTCCTTTCTTCGAGTCCTCAAAGATCCGAAGAACTTCCAATGGATGGCAAAATGCGAGGAAGCTTTCACACGCTCGGCAAAGACTTATCCGGCTCCCGCCTTTACCTCGGTGTCTACACCGAGAAACTTAAACTCTACCGCGGCCCCAAAGATGCAAGAAGCTCAAGATCGGTGAAGGAAGCTTCCGACGCCAACATCCGGTCTATTACACCAGCCACATGTTGCGTCGAGCAGCGCTTATCCCCATCGAAAGGTTGGCATTAGCGCTATCCTATCAGCTCGGTTACGCCTCATTTCCGTGCCCATACGATTGAGGTAATGACCGACCAACCCCTGCGTCAAGTTCTTTCTAAGTTTGACGTAGCAGGGCGTCTTCTAAAATGGTCGGTGGAGCTATCCGAGTTCGACCTCTGCTTCAAGCCAAGAACAGCCATCAAAGCCCAGGCCTTGGCCGATTTCATCTCGGAGTTGACACAGCCGGAAACAGAGTGCGTTGAGCAAATCCACCGAGACTGGACTCGTGACGTGGATGGGTCTTCCAGCTCAGGTGCCGGCGCCGACTCATTCTAGAGGACCCCGACGGACACGCTTTCGAGCCGCTCCTCCGCTTCGGCTTTCGAGGCCACGAACAATGAGGCGGAATACGAGGCGCTTTTGGCGTGCCTCCGCTGGCAACCGAGATGCACCGAGAGCAGTCCATGTTCACACGGATTCCCAACTCGTCGCCGAACAAGTTGGCGGAGAGTATCGGGCGCGGGATTCGACTATGTACAAATACCTAACCAAGGTAAAAGCCCAAACCTCTAACTTTCCTCGTTTCACTGGCCCAGGTGCCTGTGTCCCAAAACGAGCAAAGCGGACCAGCTCGCAAATTAGCCTCGGGAGCCGATCCAGAGAAACATCCCGAGGTCGAAGAGCTCACACACCGGTCGGTGGCCATCATGGAGATAGGGGACCCCGGAGTCCCGACCTCTCCACCTACGTGGACTCAGGAAGTGCTGAAGTATAAGCGCGATGGGATCCTACCTGAGGATGAGGTCAAGGCACGCGTTCGGCCAACCCAGCGTGGTATCGCGAGATTGGCGACCGGCTCTACAAAAGGTCAATTTCCCATCCCCTACTGCGATGTTTAGATCCCGATGAAGCGGAAGTGATTCTCGCCGAGGTTCACTACGGGACTTGTGGGGAGCACATGGGCGCCGAACTTTGGCCTTCAAAATACTACGCCGTGGGCTACCATCGCCTACGTTGCACCGAGACGCCAAGGCTTTCGCGACGGTGCGACACTTGCCGCCGCTTAGGCCCGCGCCCGCAGCTCTCCTCGCGGTCCCGCCACCTCCATGGATTGCGCTGGCCCTTCGCTCAATGGGGAATGGACCTTGGGGCCGCTCGGCGTCCGCCACGGAGATATATCACCGTGGGGATAGATTATTTCGCTAAGTGAGTGGAAGCCGAGCCCTCGCAACCATTACTACGAACGGTCGAACAACAGATGGAAGAACATCGTGACCCGATTCGTTCGCCCAACGTTATCATCATCGATAACGAACCCGTTCGCCAAAGACTGGTTTACGGAGTTCTACGCGACTTATCAAATCCGCTTGAGGTTTAGCTCGGTGACCCACCCTGCACCAACGGGCTCGCCGAGGTGACCAACCGATCTATCCTAGATGGACTTAGGAAAAGGACTTTGAAGCCCGACGAGCTGGGTTGACGAGCTCCCGAACATCCTATGGTCTTTGCGACTACTCCAAGATGGCTTCGCGAGTCCCCACACCGGCATTCGGGCGTGGAAGGCCTCTACCACCGAGTTGGTCATTCCAACATTCCGGTGGAGAACTATGAGGAATCCACTCGCCCAGTGGAGTTCGGCTGGCCTAGACCTGCTAGAAGAACGCAGGCCGACGCCAAGACGTAAAGATGCCGCGCATAACAGAGTGTTGCCGGTTATAACAAGAAGGTGCGCCTCAACCTCTCGGATGAGAGATCTAGTATTACGCAAGGCGAACGTAAGCGACCCCGCCAACTCAAGGGGCAAGCTTGCACCTAAGTGGGAAGGCCCCTACCGTGTAATCAAAGTTGTCCGACCAGGGACGTTCCGACTCGCGACTATGACCGGGCAGCAATTCCCGAGGACCTGGAACGTCCAAAACCTTAAGAAGTACTTTATTTAAAGGCCAAATAGAAGCAGGTCAATATTTGACTCGGGCTATTGGAATGAAGTTAGAAATTGCATTGCCATAAAAAAGGGAATTGTATTACCAAAAGCTTTGGAGTACAAAATGAGCCCCTAGAGGGGAAAGAAGGATTACAAAGGCGAGGGAAGGCCCTCCAAAAAGAAGAAAACCCCTGCCGCGGCCCGGAAGGTCGCTGCCGAAGGGAACTCGCCGGCATGTCAACCCTCGCCTCGGGACAGAGGTGAAGGGATCCTCTCAACCGCGAGCCCTCGGAGGGCACGCTGAATCGGGCCAGGGCAACCTTGTACCCATACTGTATGATACCTCGCCTGTCCGGCCCAGCCCGAGGAGGAAGCCCTCCGACTTCTTGTATGCCTCGGCCGCCTCCCGGTCCCTCTCCGGCGGCTGCCTTCCCGGCAAGAGCTTCGGGCGGCCTTCACTCGGCCTCGGTCAGCTTGGCGGCCAACTCCGAGGCCTCCTGTGCGTGAGGCGGTTCTCCACCTCTCCGTCCGAGAAGCTTCGCAGCTTGGCCTCCGACGCCGAGGCGGCCTCGAAGCTCGGCGGTCGCGCGTGACTTCGCGCCATGTCGCCGTGACGCTGCTCGGCAGCAGCACCCGCCTCGGGTCCAGACCCCACTCGGGCCTCATCAAGCTGGCGGCGCAACTCAAGGTTGCGCTCGCCCAGACCGCCCACCAACCGACCGGCGTCGTGCACCCGGTCGATGAGGGCCGTGGTGTAGTGGAGATTCTGCATAGAAAGGAGAAAGTCAAATGGTGGACAATGCTTAGCCAAGAGAATACACGCAAGACGGTGCTTACCCACAACACCGACTTGGCCGACTTGGCGATGAGTGCTTCCGAAGGGAGCGTGTACAGGTCCCGAGCTATGTCGGGATGGAGCGCCGAGGTAGCTGGCCGAGGGCTCTCCCGACCCACACCTTGTCCCCTCGGGATGCACTCATGCCACCGGCCACCAGAGGGTCGCCGCCTCTAGAAGGGACTCGCCCATCACACGGAAAGGAATGGCTGATCCTTCCCGACGTGACTCGCATAAGTCCTTCATGGCCGAGGACGCTGACCCTTCCCCGTCCCTCGGCCGGGCCCGCGCCTCGGGCAGAGCGAAGCGCCCGGCCGCTCGTCGTCTCGGCGGATGGAGCCACAGTGCACCTCCAGTCCACCACGCCCTGGCCTTGGCCCTCTTCTTTGGGCGCCCCTCCTCGGTAGTGCGCGGGGAGCCGCCCCCCGCCCGCTTGAGAACCGCCGGAGAGCGCGGAGACGGTCCTGTCGGAGCACCCGAATCATGGAAGGACCGCAGGTTCACCATCTCTGCAAAGAACAAGGATGAGTTAGAAACTAGAGTGTGGCAAAGAAGCCCAAAGATGCGAAACAACAATAGCCTACCCCGTGAGCGCGGACTTAGTCCCGCCTCCACAAGCCACTTCTCCGACATGTTGCGGATGGCTTGCGAGGAAGGGAGGATTACCCTTAACCGCTCGAGGTGCGCACGCTCCTCGGCATTGAGTTTTGGGGCAGTGTTATCAATGGTCCTTGACGACCACCGAACCCCGAAACCCCAGTCCTTCTGGCACTGGACGAAGAAGAAGCGCCTCTTCCACCCTTTGTTATTGGTGGGGGCGCCGCTAACCCGGAACCCTGTCCGGGCGGCAAGGAAGTATCCTCCCGACCCCTTGAAAAGGCGGAAACAGGAGAGAAAAAGGTTGCGGGTCGGGGCGATGTTGGCGTAATGGCATTCCCCCAGGAAAGCCACCAGATACCGCCAAGAGTTTGGGGTTATTTGTGAAGGCGAGATCCGCCACAAGGATATGCAGGATACTATGATTGGGTGCAGGGGAAGACGCAGGCCGGCCTCTAAGGCATCGCGTGGCAAAGCCCTTAGGAACCGGTCGAAAGCCCGCTGCCCAGCCTTCGGGGCCGAAGGCTATATTCTTCCGGATGCCGAGTGCCGGAGAATCCCTACCATGCGCTCATCCAGGGTGGAATCCTGGTCGTGCGGCCACATTATGGCCTCTAGCGCAGGCGCCGCTTCCGCACCTGAGGAAGGGTTGGAAGGAGGAGATGAGGGGAGAGCGGCGACACGGGTTGTGACAGAGGGGGAGGAAGAGGAAGAAGTAGATGAGGAGGAGGTGGAAGGAAGAGCCATCATGCACTAACCTATAGTGGAAGGAATCGATCAAGGGAGTCAAAGGACACCGAGCCAAGGGAGAAAACTCAAGGAAGACGACGGCAGACTCGAGAGGGAAAACTCCGATAAAAGTGATAGAGTGTCGCAGAGCTCGCTATTTATAGAAAGGGGGCTCGCCTTTCACCCGAGGCAAGCGACAAAGATGATGCCGCATACACCGCTCATATATCACGTGACACGGGTCCGGTCGCATAGATGACGCCATCGCCTCCCGCGCCCATTACCTACGAGACGCTGACGCCGCTTCTCCTGTGACGCAACTACCCGCCAGCTGACCACGCACGCATGAGGTCGCCCGATACCATCGACGCAGCGCATGCCATCCGTCCGACTATTTAAGAATGGTTCAGGCATGGAGGATGAACACTCCGAGAGGTGAGTAGACCAACACCCTAACACATGGGAGCTCCCGAGGGCGAGGCGACTTATCCGACAATCACCCTAACCGAACGTTTGATCCGGGAGTTGATATCGCGCTTTACAACGCGTTCGACATGGTCTCGAGGTTCTCGACCATCGGTTTTCAGGCCTTGTGCGGTCTCCGACCACGACGGACGGCAACGGGGATTGAGTGTCGCCAATCCTTATCCCGAACGGCGTTCGGCGATATCGCTTTTCCGTGTCTTGAGCGCGCTCGACCATCGTCTTCAGGTCTTGAGCGCGCTCAACCACGTTTTCGGGTCTTGAGCGCTATTTCATCGAACGGCGTTCGATGATATGTTTTCCGTCTTCAGCGGACTCTCTTTATTATCGAACGACGGATCGGCAGGAGTTGAGCATCGCCGCCTTTACCCCGAACGGTTCGTTACATGGTCTCGAGGTTCGACCATCGGCCTTTTGCGCGTCTCGACTCGACACGGACGACGGATTGGCAACGGGGATTGAGTGTCACGATCCTTATCCCAACGGCGGTTCGGCGATATCGTTTTCCGTGTCTTGAGCGCGCTCGACCATCGGTTTCTAGGTCTGAGCGCTCCACGCGGGTCTTGAGCGGCGACTCCTCATCCCAACGGCGGTTCGATGATATGGTTTCTGGTCTTGTGCGGACTCGACCCTTATTACCGAACGACGGATCGCAACAGTGGAGTTGAGCATCGCCGCTCTTTACCCCTAACGGCGGTTTTACATGGTCTCGAGGTTCTCGACCATCGGTTTTCGGCTCGGGTCTCACCCCGATTACCGACGACGGATTGGCAATGGGGATTGAGTGTCGCCGATCCTTATCCAAACGGCGGTTCGATATCGATTTTGGTCTTGAGCGCGCTCGACCATCGGTCTTCAGGTCTTGAGCGCGCGACACGAGCTGGGTCTTGAGCGCTCATATCCCAACGGCGGTTCGATGATATGGTTTTCGTGTCTTGTGCGGACCTCGACTTCTATTACCGAACGACGGATCGGCAACAGTGAGTTGAGCATCGCCGCCTTTACCCCAACGCGTTCGTTACATGGTCTCGAGGTTCTCGACCATTGGTTTCGTGGCCTTGCGCGGTCTTGACCGACACCGGACGACGGATTGGCAACGGGATTGAGTGTCGCCGATCCTTATCCAACGGCGTTCGGCGATATCGGTTTCTTCGAGCGCTCGACCACCGCCTAGGCCTTGAGCGCGCTGACCCTATCCAACGCGGTTCGGCGATATCGGTTTTCCAGACTTGAGCGCGCTCGACTTTTCGGGTCCAGCTCTCGACTTTATCCCGAACGCGTTCGGTTACATGGTCTTGAGCGACGGCTCGACCATCGCTTAGGCCTTGAGCGGCTCGGCATATCCCAACGACGGTTCGTGACTATGGTTTTCTTGAGGCTCGACTTTATCCCGAACGGTTCCACATGGTCTCGAGCTTCCTCGATCATCGGTTTTCCGGTCTTGAGCGCCTCGCCCCTTATCCCGCATGTGATTCGGCCAATTATGTCACGACACGGCAGTAACCTCCGCCGAGATCTCGGCAACCGGTTTTTCCGAGCACCCCCAACCTCAAAGACCGCCCGCAGAGTGGCTTTTTGAGGGGGTAATGTTAGGTATTGGTATGACGTGACACCGGTCCCGGTCGACACCGATGACGCCATCGCCTCCGCGCTCCATTACTCGATTTGATCGCCCGACGCCGCTTCTCCTCCGTGACGCCCCAACTACTCGCCAAGTTGACCACGGCACCGCCCTGCGAGGCCAGGCCCGTACGCCCCCCGCAGACGCAGCCAGAAGCATGCCATCCGTCCGACCTATTTAAGCCGAATGGGTAAGACAGGCATGGAGGATGAACACTCCGAGAGGTGATTAGACTCGAACACCTAACATTTCTCGGGAGCTCGGCCGACGCGAGGACCGACTTGAGCGCCGGAGGGGGCGGAGCATCCGACCCGCCTGCGCAGTCTCGCTCCCGACGACTTGAGCGTGGAGCTGCCTTCGAGGGGTCGAGGCGGAGCAGGAGCCATCGACGCCCAACCATACCGAGACGCACTCCGCTCCTGATTCCACGCCGCACGCCCGGTCACGTAAAAGTTGTTTCACAACACCGCCCAACATCGACGGTAGTCGGGCGCCGCGCCATATTAATGAAGAGGTGACGTGTCCACCACCTGTGGTAACTTACCGCAAAGACGCTAACGACTCGATTCCAAAGAATCGCACTATCGCGAGCCGCTGGCGCCGCACTTCCGCGGCTGTGTCTTGAGCGCGCCAACCATTGCCTTCTAGGTCTGAGCGCGGCTCGACCACTTCTCGTCTTGAGCGGCGGCTCAACCTCATCCCGAACGGCGGTTCAGATGATATGTTTCTCAAGGTCTTGTGCGACTCGACCCTTATTACCAACGACGGATCGGCAACAGGAGTTGAGCATCGCCGCCTTTACCCGACAATGGCATACATGGTCTCGAGGTTCTCGACCATCGCTTGTGGCCTTGCGCGGTCTCGACCGATTACGGACGACGGATTGGCAACGGGGATTGAGTGCCGATCTCTTATCCCAACGCGGTTCGGCGATATCGGGTTTTCTGTGTCTGAGCCGCTGACCATCGTTTTCCGGTCCGAGTACTGGCCTCATATCCAACGCGTTCGTTATTATGGTTTTCTGTGTCTGTGCCTCGACTTCACTACGGACCGGTTCGAACGGGGATTGAGCCGCCGATCCTTATCCCGAACGGTGGTTCGGCGATATCGGTTTTCTAGGTCTTAAGCGGCGGCTCGACCACTGGTTTTCCGGGTCCAGAGTGGCGGCTCGGCCCTATATCCCAAACGGCGGTTCGGTTATTATGGTTTTCCAGTTCGGTAAGGGCTCAATTTTCACGGACGGCTTCGACAACGGGGATTGTTGCCGCTCGATCCTTATCCCGAACACGTTCGCGATATCGTTTCGTGTCCTGAGCGCGTTCGACCATCTGGTTTTTCGTCCGCAGTGGCGGCCGCTTCGTATCCTAACGCGTTCTGCTATGGCCGGTCTTGAAAGGACCTCAATCCTTATTACCAAACGACGATCGGGCAATGTGAGTTGAACATCGCCGCCTTTACCCTAACGGCGTTCGATTACATGGTCTCAGGTTCTCGACCACGCGTGCCTTCGCGTCTCGGAATTTCGACACGAACGACGGATTGGCAACGGGGGATTGAGTGTCGCCTCGATCCTTTATCCCGAACGGCGGTTCGGTTACATGGTCTTGAGCGACGGCTCGACCACCGGCTTTCTAGGCCTTGAGCGGCGGCTCGGCCCTATATCCCGAACGACGGTTCGGTGACTATGGTTTTCCGGGTCTTGAGGCTCCTCGACCCCCTTTATCCCGAACGGCGGTTCGGTCACATGGTCTCGAGCTTCCTCGATCATCGGTTTTCTGGGTCTTGAGGCTCCTCGACCCCCTTTATCCCGAACGGCGGTTCGGTCACATGGTCTCGAGCTTCCTCGATCATCGGTTTTTCGGGTCTTGAGCGGCGCCTCGACCCCTTATCCTGCACAGGGATTCGGTCAATTATGTCACGACACGGCAGAACCTCCGCCCGAGATCTCAGTCGGCAACCGGGTTTTTTCGAGCACTACCCCCCAACCCTCAAAGACCGTCCCGTAGGAGTGGCTTTTTGAGGGGGGGTAATGTTAGGGGTATTAAGTATGACGTGCACCTGGTCCTGGGTCGTACACCCGGATGACGTCATCGCCCCTCCTGCGCTCCATTACTCCTACGATTTGATCGCCCGACGTCGCTTCTCCTCTGCATCGCCCCAACTACCCGCCAAGTTGACCACGGCACCGGCCTGCGAGGTCAGGCCCATACGCCACCCACAGACGCAGCCGGAAGCATGCCATCCGTCCGACCTATTTAAGCCGAATGGGTAAGACAGGCATGGGGATGAACACTCCGAGAGGTGAGTAGACTCGAACACCCTGACACATTTCTGGGGAGCTCGGCCGACGGGCGAGGACTGACTTGAGCGTCGGAGGGGTCGGGCGGAGCATCCGACCCGCCTTGCTGCAGGTCTCGTTCCCGACGACTTGAGCGTGGAGCTGCCTTTCGGAGGGGTCGGGAGGCGGGAGCAGGAGCCATCGACGGGCCCGAACCATACCGAGACGACCCCCCGGTTCCCGGATTCCACGCCGCACGCCCCGGGGTCACGGTAAAAAGTTGTTTCCCACAACAGTAGCTAAGTCCCTTTAAACTCACATCGCTTCTTCGCTTCTTTTCGACCAGTTGCTTCAATACCTCTATGTTCTCTAAGTAGTTCCTCTTGGCCATTGGAAAAACATATTACAACTCTCATGCATGGTTTCCACCATCATGTTTTAGGGCATGCATCGATTCTGTTCTCCTTAGCTTCCTTGGTAGCAACATTCGCTTACTCGATCTTGTCCTTTGACTTGCCGGGCTACCTTAAGCGAATGTAAGTTCTAGAGTAGTTGAACTCTCCAGCTACTTCGATCATACTTCTGCATGATCAAGTCCCCCCCATGGGACTCACTGGTTCTTGCATTTAAACTTATCTCGGTGATACACAACCCTCATATACTAATGATCAAGGCTTTTATCCGATGTAAAATTCGATGCACACACGAAAGCCTATCTTTACGGTACCACGACATTCACTCTCGAATTTATGACTATTCTTGCCATCATTTTATTCACCAAGTGGAGCTCCCAATAGCTCCCGATCATATCTCTGACCTAGTCCTCGCGGGACTTGTCTCATGTGTATCGTATTGCCTTGAACTGCTCCATCATAAGTCGCTGCACTATGTTGCCTCCTAATGATATCTCCCATGCATTCTGATTATTGTGAGATGAACTCGACTGCAATCCTCTATGTGTGGCCTCTACCAATATATCATTGGGCCTTTGTCACCTTTGATTATATTCACTACTTTAGTAATCGATATCTGCCTACTGCTCTTGGGTCACACCCAGATGAAGCATAGCTCTAGGATAGTCCATTGCCTAGCAGCTCCCAAAGTCTATTGACTTAGCTAAAGTTAGTACACCATTATCTGGATCTTGGGCCTCTGCCCCCCACCAACACAATCTCTGATATATACTACTTCCCTTATGGCAACTCGAATGATAGCACTACGGTATATTCTTTTAAGAGTACTCGCTACTATGTCCTTTTGCCCCATGCCAATGCCTTATGACACCAACTTCGTCTCTATAAGTTACGTCACCTTAGTTTCTCCAGTAAATACTTTATTGAGATAAGGTGCATATGCCTCGAAACTCCCTTCATCTTTGGCACCATGTAGGATGAGTCTACTCTATTAGAATGACGGATCCATTAAACAATATGATCCTGCTCTTGTCTTTACAAGAGTTCATATCCTTGACCTCCATCCAAGGAAAGCTTTATCCTTCCACTTCATGTTTCATATTCTATGCTAACTCCCTTCATGTGGTTTGGATATTTCACTAAATTACCCCCAAGTTGCTCAATTCCTTAATTTGCATTGAGTTGATGGTGGCCCTCGCATCCACCATTTTATGGGTCAGTCCTCCATTGAGTTCGATCTTGATATCAGCTCCAATTATGCCTCTATTTGGTGTTGCCTTAGGTTGCTCCTATTAGAAAATCTACAGCAACATCATATGTGCAATGGAAGAACATAAACAAAAGCCATAGATTTTTCACAGAAAAAGAGGTTCTTATCATCGTGCAAAAGTTGGTGTATAAAAACCCGCAAAACCAAAAAAACTACGTAATAAAATTATCTAGGGAGATCGTATATCCCTGAATTCCTATAGATCTTTAGGACTAGATGAAGGAATTTAAATGTCCTCCTCTCTAGTGATAATCTACATGGTAGTGACTACAATGACGCTCCTCAAATCGTCACTCAAATCTTCTCGTTGCACACACTATGTGATCAAGAAGGGGCCAACCCTTCTTGCTGTCCACATGCCTTAACTAGGGCTGCTGGTTGAGGAGAAGAGGGGGAGAAGAATATGAGGTTGCTACCGAAAAACCCTAGTCTATGGGCATTTAGTTTGCTCTTATTTATAAAGGTCTCACATCAATTTAATCCTAATGAATCTTATCCTATTAAGTGTTGGATCTCCATCCAATTACCCAAGCCTCTTATATTAGTGGGTCTCTACCCAATAATCTCTTATTAGCTCTTATTGGATCTCATCTTTAGGATCCAATAATTCATGGGCTTAATAGATATTCAATAAGATAGAGGCTTCGATGGATATCTTATATCTAAACCTTTACTCGTTGCGATACCTACCATATGTGTATGATCTTCTAGGCCCAATATCGAGTTGGTCATGAGTTATACTTGTCGGAACTCCTCTGACTCAATGAATTATTATTTCTATAATAATTCACTCGACTCATTGATTACGGTTGTACTAGGCCACTATGCTGCAGTCCACAGACAATACAGAGGAATCCAATCTTTTAGAACTATTTGTCCTCAATTACCACGCACATATAGTCCCTCATTTATCTAATATCCTAGAGACCTTATAACGGGCATGGTGCTATCAAGCCCATACGGTCTCTCATCGAGTCTTGCTCTAATCGGATTCTCCCAAAGAACTCTTTTTCTCTCAATCTAAACAACGTTGATCAAGGATTTGTTTGAGCAAGAACATATGTGATATTCTTCTCATGATACCGCAAGCGGATGATCCTTTATTGACACTTGATCTTGTAAGGTTAGCTACCACTCTCAATAATCGGCTATACTAGATCTATATCTCCCAAACCTATAAGTCCAGTATCAAAAAGTGGAGTCCTCATACAGGACATCCTTGGTGTCTCAAGTCTAAGGATCAGATATACTACTAGGACTATAGAATCATTGTCCGACAATAAGGTATCATTAACCATCCAACATTTCATGGGTGGATCAATTAGTGAACTCATTCTCCAATGAGCACCTGTACTGTATCCTTAGTGTCTCCACACAAGTAGCTATGAGACTAATTACCTCTATTATATGAATGGGTAAACAGCACACCAGTCTGTTCGGTTATCTCGATGTCCTTTCCGAGTATCCTATGACTGAGATTATTTAGGATCTGTATTTAAAGGTAAATCGGTCTTATTATTATGATCTCATCACGATCCGACTCCCATTGCATAGATCCATAGACATCACAATATATACAATATATAATATAAAGTGATAAAATGCCAAATAATATTAAGCAAAAAGAATAAATATCAAGTCACACGTGCTATCACTCACTCATGTGATTGGCTTCTAGAGCACTTATAACTAGTAGTCTCTCACTTGACCTTAATCCAATCACCTATATGTTTGATCCCCATTAGACTCTTGTGATGCGCAAAGATAATATGAAACAATGACTTTTTCAATGGATTTGTAATGTTAATTTCGGATAGAACTCTTTCCACTACTATATCTCTTTGGGCGACAATCTCCCTTATCAGGTGGAACCTTCTCAGAACGTGCTTTGACTTCTGATGAGACCTGGGTTCCTTCGCTTGAGCAATTGTATTGTTGTTATTGTAATATAAGGGAATTAGCTACTTATTGCTTAGCATGACTCCTAGATCCGTGATGAACTTCTTTATTCAAACTCCCTCTTTTGCTGCCTCTACAGTAGCAATGTACTTCGCCTATATGGTCGAGTCAGTAGTAGTGCCTTGCTTGGAACTCTTCTAGCATACTGCTCCTCCATTTAGGATGAACACATATCTTAAATTAGACTTGCTATTATCGACATTGGATTGAAAGCTTAAGTCTGTGTAGTCCTCAACCTTGAGGCTACTGCCTTCATATACTAGTAAAAGATTCTTAGTCATTCTCAAGTACTTAAGGATACACTTTATTGCTTTCTAGTGCGCTAAGCCTAGATTTATCTGATACCTACTCGTGACATTTAGAACATACGTTATATCAGGCTTAGTACATAGCATAGCATATATGATAAACCCTATCGCTGAGGCATAGGGTATCCTATGCATGTCTGCCCTTTCTTTAAGAGTCTTTGAGGACATACTCCTAAAAAGTGATATTCCATGTCTTATTGGAATGAGACATCTCTTGGAATTTTTCATGCCCAACCTTTTAACAATGGTGTCTAAGTAACTGGACTGGGATAAGCCAAACATCCTCTTGGATCTATCTCTATAGATTCGAATCCCTAATATGCATGATGCTTTCCCTAAGTCCTTCATGGAGAAGTGTCTAAATAGTCAAGCCTTTACTATGGAGAGCGCATTCCTATATCATTCTCAATAATCAGGATGTCATCCACATACAATACTAGAAAGGTGATAGTGCTCCCACTTACCTACCTGTACACACAAGGCTCATTTTTGTTCTTAACGAAGTCATAAGATTTGATCGCCTCATCAAATCTTATGTTCCAACTTCGAGAAGCTTACTTCAGTCCATAAATGGACCTAAGCAACCTGCACACCTTATCTAGATTATCCTTGGACACGAATTCCTCAGGTTGTATCATATACACCTTCTCCTTGAGGTTGCCATTGTGGAATATAGTTTTCACGTCCATCTGTCAGATCTCATTATCATAGTATGCTACAATAGCCAATAAAATTCGAATGGATTTTAGCATAACTACGGGTGAGAAAGTTTCATTAACACATTGCCTTTGATGATACTCCTTAACTACTAGTCTTGCTTTATATGTCTCGATCTTTTCATCTGCTCTAATCTTCTTTTTGAAAATCCACTTGCAGCCAATGGGTACAATACCCTCAGGTGCATCAATTAAGTTCCAAACCTTGTTGGAGTACATAGAATTCATCTCCGAATTCATGGCTTCTTGCCACTTCTCAGAGTCTATACTCAAAATAGCCTCCTTATAAGTCTGAGGATCAATATCCTCAACATCGCCTCTTCTGATATGCCCCACATATCTCTTAGGAGAATATGATATTCTATTGGACCTACATAAAGTTGAAACTTGTGTGTTAGGTACCTGAATAGACTTTAGTTGTGAAATAGTGCTTGAGCTAGGTTCTCCAACCTCGCTCAACTCTATCATACTCCTACTGTCTCCATCAAGAATGTATTCATTCTCAATGAACACTACTCTCTTGGCTACAAAAACTTTTTGGTCCTCGAGGTGATAGATATAATACCCATAAGTTTCCTTGGGGTATCCCACAAACTTGCACTATTCTGTCCTGACTTCTAATTTGTCGGGGTTGTGTCTCTTGACATAAGTAGGGTACCCCCAAATCTTAACAACCTTAAGATCGGGCTTCTTCTATTTCCATATCTCATATAGTGTTGATAAGGATATTAAGTATGACGAGACACCTGGTCTTCTGTCGTACAACTGGCTGACGTCATCGCCCCTCCTGCGCTCCAACCGCCCACGATGTGACAGCCCGACGCCGCTTCTCTCAAGACGTCCGCCCCGCCACCGACCACGGCACCGACCTGCGTGGTCGTGCCCGTGACGCCACTTGCGCATGGGCCAAGCACGCCTCCGTCCAACCTATTTAACCCGAATGTAGGACAGATGGAGGATCTGCGATCCGACTCGTGATCTCTCTCATCCTTGCTCTCTGAACCCTTTCCTGGCTTAAACACTCCGAGAGGTGAGTAGACTCGGACACCCCGCAATTCCCTCTCTGAGGAACTCCGGCCGACGGGCCGGCACTGACTTGGGCGTCGGAGGGGTCGGGCGGAGCATCCGACCCGCCTTGCTGCAGGTCTCGTCCCCGACGGCCGAGGAGCGCGCAGCCGCCTTTCGGAGAGCTCGACGGGCGCGAGCAGGAGCCATCGACGGGCCCGAACCGCACCGAGACGACCCCCCGGTTTCCGGATTTCGCGCCGTGCGCCCCGGGGTCACGGTAAAAAGTTGTTTCTAACAGATTGGCGCTAGAAGGAGGGCCTCTCGCCGAAGAACTACCGCTCCGCCCTAAACGACACATGGACGAAAGGTCGCTTTCGGCCGGCACTCGGCGAGGTCCCGCAGACCTCGAACCCCGGAGGGACGATACCGCAGCAACTATAGATCGCTATTGGAACATATTTAGCGACGCCGGGCTCTACCCGCCTAGTCGGGTTCCACCGCTTCCCCCCACCGTCACGGTGGAGGCTTTTCAGGACCTCTCCCAACAGGTCCGGACCCTGGCGAGTACTGTCCAGGCTGTCCTCCCTCGCCTGCTCCAGGAGGCGGCAGAGCCGACCCTCCAAACGCCGGAACCTCTCCCCCAGCATCACGAGGCGATGCCGCCAGCACCATCTTCTCAGCCTCCCGCCGGTCCAGACGGAACCTGTGCTCTTGAAAACTTGGACGCCCCATCAACTCGAGGCGGTGTCTTCGCACTCGACGGACCTATTTGTGCTCAGATCCGGTCCATCGCACGCTTTGGAGGAGGTGCAAAGGACGCCCGTAAGTCCAAAGAAGAACAGAGGGAAGTGTCCCACCGGGAGTCCCCGTCACACCGACATACGGAATACCGGCCCCTAAACTTCCGCTCTCCATCGACCTTTATGATGGGGTCGGTGATCCACCGATCACGCCGCCGCCTTCCGGCTCAAATGGCCCTATATGGAACTTCGACGCCTTGATGTGCGTATGCCTCACCACGCTGAAAGGATCCGCCCGCGCGTGGTACGTACCTTGAAAAGCTGTCGGTGACATCCTTGAACAGCTCGCCAAGGACTTCGAGCTACGCTTTTTGGCGCTTGCGCGACCAAAGCCCTCCGCCGCGCTCCTCCCGGGTTTGAAGCATGAGGACGAACCCTCTCCCACTTCGTGTGAAGGTTCACCACGGAGGTACGGAGTTATCCTGATGCTCACCCGCCGCTATTGGTGCGTATTCATGATGGGGCTGCGACCGCCGAGGTTCTGCTGGTCCTGGTGGAGCGACTTCGCGCCCATCGCAGAATGTTTCAGCGAGCAAGTCAAGACGTGGCGGCCGAGAGTCCCGATGTCGGAAGGAAGGAAGAACGACCGAGGGGGCATCCTACTCCATCCCGACGACCGGCACCCAGCGGGAGTCCTCGCACCAAGGGCGCCGCATGGGCCGCTCGACCCATACGCTGCCGAGCCGCCACCTCCCCTTGAAGGCGCTCTGACACAAATATTCCTCCAGATCAAGGAGCGGGAATGCCTGCCGCCACCAGATGAAGGGGCGGGCGATACCGGCCGACAAGATCTGCAGATCGCCGCTTTCATCGCAAACGGACATGACACGAGCAATGCTACGAGTCAAGCGGCAAATCAAGAGCTGATCCAAGAGGTCACCTCGATCAATACCTCCAAAGATCCGCGGCACCATCCTCGCGCTCAAGGCGTCTTGGCCGAGCAACATATCGACGTAATCACCGGGGACCCGGCCGAGGACATAGCGCCGCCGGCCAAGGGCTTATGCCCGAGCTGCCGCGACCGGGAATATCACCTCCTCCGAGCCGAGATCACATTCTCGGGGATAAGGGAGCAACAGAGCATGACGATGCGCCGTGGTGTCGGCCCAAATTGCCAACGCATGTGTCCGGCGATTATGGTCGACACCGGCAGCTCCGCCGACATCCTCTACTTCGAGGCCTTTCAAGCCGGGCTGCCGGCGAAGCCCTAAAGCCTTTGCACTCGGCGCCACCGGCTTCATCGGGCGACTCGATTCGCCGCGGGTGCAAGAATCTACCATTGACCTCGGCGACTTCAAGGCCAAAATCATCGGTAACTTTTCCGTGGTCGACTTCCCATCTGCATAACGCCATCCCGGGCCGACCCACCTCAACCGGCTAAGGGCCGTTTCTATCCACATACCACCGGACTGAAGTTCCCCACCGGTAGCCGGTCGGGAAGGTGCGGGAGATCCTCAGAGTCGAGCGGTGTTACTTGGCGACCTCCTGGGTAAGAGGAAAAGGCCGGAACCGCCCCTCGAAGACCAGCGGTGCGGCGCGACCGAGCATCCGAGCCAACAAACCCCGGTTAATATTCCGCTGCAAGATGACCGTCCGTCGGACGGTCGGGATTGGCGGACACAGGTGATCAAGAGCGGCGCGGCTCATCGGCCTCCTCGAAGCGCCGATGTCTTTGCACGGGCGGTGCGACCTCCCGGGAATCGACTCGAAGTCGCCCAACACCATCTACACATTTCCCGACCGCGCTCGGTGAGGCGAGACCTCGGCCTCGGTCCCTCGGCGCCAACAAGGCTGTCTGAGAAGGAAGTCGCTCTTGGCGTCGACTTCATTGAGAGTCAGGTACCCTCGATGGGTGTCAATGTAGTCCTCGTCAAGAAGCCTAATGGTGGAGGATGTGTGTTGACTACACCGATCTAAATCGGGCTTGCCGAAGGATTACTTCCCCTACCAGGATCGACCAGGTCGACTCAGCCCAGATGCGCCGCTTCCCCTTCATGGGCGCCTACTCCGGTTACAACTAGATCCGAATGGCCCCCGAGGATCGTAACATCTGACCTTCCACACACCCCAAGGAGCCTACTTCTACAAAGTTATGCCATTCGGGTTAAGAACGCAGCGCCACCTACCAAAGGATGGTGAACAAGGTGTTAAGCCCAACAAATAGGGCGAAATATGGAGGTCTATGTGGGCGATATGATCGTGAAAAGTCGCACGAGGGCTGCACACCTTGGCGACTTGCGGGAAACCTTCGCCACCGAGAAGGTATGGGATGCGCCTAAATCCGGCCAAGTGCGTCTTGGCGTGACATCGGGCAAGTTCCTCGGGTTCATCATACGAGAGGAATTGATGCCAACCCGAGAAGATCCGAGCTCTCACCGACATGAGATCTCCAAGCACGCAGTTAAGGAGCTTCAATGCCTTAATGGAAGGATAAGCGGCTCTATCGGTTCTGTCGATCGGAGATAAGTGCCTCCCTTTCTTCCGAGTCCTCAAAGACCGAAGAACTTCCAATGGATGGCGAGTGCGAGGAAGCTTCGCCGCCTGAGCAGCACCTATCAGAGCTACCCCGACTTACCTCGGTGTGTGCGCGGAAAAACTCACCCTCTATCTGGCGGCATCCCGGCATGCGATGAGCTCGGTGCTTGTGAAAGAAGCCTCCGATCGCAACACCCGATTTACTACACCGACCATGTGCTGCGTGGGCGGGCAGCGCTATCCTCCCATTGAAAGGCGGCATTGGCACTCATTCTAGCGGCTCGGAAGCTCGCCCTTACTTCCAAGCCCATACGATTGAGGTATTGACCGACCAACCCCTGCGTCAAGTTCTTTCTAAGTTTGGCGTGGCGTCTCCTAAAGTGGTCGGTGGAGCTATCCGAGTTCGACCTGCTGCTACAAGCCGAGGACAGCCATCAAGGCCGGGCCTTGGCGATTTCATCTCGGAGTTGACACCACCGGGCGAAGCGTTGAGCCAAACCACCGAGACTGGATGCTGCACGTGGATGGGTCTTCCAGCTCCCAGGGAGCCGGCGCCGGACTCATTTTGGAGGACCCCGACGGACACGCTTTCGAGCGTTCCCTCCGCTTCGGCTTCAAGGCCACAAACAACGAGGCCGAATACGAGGCGCTGTTGGCAGGCCTCCGTTTGGCGGCCGAGATGCAACTAGGAGCAATCCACATTCTCACAGATTCCCAACTTGTCGCCGAGCAAGTTGGTGGAAATGTCGGCGCGGGACTCGACCATGTCGGATACTGACCGAGGTAAAAGCCCAAACCTCTAACTTTCCCGCTTCACTCTGTCCGGGGTGCCCGGAGTCCCGAGCAGCGAGGCGGACCAGCTCATGGCCCGCCTCGAGCCGATCCAGAGGGACATCCCGAGGTCGAGGAGCTGACACACCGGTCGGTGACCATCATGGAGATCGGGGATCCGGGTCGACCACCCCACCAGCGTGGATCGAAATCTTGAAGTACAAGCGAGGATCTGCCCGGTGATGAGGGCAAGGCACGGCGGCTCCGCCGAACTCGAGCGTGGTCTTGTGAAATCGGCGGACTCTACAAAGGTCTTTTTCCCACCCCTACTACGATGCTTAGATCCGAAGAGGCGGGCCGATTCTCGCCGAGGTCCACGGCGGGATTTGTGGAGAGCACATGGGCGGCGAACTTTGGCCTTCAAAATCTGCGCGGGCTGTGCGGCCTCGCTGCCACCGAGCGCCAAGGCTTTCGTGCGGCGGTGCGATACTGCCAGCGCCGGGCCCGAGCCCGCGGCTCCCAGCGGTCCGCTCGCCTCCATGGATTGCGCTGGCCCTTCGCTCAATGGGGAATGGACCTCTTGGGGCGTTCCCCCGTCCGGCGGAGACATATTATTGTGGGGATAGATTACTTCACCAAGTGGGTGGAGGCCGAGCCCACGGCAACCATTACACGAGCGGGTCGAGCAGATTCGTATGGAAGAACATCGTGACCCGATTCGATCGCCCAGCGTTATCATCGCGATAGCGGGACCCGGTCGCCCGGCCTCGGTTCTCGGAGTTACGTGCGACCTATCACATCGGTGAGGTTTAGCTCGGTGGCCCACCCCCGGACCAGCGGGCTTGCGAGGTAACCAACCGATCTATCACGGATGGACTTAGGAAAAGAACTTTGGAAGCCCGATCGAGCTGGGTCGACGAGCTCCGAACATCCTATGGTCTCTGCGGACTACCGAGGCGGCAGGCGAGTCCCCCTACGACCTTGCATTCGGCGTGGAAGCGTCCTACCCGAGTTAGTCATCCCAACATTCGGGTGGAGAACTGAGGAATCCACCTCGGCCCGGGAGTTCGGGCTGGCCTAGACCTGCTAGAAGAACGCAGGCCAGCGCGCGTAAAAAGCGGCTGGCGTACAACAAGTGTAGCCGGGAGTTACAACAAGAGGGTGCGCCCTCGACCCCTCGGGATGGGCGACTTAGTCCCTACGCAGAGCGACCCGCTCACTCAAGGGCAAGCTTGCACCTAAGTGGGAAGGCCCCTACCGAGTAATCCAAGTAGTCCGACCAGGGAGCGTTAGGCTCGCGACTATGGTAGGCGATTCGAGGACTTGGAACGTCCACAACCTCGAAATATTTTGTTTAAGGACAAAGCGGAAGTAAATCGATGTCAAACTCGGGACATTGGAAGGAAGTCGGAGGATGTATGAAGAAAACATATTTGTATTACCAAAAAGTTTTGGATTACAAAATGTGCCCCTAAGTGGGGAAGAAGCATTACAAAAAGCAAGGAAAGCCCTCCAAAAAGAAGAAAAGAAGTCTTGAGGCCGCTTCGGAAGGTGTCGTCGAAGGAACCTCGCCGGGCATGTCGACCCCACGATCCTCGGGGCATGAGGCGAAGGATCCTCCTCGACCATCGAGCACGGAGGACACGCTCGGAACCGGGCGAGGGCAACTTTGTACCCATACTCGTAGGACACCGCGGCCCGTCCGGTCGGCGAGGAGGAAGCCCTCCGACTTCTTGTATCGTCGGCGCCTCCGGTCCTTCTCGCCGACTCCCTTCCACCGCGGCAAGGGCTTCCTGGCGGCTGCGGCTCGGCCTCCTCGAGTCGGCTTGGTAGCCAACCCGAGGCCTCCTCCATCCGGAGGCGGTTCTCGGCCGCCCGTCGGGAGAAACGCAGCCCGGCCTCTGTCGCCGAGGTGGCCTCGAGCTCGGCGGTCGAGGCGCAACCTCGCGCCCATGTCCGCGCCCGCTGCTCGGCGGCGGCAACGCCTCGGGTCCCGACTCGGGCTTCCTCGGTGGCGGCGCAACTCCAAGTTGCGCTCACCCGGCCGAGCACCAGCGGCGGTCGTGCACCGGTCGAGGCGATGGTGTAGTGGAGATTCTGCACAAGAAAAAAGCGGCTGAAAGTGATGAGCGAGCTCGGCCAAGAGGATTCAAGCAAAATGGTGCTTACCCACAACGCCGACTTGGCGGACTTGGCGGCAGCGCTTAGAGGCGTGTATAGGTCGAGCCATGTCGGGATGGGCGCCCCGGAGGTAGCGGGCGAGGCTCTCCCGACCCACACCTTGTCCCCGGGACAGACCATGCCATGCCACGGGCCCACGAGAGGGTCGCTCGCGTGCCCGAAGGACCTCCCCATCATTCGGGAAAGGCGGTGATCCTTCCCGGCGTGACCGGCCACAGTCCTGCATGGATGGAGGCGCTGGCCTTTCCGGTCGCCCCAGGTGGGACCGGCACTCTCGGCGGGAGTGGTGGCGCCGGTTGTTGATCGCCCGGCCGGCACGGCCGCTGGCGTCTCGAGTCCACCACCTCCTTGGCCTTCGCCCTCTTCTTGGGGCGCCCCTCGCCGGTGGTGCGCGAGAGCCACCCCGCCGCAGAACCGCCGGAGGCGCGGAGATGGTCCCCTCGGAGCACCGAGTCGTGGAAGGATCGCAGGTTCACCATCCACTGCAAAAAGCGGCGGATATGTCGGAAGATGAGTATGGCAGCAATCTAAAAGGCGAGACAACGACGGCCTACCAGGCGCGGACTCGGTCCGGCCTCCACCAGCCAACTGCTCGAGCATTTTGCGGATGGCTTGCGAGGAAGGAGGATTACCCTCGGTGCTCGAGGTGAGCACGCTCCTCGGCACTCGGCAGGCGGCGTTATCGATGATCCTTGGCGACCACGAACCCGAAACCCGATCCGTCGGCGCTGGACAAAAAGCGCCTCTTCCACCCTTTGTTATTGGTGGGCGCGCTAACCGGAACCACAGTCGTGCGGCGAAGTAACCTCGACCCCTTGAAGGCGAGCGAGAGAGAAAAGGTTGCGGGTCGGGCGATGTTGGCGTAGTGGCATTCCCCAGAAAAACCACCGAGTACCGCCAAGAGTTGGGGTTATGCTGGGAAGGCGAAATACGCCACGGGGAGATGCAGGATCGATGGTTGGAGTGCGGGGAAGCGCGCGGCCGGCCTCTAGGGCATCGGCGGACGGGGCAAAGCCCTTGGGAACGGGTCAAAAGCCCGCTGTCCGCTTCCGGCCGAGGTTGAACTCCTCGGGATGCCGTGGCGCCGCGGAGAATCCCCACCATGCGCTCGTCCAAGATAGAGTCTTGGTCGTGCGGCCACATCAAGGCCTCTAACTCACGCGCTTCCGCATGCGAGGAAGAGGGCTGGAAGGAGAGACGAAGGAGAGCGGCGACACGGGTTGTAGCGATGGGGAGGAGGAGGAAGAAGCGAGAAGAGGAAGTGGAAGGAAGACCCATCGCACACTAACCTATAAAGGAAGAAAGCGGTGGAAGAAGCTAAAGGCACCGGAGCCTATGGAGAATACTTGAAGGAAGGCAGCGGCGAGGACAAGAGATGAAAACTCGATAAAGTGGTAGAGAGAGCAGGGCTCCTATTTATAGAAAAAGGGAACCTCGACCTTTCGCCTCCCGAGGCGGCGGCGACATGACACCGCCACATCGCCCAATAGCATCACATCGGGCGGTCGAGCGCGGCGTCATATTGATGAAGAGCGCGCGGGTAAAAACTTATCCCCCGGTATCACCGATTCCAAACTTATCGCGAGCCGTTTTGCGGCTATCCGGCGATTCTAGGTCTTGGCGGTTGCTGAGCCGTATTCTAGGCCTTGGCGGACCTCGGCGAAGCGGATTGGTTTTCTAGGTCTTGGCGGTTGCTCGACCACGTATTCTAGGCCTTGGCGAGCCTCGGCCCCCCATCTCGGACGGAGGTTCGGCTATTCTGGTTTTCTAGGTCTTGAGCGGCGGCTCGACCACTGGTATTCTAGGCCTTGAGCGGGCCTCGGCCCCATCCCGAAGCGGAGGTTGGCTATTACAGTTTTCTAGGTCTTGGCGGCGGCTCGACCACGTATTCTAGGCCTTGGCGGGCCTCGGCCCCCATCCCGAGCGGAGGTTGGCTATTCTGGTTTTCTAGGTCTTGAGCGGCGGCTCGACCGCGGTATTCTAGGCCTTGGCGGAGCCTCGGCCCCATCCCGACGGCGGTTCGGCTATTGTCTTCTAGGTCTTGGCGGTTGCTCGACCCGCTGTATTGGGCCTTGGCGTGCAGCTCGGCCACGCACCGAGCGGAGGTTCGGCCATTATGGTTCCTCGGGTGCGTGTCGTGACCTCGACCCCTTGTACCAAAATGGCGGGTCGATGGCGAGGAGGGCTGGCGTCTCAACCACGACCGGACGTCGGCTTGGCAGGAGAATCGGGCGTCTCCTCGACCCCCTTTATCGAGCAGCGGTTCGGCTACTAGGCTCCCAGTGCGTGTGCGTGACCTCGACCCCTTGTACCAAAATGGCGGGTCGATGGCGAGGAGGGCGGCGTCTCAACCCCGACTTCGGATGTCGGCTTGGCAGGAGAATCGGGCGTCTCCTCGACCCCCTTATCCCGAGCGAGGTTCGGCCACTGCTACTCCTCGGTCGTGTCGTGACCCCGACCCCTTGTACCAAAATGACGGGTCGGCAAGCGAAGGACTGGCGTGTCTCAACCCTCTTCCGGACGTCGGCTTGGCGAGGAGAGTCGGGCGTCTCTCGACCCCCTTATCGAGCGGCGGTTCGGCTATTCTAATTCCATAGGCCACGGCGGCTCGGCCACACACATCGAGCAGCGGTTCGGCTACTCTGACTTCCCGGGCCTTGGCGGCTCGGCCACACCTTCCGAGCGGCGGTTCGGCTATCACGATTTTGCAAGTCGTGTGCGTGACCTCGACCCCTAGTACCCAACGGCGGCGGCCGAGTCTCAACCTCGATTCACCGGGCGTCGGCTTGGCAAGCGGAACTCGGGCGTCTCCTCGACCCCATTATCGACGGTAGTTGGTACATGATCTTGGCGGCGGCTCGATCGCCGGCATCCTAGGCCTTGGCGGTGGCTCGGCACTATATCGAGCAGCGGTTGGTGACAGCGGCTTTACGGGTCTTGAGGTTCCTCGACCCCCTTTATCGAGCGGTAGTTGGTACATGATCTTGGCGGCGGCTCGATCGCCGGCATCTTAGGCCTTGGCGGTGGCTCGGCACTATATCCCGAGCAGCGGTTGGCGACTATAACTACGGGTCTTGGCGGCGCCTGACCCGTACCTGCAAAGGACTTTGGTCAATCATGACACAACACGGTAGAACTTACGCGAGATCTCGATCGGCAATCGAGTTCTTGAGCACCACCCCAAATTGCCCGCAGTGGCTTTGAGGGGGTAGTGATAAGGATATTAAGTATGGCGAGACACACGGTCTTACCGTGTACAAGCGGTGGCGTCATCGCCCCTCCTGCGCTCCAACGCCCGCGATGTGACCCGACGTCGCTTCTCCTCAGCATCGCCCCAACTACCCGCCCAGCTGACCACGGCACCGACCTGCGTGGTCAGGCCCGTACGCCACTTGCAGACAGTCGGAAGCACGCCCTCCGTCCAACCTATTTAACCCGAACAGGTAGGACAGGATGGAGGATCTGCGATCCGACTCAGGATCTCTCATCCTTGCTCTCTGAACCCTTTCCTGGCTTAAACACTCCGAGAGGTGAGTAGACTCGGACACCCCGCAATTCCCTCTCTGAGGAACTCGGCCGGCGGGCGACGGCTGGCGTCGGAGGGTGGGCGAACATCCGACCCGCCTTGCTGCATCCCGGCGGCGAGGAAGCGCGCAGCCGCCTTCGGAGAAACTCGGAGCGCGGCGGACCATCAGCGGGCGAACCGCACGAGATGACCCCGGTTTCGGTTTGCCGTGCGCCGAGTCCGCGGTAAAAAGTTGTTTCCCCTAACAAGTGTAGACACCATTGACTTAGTTGAAATTCTATTTAGAAGGTAAGTTGTAATCTCTAGGGTATATCCCCAGAATGAGATTGGTAGGTCGACAAAACTCATCATAGGTCACGCTATGTATAATAGTGTTCGATTTCTCCTTTCTGGTATACCATTGAGCTGTGATGTATAAGGAGGTGTTCATTAGGATAGAATCCTATAGTCTTTGAGGAATTGGATGAACTCTGTACTTAAGTACTCATCTCCTCGATTTGATTGAAGGGTTTTGATACTCTTTCTAGTCTGGTTCTTTACTTCATTCTTATATTCCCTGAATTTGTCGAAGGCCTTGGACTTGTACTTCATCAAGTACACATATTCATATCTTGAGAAATCATTAGTGAAAATAATGAAATAGGAGTAACCACCTATGACATGAGTTGACACAGGACCACATACATCACTATGTATTAGTTCCAATAACTTAGCAGCTCTCTCTAATTCCACTAAATGGAGAGTTGGTCATCTTTCTTCGAAGGAAAGGTTCGTAAGTCGTCTATGACTCATAGTTGGATGGATCTAGATATTTATCATTTAGCAACTTTTGAATTCTTCCTTCATAGATGTGACCTAACCTACAATGTCACAAATATGTATTGTTCACCTTCTTCTCATTTTCTCTTAGACTCACTAACACTCATGATATGTGGAGCTGTATCTAGCATAAATAAACTATTATGTAACGTTCCTCTTGTGATGATATCATCATCTAATGATATTGAACAACTATTATTCTAAAAAACTAATTTATATCTACTAATTGTTAAACATGAAATAGAAATGATATTTTTGATAATAGAAGGAATATAATAGCATGCATCTAATGTCATAATAGCTCAACTAGGCAGAACCTATAATGAAGTCTATCTCTCCTCTCTTTAATCTCCTAAGTCTTGCCAGAACCTATAATGAATTGTAGATGTGATAAACACTCCTGGTATCCAATACCCATATGTTATTATAAGATTCTGACAAATGGAGATTGATCATGAATGTACCTAAAGCTTTTCCAAGCTTTTGTTTCGCCCTCTCTGCAAGATACTCTTTGCAGTTCCTCTACCAGTATTCATCTTTACTGTAGTAGAAGCACTAGCCTTTGTCCTTTGTTATGTCTTTCCTAGCAACCTTTGCCTTACCTGGTTTGCCCTTGCCCTTGCTCTTCTTAAAAGAATTCTCAACCTTCCTTTTCTTTCTGGTATCACTAGCATATAGAATTGGCTTCTCTTTCTTGATAGTGCTCTCTGTTTCTCTCAACATATTGAGAAGCTCTAGGAGAGTCACCTCAAGCTTGTTCATATTGAAATTCATTATGAATTGAAAAAAAGAATCTGGTAGGGACTGAAGCACAAGGTCTACACACAGGTTATCCTCTAGGACTATTCCTAAACCTGTGAGTAGTTTCTTTATCCACTCAATCATCTTAACGATATGGTTCTGAACCGATATCCCCTCAATCATCCTAGCACAAAAGAGATTCTTCAATATCTCATATCGTTAAGTTCTTCCATGTTCCTCAAATAGTTTGTAGAGATGTAGGAGTATAGAATTGACATACATATTTTTATGCTGTCTTTGTAACTTAGGAGTCATAGAGGCCAACATATAACACTGAGCAAGAGTAGAATCATCTATGTATTTTACATAGCGAGCGATCTCATTCTCGCTTGTCCTTTCAACAAACGTAGGGATCACTATGTCAAGAATGTACATGATTTTCTCTATCGTGAGAATAATTCTTAGATTGTGAAGTCAATCTGTATAATTTAGACCATTGAGGCAGTTGACATCAAGTATGCCATGTAAAGGATTTGAAAGTGATATTTTTCTAAAATTAAAGATGTAGCAAAAATAAATAATATGTAAAAATTTAAACAATTAAGATAAGGACTTCTATCTTAATTTACTCCCACTAATTTTTCGCGAAACACACAACTCTCTCTGGTATATGAATCGGAGACTCTCGGCAGATCTCTAGTGGGGATCGTGATTCAATCGACATCTTAACGTAACCTCGAGGGACTCGACCATTTACGTTAAGCCCGTAAAGGTAGGCAACTCTTGCCAATCACAACTCCTTGTGATTCCCATCCTGTTCGACCTTCAAACCACCATGGCCTCGAGGGACTTGACCAACCATGATATTCAGTTAAGTCATCACCATCGTTACAAGATGAGTCTGATTCAATGATATACCCTATGCTAGTTATAGGTGTTATTCAAGCCAATCACGTGAGTGATGACACCTGTAACACTCTGCGTTAATCTTTTTACTTATGATTATTAATATTTTCTCACATTATCTGGATGTATATTGTAATATCCTTAGATCTGTGCAATGTGAATCAGATCGTGATGAGATCATGATAATGAGACTGATTCATCTTTAAACATAAACCCTTAATAATCCTGGTCATAAGTTACTCAAGAGGGACATCGAGATAACCAGACAAACTGGTGTGTTGTATACCTATCCATATGATGGAGGTGGCTAGTCTCATAGCTACTCATGTGGGGACACTAAGGATATAGTACAAGTGCTCATTGGAGAATGAGTTCACTGATTGATTTGCTTATGGAATATTGGATGATTATTGATACCTCATGTCAGACAGCGATTCCGTAGTCCCAGTTGTGTATCTAGTCCTTAGACTTGAGACACCAAAGATACCTTATATGTGTATTCCATTCTTTGACGCTAGACTTACAGGTTTGGAAAGTTCCAGATTTAGTATAGTCGGTTCTTGAGAATGGTAGCTAACCTTATGAAGGCAACTGAGTGTCAATAGAGGATCATCCACTCTCGGTATCATGAGAGGAATATCTCATGTGTTCTTACTTGGGCAAATCCCTAGCCAAGGTCATTCGGATTGAGAGAGAAAGTATTCTCTAGGAGAATTCGATTAGAACGAGACTCGATTGAAAACCGTATAGGCCTGACAACAACATGCCCAATATATAATCTATGGGATATTAGATAGATGAGGGACTATAGATATATGGTAACTAAGGACAAATAGGTCCAAAGGATTGGATTCCCTTGTATCGTTTGAAAACTGCACCGTAGTGACCAAGTATGTCGCCTTTCCATGAGTCGAGTGAATTAATTATGGAGATAATAATTCTCTGAGTCAAAAGGAGTTCTGACAAGTATGACTCACGGCCAGCTCGATATTGAGCCTAGAGGGTCATACACATATAGCAGGTATTGCAAAGAGTAGAGGTTCGGATATGAGATATCTACCGAAGACCCCATCTTATTGGGTATTCAATAAGCCCCTGAATTATTGGATCCCATTGATGAGATCAAATAAGAGCTAGATTATTAGGTAGAGATCCATTAATCTAAGAGGCTTGAGTAATTGGATGGAAATCCAATACCCAATAGAACAGGATCCATCAGGATTTACACGGGGCCTCTATAAATAGGAGGAAACCAAAGGTTCATAGGCTAGGATTTTCTTGGTAGCCACCTTCTATTCTCCTCTCCCCAAAGAGGAGCATCTTTACAGTTCCTATCGTATGGATCACCGTTAGAGTGGAGGACGCTTGACCTCCTTAATCCTTCCCACAGATCTACAGGAATTTCAAGGATATATGATCTCCCGAAGGTACTATCTTTTTATATATGTAGTTTTCTGATTTATGAATTTGTTTTACGCACTGATCTTCGCACGACGATGGAACCTTGTTATAGAAATCTAGGATGTTTTGTTTGCTATTCTTTCGCTACGTATGAGATGTCGCCTTTGGATTTTCCAATAGTGGTATCAGAGCCAGGTTGTTCGTGCGAAGATCAAATTTTAAATTACATGTGTTGTGATTTAGAATTGTTGACACAATAGTAAAAAAGGAGTAACAACTGTTACTGCCCTCACAGAACGGGTTGTTGTCATCGTAGAACGACCAAAGATTGCTTAAAGCCTTGGCCATGGTCGACGATCTACGGCCTGCCTACAAGGGGCGGGCGACGCCCTCTTGTAGGCGGCCTGTCTGCAAGGGTCGGCGCCCTATTGTAGGCAGCCTGCCCGCAAGGGCTGGCGCCACCTATGGGCATTGCGCTCGCATGGCTGGCGCCACTCGTAAGCACTCTGCCCGCGAGTAAGCCGCCCACCTACGAATGACCAAAATACCCTTCATAATTCAAAAATTCTCTTTATATCCTTGATTTCAAAAAAATATTAGTTAATTAAAAGATTTAATTAACTAATATTATTTATTTAGTAGTCCTACATGATGATAATATGTATATGTGATGTATGATATTGATAGATGATCATGGACCGTGTGATATGTGTACATGTGATTATTATTGTTATTAGGGCATGCGAGCCTTTATTTTTCTCATTTATTGTTCGGTTTGCATGCTTGTAATTATATTGTAATTACATAAGAAAGCACAGTGGGAATGTGTTGGGGGAAACAACTTTTTACCGTGACCCCGGGGCGCACGGTGCGAAATCCGGAAACCGGGGGGTCGTCTCGGTGCGGTTCGGGCCCGTCGATGGCTCCTGCTCGCGCCCGTCGAGCTCTCCGAAAGGCGGCTGCGCGCTCCTCGGCCGTCGGGGACGAGACCTGCAGCAAGGCGGGTCGGATGCTCCGCCCGACCCCTCCGACGCCCAAGTCAGTGCCGGCCCGTCGGCCGGAGTTCCTCAGAGAGGGAATTGCGGGGTGTCCGAGTCTACTCACCTCTCGGAGTGTTTAAGCCAGGAAAGGGTTCAGAGAGCAAGGATGAGAGAGATCCTGAGTCGGATCGCAGATCCCCCATCCTGTCCTACCTGTTCGGGTTAAATAGGTTGGACGGAGGGCGTACTGACCGCCATGCGCAAGTGGCGTGCGGGCACGACCACGCAGGTCGGTGCCGTGGTCACCGGGCGGGTAGTTGGGGCGTCTTGAGAGAAGCGGCGTCGGTCACATCGTGGGCGGTTGGAGCGCGGGAGGGGTGATGGCGTCGGCGGTTATGCGAACCAGTGTGTCTCGTCATACTTAATATCCTTATCACTACCCCCTCAAAAGCCACTCCTGCGGGACAATTTGGGGGGTGGTGCTCGGAAGAACCTGATTGCCGACTGAGATCTCGGGCAGAAGTTCTACCGTGTTGTGTCATGATTGACCAAAGTCCTTTGCAGGGTACGGGGTCGAGGCGCCGCTCAAGACCCAGAAAGCCATAGTCGCCGAACCGTCGTTCGGGATATAGTGCCGAGCCACCGCTCAAGGCCTAAGATGCCGATGATCGAGCCGCCAAGATCATGTACCGAACTACCGTTCGGGATAAAGAAGTCGAGGAACCTCAAGACCCGAAAGCGCGTTCACCGAACCGTCTGTTCGGGATATAGTGCCGAGCCACCGCTCAAGGCCTAGGATGCCGATGATCGAGCCGCCGCCAAGATCATGTACCGAACTACCGTTCGGGATAATGAAGTCGAGACGCCCGAGTTCCGTTGCTGCCGACGTCCGTGTCGGAGGTTGAGACTCGCGAGTGGGCCAGTTGAACAATGGGTGAGCAGCCGCTCGAGGTAAGGGCCGGCGATGTCCAAGTCTCTGTTACCGACCCGACGTTGGGTACTAGGGGGCGAGGTCTCGCACACGACTTGCAAAATCGTGATAGCCGAACTGCCGTTCGGAAGGTGGGTGGCCGAGCCGCTCGCCAAGGCACGAAAGTCGAGTAGCCGAACCGTTCGGGATGTGTGTGGCCAGCTGCGCTAGGGCCTATGGAACAGAATAGCGAACCGTTCGGGATAAGAAGTCGAGGAGACGCCCGACTCTCCTTGCCAAGCCGACGTCCGAAGAGCGGGGTTGAGACACGTCAGGTCCTTCCTGCTTGCCGTCCCGTCATTTTGGTACAAGCGGTCGAGGTCACGCACACGACCTGAGGAGCAATAGTGGCCGAACCTCGTTCGGAATAAGGGGGGTCGAGGAGACGCCCGAGTCTCCTTGCCAAGCCGACGTCCTGAAGTCGGGGTTGAGGCGCCAGGCCCTCCACCTTCGACCCGTCATTTTTGGTACAAGGGGTCGAGTCACGACACGAGGAGCCTAGTAGCCGAACCGTCGTTCGGGATAAGGGGGGTCGAGGAGACGCCCGATTCTCCTTGCCAAGCCGACGTCCGGAAGTCAGGGGTTGAGACGCGTCAGGCCCTCCCTGCTTACCGACCCGCCATTTTGGTACAAGGGGTCGAGGTCACGCACACGACCCGAGGAACCATAATGGCCGAACCTCCGTTCGGGGTGCGTGGCCGAGCTGCTGCTCAAGGCCCAGAATACCAGTGGTCGAGCAACCGCTCAAGACCTAGAAGACCAGAATAGCCGAACCGCCGTTCGGGATGGGGGGCCGAGGCTCCGCTCAAGGCCTAGAATACCAGTGGTCGAGCTGCTGCTCAAGACCTAGAAAACCAGAATAGCCGAACCTCCGTTCGGGATGGGGGGCCGAGGCTCTGCTCCAGGCCCAGTATGCCAGTGGTCGAGCTGCTGCTCAAGACCTAGAAAACCAGAATAGCCGAACCTCCGTTCGGGATGGGGGGCCGAGGCTCCGCTCAAGGCCTAGAATACCAGTGGTCGAGCAACCGCTCAAGACCTAGAAAACCGAACCGCCGCCGTGCCGCTTCGAAAAACGGCTCGCGATAGTGCGGTTGCTGGAATCGAGGAGCCGCTGGCGTGCGGGATAAGTTTTTTACCTGGGGGGGGTGTACACGTCAGCTCTTCATCAATATGACGCCGGCGCTTCGACTGCCCGATGTGATGCTATTGGGCGATGTGGCGGTGTCATGCTGTCGCCTGCCTCGGGAGGCGAAAGGTCGAGGTTCCCCTTTTTCTATAAATAGGGAGCCCCGCGTCTCTCTACCACTTTATCAGCGGAGTTTTCATCTCTTGTCCTGCCGTCGTCTTCCTTCAAGTATTCTCCATAGGCTCCGGTGCCTTTTAGCTTCTTCCAGCTGCTTTCTTCCTTTATAGGTTAGTGTGCGATGGGTCTTCCTTCCACTTCCTCTTCTTACCTTCTTCCTCCTCCTCCCCATCGATTTACAACCCGTGTCGCCGCTCTCTCCCGTCTCCTCCTTCCAGCCCTTCCTCGGATGCGGAGCGCGTGAGTTAGAGGCCTTGATGTGGCCGCCACGACCAAGACTCTATCTTGGGCGGCGCATGGTGGGGATTCTCGGCGGCGCTACGGCATCCCGGAGGAGTTCAACCTCTGGCGTGGCGGGACAGCGGGCTTTGACCCGGTTCCCAAGGGCTTTGCCTGTCGCCGATGCCCTAGAGGCGGCCTGCGCCTTCCTGCACCCAACCATCGTATCCTGCATCTCCTGGCGTATTTCGCCTTCCCGGATAACCCCCAACTCTTGGCGGTACACGGTGGTTTTCTGGGGAATGCCACTACGCCAACATCGCCCGACCCGCAACCTTTTTCTCTCCTGCTTCCGCCTCTTCAAGTGGGGTTACTTCTGGCCGCACGACCGGGGTTCGGGTTAGCGCCCCACCAATAACAAAGGGTGGAAGAGGCGCTTCTTTTTGTCGATGCGAGACTGGGGTTTGAGGTTCGGTGGTCGTCGAGGACCATCGATAACGCTGCCCGGCGAGTGCCGAGGCGTGCTCACCTCGGCGTGAGGTAATCCTCCCTTCCTCGCAAGCCATCCGCAAAATGTCGGGCGATGGTGGTGGAGGCCGGACTGTCCGCGCTCGGGTAGGCTGTCGTTGTCTCGCTTCCTTTTAGATTGCTGCCATACTCTATCTTCGACATATCGCCGCCTTTTTGCGAGGATGGTGAACCTGCGATCCTTCCACGACTCGGGTGCTCAGGGGACCATCTCGCGCTCTCGGCGGTCTCCAGCGGGGCGGGGTGGCTCCCGCGCCGTCGATGAGGCGTCCCAAGAAGAGGCGAAGGCCAAGGAGGTGGTGGACACAGAGGCGCCGATGGCGCGTGCGGCGGCGACGAACAACCGGCGCCACCACTCCTGCGAGTCTGGTCGGCCAGGCGGCAGGAAAGGCGTCCTCCATCCATGCAGGACTGTGCGGGTCACGTCGGGAAGGATCGGCCGTTCCTTTCCGAATGATGGGGAGGTCGCCGGGGCAGCGGGCGACCCTCTCGTGGCCGGTGGCATGGTACGTCGGGGACAAGGTGTGGAGTCGGGAGAGCCCTCGGCCCGCTACCTCGGCGCTCCATCCCGACATGGCTCGGGACCTATACACGCTCCTCAGGCGCTGCTGTCCGCCAAGTCGGCGTTGTGGGTAAGCACCATTTTGCTTGAATCCTCTTGGCTGAGCTCTGTTCATCACTTTCAGCGTCTTTTTTCTTGTGCAGAATCTCCACTACACCACTGCCCTCCTCGACCGGGTGCACGACTCCGGTCGCTTGGTGCTCGGCACAGGTGGCGCAACTTGGAGTTCTGCCGCCCGGCTCGAGAAGCCGGCGGGGTCGGGACCGGCGATTCTTCTGCCCGGCGGCGGCGGACATGAAGCGCGGAGGTTGCGCGTCGACCGCCGAGCTCGAGGCCGCCTCGGCGGCAGGCCGGGCTGCCGAAGCTCCTCCGGACGGCGAAGGCGGAGAACCGCCTCCGGATGGAGAGGCCTCGGGGTTAGCTACCAAGGCGACCTCGAGGAGGCCGAGCTGCGAGCCGCCGAAGCCCCTTGCAGCGGTGGAAAGTCGGCGAGAAGAAGGGCCGGAGGCGATCGGCGCATACAAGAAGTCGGAGGGCTTCCTCCTCGGCTGGGCCGGACGGGCCGTGTGTCCCTCTGATATGGGTACAAAGTTGCCTGGCCCGGTTCGGCGTGTCCTCCGGGCTCGATGGTCGAGAGGATCGCCGTCTCATGCCCGAGGATCGAAGTCGACATGCTGGCGAGTTCCCTTCGGCAACCTTCACAGCTGCGGCACGAAGACTTCTTTTCTTCTTTTTGGAGGGCTTTCCCTTGCTTTTTGTAATGCTTCTTCCCCACTTAGGGGCACATTTGTAATCAAAACTCTTTTGGTAATACAAATATGTTTTCTTCATACATCCTCCGACTTCCTTCCAATGTCCTGAGTTTGACATCGATTTACTTCCGTTTTGTCCTTAAACAAAATATTTCCTGAGGTTGTGGACGTTCCAAGTCCTCGAGGCTGCTGCCCGATCATAGTCGCGGCGGCGTTCGGTCGGACTACTTGGATTACTCGGTAGGGGCCTTCCCACTTAGGTGCAAGCTTGCCTTGAGTGGCGGGGTCGCTTATACGCCTTGCGTGGGACTAAATCGCCCATCCCGAGTCGGCGCACCCTCTTGTTGTAACTCTGGCTACATACGGTATGCGCCGGCGTTTTTACGTCTTGGCGTTGGCCTGCGTTCTTCTAGCGAGTCTAGGCCAGCCCGAACTCCACTGGGCGAGGTGGATTCCTCATAGTTCTCCACCGGAATGTTGGGATGACTAACTTTCGGCGGTAGGACTGCTTCCACGCCGAATGCAAGGCTGGGGACTCGCGAAGCCGTCTTGAGGTAGTCGCGAGACCATAGGATGTTCGGGGGCTCGTCGACCCGGCTCGTCGGGCTTCCAAAGTTCTTTCCTAAGTCCATCCGGGATAGATCGGTTGGTTACCTCGGCAAGCCCGTTGGTGCAGGGGTGGGCCACCGAGCTAAACCTCGGTGGATGTGATAGGTCGTGAACTCCGAGAACCGAGTCTTTGTGGCTGGTCCCGTTATCGATGATGATAACGTTAGGCGCGAATCGGGTCACGATGTTCTTCCATCTGACTATTCGACCGTTCGGTGTAATGGTGCCGAGGGCTCGGCCTCCACCCACTTGGTGAAGTAATCTATCCCCACAATAATATGTCTCCGTGGCCGGGCCAGAGAAACGGCCCCAAGAGGTCCATTCCCCATTGGCGAAGGGCGGCGCAATCCATGGAGCGGCGGGACGCGGGGGGGCTGCGGGGCTCGGGCTGGCGCGGCAAGTATCGCACCGAAAGCCTTGGCGTCTCGGTGCGGCGTAGGCGATAATAGCCACAGCGCGGTATTTTGAAGGCCAAAGTTCGGCGCCCATGTGCTCTCCACAAATCCGCCCGTGGACCTCGGCGAGAATCGGTTCCGCCTCTTGGGATCTAAGCATCGTAGTAGGGGTGGGAAAAGACCTTTTGTAGAGTCGGTCGCGATTTCCACGATGCCACGCTGAGTTGGCGGAGCCGCCCTCATCGGTGGCGGGATCCTCGCGTTTGTACTTGATGCTTCACGGATCCACGTTGGTGGGGTGGTCGGGACTCGGGATCCCGATCTCCATGATGGCCACCGGCCGGTGTGTCGGCTCCTCGACCTCGGGATGTCCTCTGCGGATCGGCTCCGAGGCGGTTCAGACTGGATGCGCGCTCGTTAGGACACTGGGCACCACGGGCCAGTGAAGCGGGGAAAGTTAGAGGTTTGGGCTTTTACCTCGGTCGGGTATCTGGACATGGTGAGTCGCGCCCGATACTCTCCACCAACTTGCTCGGCGACAAGTTGGGAATCCGTGAGAATGTGGATTGCTCCTAGTTGCATCTCGGCGCCAAGCGGAGGCACGCCAGCGCCTCGTATTCGGCCTCGTTGTTTGTGGCGGGAAGCGAGCGGAGGCGCTCGGCGTGTCGTCGGGGTCCTCGAAAATGAGTCGGCGCCGGCTCACGGGGTGGAAGACCCATCCACGTGCAGCATCCGGTCTCGGTGGATTGGCTCAGCGCTTTACGCTTCCGGTGGTGTCAACTCCGAGATGAAATCGGCCAAGGCACAGGCCTTGATGGCTGTCCTCGGCTTGTAGCGGTCGAACTCGGATAGCTCCACCGACCACTTTAGGAGGCATACCTGCTCGTCAAACTTAGAAAGAACTTGGCAAGGGTTGGTCGGTCAATACCTCAATCGTATGGGCTTGGAAGTAAGGGCGTAGCTTCCGAGCCGCTAGAATGAGTGCCAATGCCAGCCTTTCAATGGGAGGATAGCGCTGCTCCGGCCCACGCAGCACATGGCTGGTGTAGTAAATCGGGTGTTGCGCATCGGAGGCTTCTTTCACAAGCACCGAGCTCACTGCATGTTGGGATGCCGCCGGATAGAGGTGAGTTTTTAGCGCGGACACCGAGGTAAGTCGGGGTAGCTCGGATAGGTCTTTGCCGAGCGGCGAAGGCTTCCTCGCACTCTGCCGTCCATTGGAAGTTCTTGGGTCTTTGAGGACTCGGAAGAAAGGAGGCACTTATCTCCCGGCCGGGATAACCGGATAGAGCCGCTATCCTTCCGTTAAGGCATTGAAGCTCCTTAAGCGTGCGGAGATCTCATGTCGGTGAGAGCTCGGATCTTCTCGGGGTTGGCATCAATTCCTCTCTCGTATGATGAACCGAGGAACTTGCCCGATGTCACGCCGAAGGCGCACTTGGCGGTTGGCGCATCCCATACCTTCTCGGTGTGGCGAAGGTTTCCGCAAGTCGTCAAGGTGTGCAGCCCACTGTGCGACTTTTCACGATCATATCGTCCACATAGACCTCCATATTTCGCCCTATTTGTTGGGCGAACACCTTGTTCACCATCCTTTGGTAGGTGGCGCCTGCGTTCTTTAACCCGAATGGCATAACTTTGTAGAAGTAGGCTCCTTGGGGTGTGTGGAAGGCTGTATGTTGCCGATCCTCGGGGGCCATTCGGATCTGGTTGTAACCGGAGTAGGCGTCCATGAAGGAGAAGCGGGCGTACCCAGCGGTTGAGTCGACCAGTTGGTCGATCCTTGGTAGGGGGAAGCAATGCTTCGGGCAAGCCCGAGTTAGATCGGTGTAGTCAACACACATCCTCCGGCTTCCATTAGGCTTCTTGGCGAGGACTACATTGGACAGCCAGCGAGGGACCTCCTCAATGAAGTCGAGCGCCAGAGCCTATCAACTTCATGCCTGACTTGTTGGCGCTCGAGGGGCGAGGCCGAGGTCTCTGTCTCACCGGCGTGATCGAGAAATGTGTAGATGGTGTTGGCGACCTCGGGTCGATTCGGGAGGTCGGCGGTATCGAGCAAAGACATCGGCGCTTTCTGGAGAGGCGATGAGCTGCGCCGCTCTTGATCACCAGTCGGGCCAATCCCGGTATCCGTCCGGGGCCGGTCATCTTGCGTGGAATATTAACGCCGGGTTTGTTGGCTCGGGATGCTCGGTCGGTATTGCGCCCAGCGTGGTCTTGGCGGTTCGGCCTTTTCCTCTTACCGGGGAGTCGCCGTCAAGTAACACCGCTGGACTCTTGAGGATCTCCCGCACCTCCCGACTCCGGCCCGGTGGGGAACTTGCGTCGGTGGTATGTGGATAGAACGGCCCTTAGCCGATTGAGGTGGGTCGGCCCGGGATGGCGTTATGCAGCGATGGGAGGTCGACCACGGAAAAGTTACCAGCAGAGTTTTGGCCTTGAAGTCGCCGAGGGTCAATGGTAGGGTTATCGCACCCGCGGCGAGATCGAGTCGCCAGTGAAGCCGGTGAGCGCCGAGTGCAAAGGCTTTAGGGCTTCCTTCGGCAGCCCCAGCTTCAGAAAGGCCTCGAAGTAGAGGATGTCGGCGGAGCTGCCAGTGTCGACCATAATCCTTCGGACCTGTGCGTTGGCAATTCGGGCCGACACCACCAGCGCATCGTCATGCTCTGTTGCTCCCTTATCCACGAGAATGTGATCTCCGGCTCGGAGGAGGTGATATTCCCGATCGCGGCGGCTCGGGCATAAGCCCGGCCCGGCGCTATGTCCTCGGCGGCGGGTCCCCGGTGATTACGTCGATATGTTGCTCGGACCGGCCTTGGGCGAGGATGGTGCCGCGGATGCTTTGGAGGTATTGATCGAGGTGACCTCTTGGATCAGCTCTTCGATTTGCGCTTATTTCGTAGCATTGCTCCGTGTCATGTCCGCTTTGCCGATGAAAGCGGCGATCGCTTGTCGGCCGGTATCGCCGGCCCTTCATCTGTGGTGGCGGCAGGCATTCCCGCTCCTTGATCTGGAGGAATATTTGTGTCCGAGGACGCCTTGAGGGGAGGTGGCGGCTCGGCAGCGTATGGGTCGAAGGCGGCCCATGCGGCGCCCAGTGCGGGGACTCCGCTGGGTGCCTGGTCCGATCGGGACGGAGTAGGATGCCCCCTCGGTCGTTCTTCCTTCCTTCCCGACATCCGAGGACTCGGCGCCACGTCTTGGACTTGCTCGGAAACATTTCTGCGATGGACGCGGTCGCTCCACCAAGGACCAGCCGAGAACCTCGGCGGTCGGCCCCATCATGAATGCCTGCACCAATAGCGGCGGGTGAGCATCCGATAACTCCGTACCTCCGTGGTGAACCTTCGCGCGAAGTGGGAGAGGGTTCGTCCTCCTTCGCTTCAAACCCGGAGGAGCGCGACGAGAGGGCTTTGGTCGCGCAAGCGCCAAAAGCGTGGCTCGAAGTCCTTGGCGAGCTGTTCAAAGGATGTCACCGACCGGCTTTTCAAGGTCTTGTACCACGCGCGGGCGGATCCTTTCAGCGTGGTGGGGAACGCCCTGCACATCAAGGCGTCCGAAGTTCCATATAGGGCCATTTGAGCCCGGAAGGCGGCGACGTGATCGGCTGGATCACTGACCCCATCATAAAGGTCGATGGAGGGGAGACGGAAGTTCAGGGGCACTGGGTATTCCCGTATGTCGGGGACTCCCAGTGGGACACTTCCCTCTGTTCTTCTTTGGACTTACGGACGTCCCTTTGCACCTCCTCCAAACGCTGTGCGATGGACCGGATCTGAGCCCGAAATAGGTCCGTCGAGTCTGAAGACACCGCCTCGAGTTCGGCGGGGCGTCCAAGTTTTCAAGAGCACAGGTTCCGTCTGGACCGGCGGGAGGCTGGAGAAGATGGTGCGGCGGCATCGCCTCGTGATCTTTGGGGAGAGGTTCCGGCGTTTGGAGGGTCGGCTCTGCGCCTCTGGAAGCGACGAGGAGGGCGGCACTGGGCGGTACTCGCCGAGTCCGGACACTGTTGGGAGAGGTCTGAAAAGCCTCCACCGTGACGGTGGGGAAGCGGTGGAACGACTAGGCGGGTAGAGCCGGCGTCGCTAAATATGTTCCAATAGCGATCTATAGTTGCTGCGGTGTCGTCCCTCGGGGTTCGAGGTGCGGGACCTCGAGTGCGGCCGGAAAGCGACCTTTCGTCCATGTGTCGTTTAGGGCGGAGCGGTAGTTCTTCGACGCCGAGCCCTCCTTCTAGCGCCAATCTGTTGGAAACAACTTTTTACCGTGACCCCGGGGCGCACGGCGCGAAATCCGAAAACCGGGGGGTCGTCTCGGTGCGGTTCGGGCCCGTCGATGGCTCCTGCTCGCGCCCGTCGAGCTCTCCGAAAGGCGGCTGCGCGCTCCTCGGCCGTCGGGGATGAGAACTGCAGCAAGGCGGGTCGGATGCTCGCGCCCGACCCCTCAACGCCTTAAGTCGATCTGCCGCCGTCGTGGAGTTCCTCGAGAGGAGTGCGGGTGTCCGAGTCTACTCACCTCTCGGAGTGTTTAAGCCGGGGAAAGGGTTGAGAGCAAGGATGAGAGAGATCTGAGTCGGATCGCAGATCCTCCATCTGTCCTACCTGTTGGGTTAAATAGGTTGGGCGGAGGCGTGCTTCCGGATGCGCAAGTGGCGTCTGCGCGACCACGCAGTCGGTGCGTGGTCGTGATGGGGCGTCTTGAGGAGAAGCGGCGTCGGGTGTCACATCGTGGGCGGTTGGAGCGCGGGAGGCGATGGCGTCGGCCGGTTATGCGATGAAGACCGGTGTCGTCGTATAATATCTAGGACCCACGAGACCAAGACGGATGATTGCGACGCATAGCGATGCGTTGAGATGCCGACGAAACTGGCGAGGTGAGATGGACGATTACAGGGCATGGAGATGTACTGATGCACACATAGATCTTGATGTGAGTGATTGAACCCACTGGCTTAGACTGGATCACATTAGGATGTGGTCCATGATCATCTGGTGTGATTACTCATATGATGTGTGATTGGTTATACACCTGCTATATATATATATATATATATATATATATATATATATATTTGCATACGATGTAGATATATATTAAATATGTATATGTGTGACATATCATATTAGGAGACCAAATTAAAAATCTTCTTTCTTGATAATATTAAGTCGGTAAACATGAGATAATTAGATTGACCCACGTGGCCTTCCATCGTTATAGGTAGGAATCGATTCTTGGTATAGGTTGAGTTGGTCGAGTCCCTCGTGACTCACCTATATCGCGATTCGCTATTTTATCTATGATATAGAGATGTTACCGGTGACCTAAGGACATGGTATACTTGGTCGAGTCCCTCAAGGGTATATCATTGAATCAGACTCATCTTGTAATGATGATGATAACTTAACCGAACATTATAGTTGATAGAGTCCCTTAAGGGTATAGTGGTTCGGAGGCCGAACAAGATGAGAATCACAAAGAGTTGTGATCGGGAAGAGTTGTCTACCTTTTGGGCTTAGTGTGATTGGTCGAATGCCTCGAGGTTACACTAAGATGCTGATTGAATCTCAATCCCCACTAGAAGTCTATCGGAGACTTCTGTTTCACATGCTAAGGGTATCGCGTGACTCGCTAAAAAAATAATGGGAGCACGTCAAGATAAAAGTCCATATATTGATTATTTATATTTCTGTAAAATCTGCATGTTATTTATTTTTTATTATATCTTTATTTTTTAGAAAATATCGCTATTAGTGCCGCTCTAGATCCTAACAAGTTACAATATCGAGTTTGTTATTTTCTCCTATATCTAGCTTCTAGGTTTACCTCTAAAATTTCTCAACCTAGCTCTTTTGGCTCAAATTGTAGTCAAAATTAGTATCTTTTAAAACATTAACTAGATTCTTACTTTGTACTCATTGTCATTGATTTAACTGGAATTGCTCAAGCCTTGAGGTATCCTTATGTTATTTGTTTACATAAGGTTAGTCTAGTTGTAATCTTGTTTAGGTCCCGAATAACATGTAAAAAAATAAATTGATTAGTTTTTATAAATGAGCAATGGACAAGTCCTGATGTCTCATAAAGTAACCAACCTTAAAAGCGATTCAATAAATATTTGGTGTGTAAAGAAAAAAAGAGAGGAAAAAAAAAGACTTTAGAAAGTAAATGAATAATCATAAATCCACAAGTGAGTGCTCATTAGGTGTCGAGGGCATTAAAAAATTTTCATAGGCTTAACTTGAGAACTTGTAAATCCAATTAATACTCAATACTATCCAAATTTTCATCCAACCCTATGCCACCCTAGTAGTTATAAGGTGTTGAGATGACTAACTTTTCGTATCATAAAAATTGAGCTATGACACATAAAAATTGAGTTATTATGGGATAATTTTATCCATTCTAACGAGCAATTGCTTTGTACTCCTATAAACTATTCCTATTAATAGTTTTTAAGTAAAAACACATAAAAACAAGATAAAATACGATTTCAAACATATGTCCAAGTAAGCAAAAATTATAAATGATCTATTAATGATAGTATTGTGAGTGTGTAAAATTATCCGCAACATCATGCAAAATTTGTCTACATTTATGTTCTTGATCTTTTTAAATTGGTCCCTCATTGCATATGTCAAAGCTCGGTTTTTTCGATCTCTACATTTTGAAAATTTAACTAACATTTATTTTAAATATGACAATGACAAAGTTGGTAATTAGACATTCTCTTGAAAAATCGAAAATTTGGTTGATGCCCCCCGCCCAAGTCCCTAACCAAAGCCCTAAAACTTCTCAATCAGAGGTTGAACAATAAATCTTGCACTAACATCATGTTGTTCTTAAAACTTTTGAACTTGTGACAAATTTAGAGGTATGCCTAGTCTATTTTCCCAAACACTATGATCCTCGGGTCAGAAATAGGATCACCAACTAGCTTTAAATCCTTGAGAAGAGCCTGACCTATCAAATACTTAGGGAGAGATTCTTTATAAACATAATCTTTGACAAAGCCCTAACCAAAATATAACGTTGGTATCGTGGTTTGATCTCTCAATCGAGAAAAATGACCTTAGTCAATTCTGTGATCAAACTTTTTTTCCTACCTATCTCTTCCTAAACATTTAGATCTCTCACTCATTCAAACATACGACGTATATGATTCAAAATTTCTTCTGGAACTCTGATCTTAACAAGAATAAAATGAGATTAATCAGTTGGGACACTGCTTCCCTCCCGAGCCCTTGGGAGGTCACGATCTACATAACCTCATTATTGTTAAAATTTTTATCATCATCAATAGACTTGTTCCTCTTACGAACAACAATAAATCCTTTTAGGGTAACATTCTTCATTTTAAATTTCTTGGGTTGATTCACATAAATAGAACTTTTTTTTTCTTAAAAAATATCTCAAATCTCTCTAAGAGAGCTAGGGGTGACTTAAAGAAACTATTTAGTTTTGGCATTTCTACCTCTTTTTGGTACGGTTCTCGAATTGATAATATTACTTTAAAATTTCTTATCTTTTTCTCCAAAATCAGTGGGACAACCACTTTCTAAACTTTTCCACCCCTTGCTGGTTGAGAGAATACGGCATACAAGCACCCTAAAATGATTTCTTATGAGGACCAATGGATCTGGACGCCAAGCCCCTTTGAGCTCTCTTTTGGCCAATGGTACTCAGTATATTAGATCCTGTAATGAATCTAACGTGGATGTTTGGCTCGGTTCCCGGTTAGAAAGTATTATAGAAGCTCATTATTATTCCTAAGCTTAAACATTTTCTTTACCCGATTACAAGGCATCATAGACGCTCGTTGTTACTCTTAACATTAAATTTTTTTTTCTTTGCAAACTTTGGTGGTATAGACTCATGATTTCTAGAATTTAAATTTTGTTGTTCATGCCATTATTAAACTTACGCTGTAGATTTAAATAATGGTTGTTGATGCACAATTTTTATTATCTAATCTATGCTGTTCCTGCATGATTTTTTGGAGAAGAATTTATGATATAAATTCGGGTTGATGATATCTTAAATTAGGATTTGTAATAAACAATCAATTAAAAAAACTCAATTATTTTTAACATGAGTTTATATTTAAATCTTATATGCACGCCTTCAGCTTTTTAAGTTAATCTTTCTATTTGAAAAAAAAAGGCTTGAAATTGAAATTAAAATTAGGGATTCGGGTCTGACCGAGTCAGACAGGGCGCGGGAACAGGTCAGACCCAGCCGACCCAGGCGCGGCTTGAGGTTGTCCAAGGCCCGCGACCAAACGGCTCGACTCAACCAGCTGGCGTGGTTGGGCGTAGCCTGCGATCTGCGGCTCAGCTTTACTGACGCCTCGGCCCCACGCTGGTGTCATACGTGACGCCATCTATGATAGGCCGAACGAGCTATGAAGTGCGCCGTTCATAGCTATGAACGAGCTATAAATCTCTTCTTTATTTTCTTAAAAATAGCTTTCACAGCAAATATAAATTTGGGACAAAGACAAATGAAAAGATGGTGCAATTGCGAAGATGGAAGCATGAGCTGCCAATCGAGGCCTTAATTAGATGATGGGATAAGAAGCGCGGATGGCAAGACCACACAGGCCTTCCTTTTGAGCAACGTCCTTCTTGAGCAGAATGTAGCCGTGATCGCCCCACGACGTGCCCCATGAATTCTTAGCTATCCAATACGCAGTCCCATTCTCATCTGTTCCGTAGCCCACGAGAGTGACTTCATGATTAAGGTTGGCCTCACAAGGCCCGTCGAAGATCCCACCTGCGTAGAACTGGAACTCGCTGGCATCGATGGAGACGGAGACTGGCTGGTTGGCCACTGCATTCATGAGTAACTTCTCGTCGTTCGTGGGAACGATCCCGTAGCCGGTTATGGAGACGGCATGGTCCAATTGCTTGGTGGCGTTGCAGGTGGACTCATCCGGGTGGTACGGATAGTTCGCTTCCGTCGTGATGCCTCCATTGGAGACGACGTAGGAGAATGCTCGGTAATGCAGACCTCCGCCACATCCATCATCGTTGTGGTCACAGGCGAGCAGTTGTTGCTCCGACAAAGGTATCAGGCTCCCCTTCGCGATCTTGTTGATGCTTTCCATCGATGCTACAGCAGAGAATGCCCAACAAGATCCTGCATGTTCCATGCACCGAAACGAAGTAAATAATTAATTGGATGGGAATGGAAGAGCTGCAGGAGGAGGAGTTCTTACCGCACGAAGCTTGGTCCTTGACAGGGGTCACCACTCCCTTATTCCGCCAATCGATGCTACTGGGTGCAGTCATATTCACGTACCGGAAAGGCTTCAACCCTGGATATGAGGCGTCTGATGGCCTCATGCGTCCGGTGGTGTAGGTAGAAAGGAATTCTTCCTTGGTGAGGTCCGCGAAGCGGTTGAGGCCGATGGTGTAGCTGCGTCCCCCGGCTTGGAGGAAGGCGTTCACGGACTCCATGTTCCTGGTGAACACACCAAAGCGATATAACTTTTCGGCTTCGTCCTCGTACGCTCGCCCGTGCTGAGCTATCCACTGCTCGAACATGTCGACGGGAGTGCTGCCGAAGGTCGTCCGCCAACCGCACCAGCCATAGACAAGGAATAACAACGCTCCAATCTTGAGTGCACAATCCATGCTGGTTCATATCAAGTTCTTTCAGGAGTCTAATATATATATATATATATATATAGAGAGAGAGAGAGAGAGAGAGAGAGAGAGGGGTGGCGGGGTTGTCGAGAGAAGGGAGGACGTTTCTGTTGCTTGATGTTGGACTCACGGGCATCTGTGTTTGAGCCGGCTTCATTGGACACACCGTCTAAAGTAATTCGGTTGTTTGATTAATTGTCTTCTTCGTTGTAATGTTATAATTATGTATTTGTTTGTGTTGATGCCGATGAAATCGAGCTCAATGATGTCATTCAGAATATGTCAAGCGATGTAGATAAATCTAATATCACTTAGATAGTTCCACATAATTAATTAGAGTATATATGTGAATGGGGACGTCTCGAAGGGAGAGACATTCCCAGAACGAGAAAATTAGAAAATTAAGATTGGATCTCTAGAAAGATTTAGAGGTACTATTCGAAATATTTTGATGAATGATGTAATCTTCTAATTAAAAATTAGTTTAATACAAGGAAGTTTGAATGATAATGTTAGGGAAAAATAGTTGATGTTTCGGTTAACCTGATGTGGTTCGAATCGATATGCGTAGGACTATCCGAAGTGTCTTCGAGGTGAAAACGCTATACTTCATAGTTGTCACATGCATGAAGATCAAGGTTGAGAGAGATTTTTCGATTTGGTTCCTCCGATGCTTAAAATTAGTAATCTGAGATATATGTAGTCAAAAGAAATTCTTCTTTATATGTGTTTATACCTGGCTAGAGCACGAAGAAAACTTATGATTATCTTTTTTCTCATAAATAATGAGAAGAAATTTTATGATTGTCTATCTCATCATTAATGATGAGATAAGAAGGAAGCTTATTATTGTTTTTCTCATTATAAATGATAAAAAGGAAACTTTATCTTATCCTCCCTCGTAGGACATCATATGATAGTGACATGTCAGATGATTAACCATCAGTATATCCCCTATCATTATTCTTCCTTGATACGAGGGCGATACAGAATCGATTTTGAGAGAAAAAAAAGTTAAGAGAATAATGATATTTACTGGAACAAGTTCTTCGGATAGAAAAAGAATAATCTCACGGAAAATACTTTAATACAATTGTTAAAATAGTTTACCACCAGGTTTAAAATCACATAGGGATATAGAAAATTTCACTACCCCAGGGAAATTAAACGAGAATATAGAACAGTACAAAAAGACTCACCATTCTAGGAAGAATCCAAGAGAGAGTTTTGAAAGAGCTCCAAGAGTTCTTCTGCTAATATCTTCTATTTCTAAAACCTTCTCTAACCCTAAAACACCAAAATAAATAGTTGTGTATGAAACAACCCTACATGCATAGGAAATTTCGAGATTAAATATTTTACAACTATTAACCAACCCCATTAATATATTTCTTAGTCATGAAGAAAAGTATCTTGTAACAGCTTTAACATAGTGTTAGGGGAAACAACTTTTTACCGTGACCCCGGGGCGCTCGGCGCGGAATCCGAAGCAGGAGTCGTCTCGATGCAGTTGGGCGTCGATGGCTCTGCTCCGCCTCTGGCCAGCTCCTCCGAAAGGTGGCGGCTCCTCGGACGTCGAGCGTGACTGCGGCGGGGCGGGTCGGATGCTCGCCCGAAACCCCTCCGGCCAATCGATCTTGGCGTGGCGAAGTTCCCAGAGAGAGTTGCGGGGGTGTCGAGTCTACTCACCTCTCGGAGTGTTTACGTGGAGCAAGGGTTGGAGGAAAAGATCCAGCTCAGCCCCTATCCTCGATCTTACATTCGGCTTAAATAGGTCGGACGGAGGACACCTTCCATCTGCGAGGTGGCGTCTGAGCACGACCTCGCGGTCGGTGCCGTGGTCAGCGGGTGGGTAGTTGGGGCGTCTTGAGGAGAAGCGGCGTGAGGCGGTCAAATCGCGGGTGTTATGGAGGCGCGGGAGGCGATGGCGTCATCGGGAGTCTGACCAGAAGACACAGTGTCTCGTCATACTTAATATCCCTATCACTACCCTCAAAAAGCCACTCCTGGGACAATTTGGAGGTGTTGCTCGGAAGAACTGGTTGCCGGCGAGATCTCGGTAGCGGTTCCACCGTGTCGTGTCATAATTGGCCGAATCCCTTTGCGAGGATGGGGGTCGAGGCGCCGCTCAAGACCGGAAAAACCGATGATCGAGGAAGCACGAGATCTTGCGAACCAGCTGACCGGGATAAAGAGTCGAGGAACCTCAAGACCCGAAGCCATAGTCACCGAACCGCTGCGTTCGGGATATAGTCTTGAGCCGCTCAAGGCCTAGGATGCCGGCGATCGAGGAAGCTCGAGATCTTGCAGCCGAACGCTATTCGGGATAAAGAAGTCGAGAACCTCAAGACCCGAGAAAGCCATAGTCACCAACCGTCGTTCGGGATATAGTGCCGAGCCGCTCGAGGCCTAGGATGCCGATGATCGAGCCGTCGCTCAAGATCATGTACCGAACTGCCGATTCGGGATAAATGTGGTCGAGAGACGCGCGATTTCCGTTTGCCAAGCGACGTCCGTGTCGGGGTTGAGACTCGCGCTTAGGCCCGTTGAACCAATGGGTGAGCAGCCGAGGTAAAGGCGGCGGCGTCCAAGTCCCCGCATCGACCCGTCGTTGGGTCCTAGGGGTCGAGGTCACGCACACGACATGAAAAACCATGATAGCCGAACTGCCGTTCGGGATGTGTGTGTGGCCGAGCTGCCGCTCAGGGCCTATGAAACCAGAGTAGCCGAACTGCCGTTCGGGATGTGTGTGTGGCCGAGCTGCCGCTCAGGGCCTAAGAAACCAGAGTAGCCGAACTGCCGTTCGGGATGTGGGGTCGAGGAGACGCCCGATACCCATTAGCGGACGTCCGAAGTCGGGGTTGAGGCGCGCCGAGTCCTCCACCCACCGTCGTTTTAGTACAAGGGGTCGAGTCACGCACACGACCTAGAGACCATGATAGCCGAGCGCGTTCGGGATAAATGTGGCCGAGCCGCCGCTCGAGGCCTGAAGACCGGTGGTCGAAGCTCTTGCTCAAGACCTGAAAATCGAATCGCCGAATCGCCGGGATGAATGTGGCGAGCCGCGCCTCGAGCCCGAGAATACCGATGGTCGGCCGCTCAAGACCTAGGAGACGAATCGCCGAATCGCCGGGATGAATGTGGCCGGCGCGCTCAAGGCCCGAATACCGATGGTCGGCTGCCGCCAAGACCTAGAAAACCGAACCGCCGTCTTGCCAAAACGGCTCGCGATTGTGCGATTGCCTTTGGAATCGAGGCGTGGCGTGCGGGATAAGTTTCTTACAGGGGTGTACGTCGGCTCTTCATTAATATGGCCACGCCGGCGCTTGCCGATGTGATGCTATTGGGCGATGTGGCGGTGTCATGCTCTTTGCCTCGGGAGGCGAAGGTCGAGCCCCCTTTTCTATAAATAGGGAGCCCGCGTCTCTATCACTTTATCGTGAGTTTTCATCTCTTGTCTGTCGTCTTCCTTCAAGTTTTCTCCACTCGGTGCCTTTTAACTTCTTCCGATTTTTCCATTATAGGTTAGTGCGCGATGGGTCTTCCTTCCACTTCCTCTTCCTCTGCTTCTTCCTCCTCCTCCCCATCGATTACAACCGCGTCGCGCTCTCCCTTCATCTCCTGCTTCAACCCTTCCTCGGATGCAGGCGGCGCGTGCGTTAGAGGCCTTAATGTGGCCGCCACGACCAAGACTCCATCTTGGATGGCGTATGGTGGGGATACTCGGCGGCGCTACGGCATCCGGAGGAGTTCAATCTGGCGAAGCGGGACAGCGGGCTTTGACCGGTTCCCAAGGGCTTTGCCACGGCGCCCGATGCCCTAGAGGCGGCTGCGCCTTCCTGCACCCAATCGCCGTGTCTGCATCTCCTGTGGCGTGTTCGCCTTCCCAGATAACTCCCAACTCCTGGCGGTATTTGGTGGCTTTCCTAGGGGAATGCCATTACGCCAACATCGCCCCAACCCGCAACCTCTTCCTTTCCTGCTTTCGCCTCTTCAAGGGGTCGGGGGGATACTTCCTGGCCGCACGACCAGGGTTCCGGGTTAGCGGCGCCCCCACCAATAACAAGGGGTGGAAGAGGCGCTTCTTTTTTGTCCAGTGCCAAACGGACTGGGGTTTCGGGGTTCGGTGGTCGTCAAGGACCATCGATAACACTGCCCCGAAGCTGAGTGCCGAGGAGCGCGCTCACCTTGAGCAGCTGAGGGTAATCCTCCCTTCCTCGCAAGCCATCCGCAACATGTCGGAGCAGTGGCTGGTGGAGGCCGGACTAAGTCCGCGCTCTCGGGGTAGGCCGTCGTTGTTTCGCCTCTTTTTGGGATTGCTGCCATACTCTATTTTCTGACATATCTGTCGCTCTTTGCAGGGATGGTGAACCTGCGGTCCTTCCACGACTCGGGTGCTCCGAGGGGACCATCTCCGCTCTCCGGCGGTCTCTAGCGGGCGGTGGCTCCAGCGCGCAGATTGAGGAGGCGCCCGAAAAAGGCCAAGGCCAAGGACGTGGTGGACACAGGCGCCGTGCCGGCCGGCGGCCGAACGACCCGCCACCACTCTGCCGAGGTCTTTGGTCCCGGCCGGGGCGACGGGAAGGGCCAGCGTCCTCCAGCCATGAAGGACTGTCTTGGGTCACGTCGGAGAAGGATCACCGTTCCTTTCCCGGATGATGGGGAGGTCCTTCGCCGAGCGACCTCTCGTGGCCCGGTGGCATGGTGCATCCGGAGGGGACAAGGTGTGGGTCGGGGGAGAGCCCTCGGCCAGCTACCTCCGGGGGGCGCTCCATCCCGACATGGCTCGGGATCTATACACCCTCCCCTCGGAAGCGCTGATCGCCAAGTCCGCCAAGTCGGTGTTGTGGGTAAGTACCGTCTTGCGTGTATCTTCTTAGCTGAGCACTGTTCACTACTTTCAGCCTTCTTTATCTTTGTGCAGAATCTCCACTACACCACGGCCCTCCTCGACCGGGTGCATGACTCCGGCCGCTTGATGCAGTCAGGCGGCGCAACTTGGAGTTGCGCCCCGGCCAGCTCGAAGCCGGGTCGGGACCGAGGCGATTCTTCTTTGCCGAGCAAGCGCGGACATGGGCGCGAAGTGGCGCGTCGACCGCCGAGCTCGAGGCCGCCTCGGCGGCAGGCCGGGCTGCAGCTCCTCCGGACATCGGCCGAGAACCGCCTCCGGATGGAGGAGGCCTCGGGATTGGCCGCCGCTGACCTCGAGAGGCCGAGTCAGGCGCCAGGAAGCCCTTGCCGCGCGGAAGGAGTCGGCCGAGAAGGAGGAGGCGCGGTCGCGCTACAAGAAGTCGGAGGGCTTCCTCCTCGGCTGGGCCGGACGGGCGGGTGTCGTCTGAGTATGGGTACAAGGTTGCCCTGGCCGGTTCCGAGCATGTCCTCCGAGCTCGGTGGTCGAGAGAATCCCTTCGTCTCATGCCCGAAGATCATGGGTCGACATGCTGGCGAGAGTTCCGTTCGACGACCTTCCGAAGGCTGCGGCTAAGACTCTTCTTCTTTTGGAGGTCTTCCCTTGTTTTTGTAATACCTCTTTCCCCACTAGGGGCCCAATTTGTAATCAAACTTTTATTAATACAAATTTGCCTTCTTTAATACAATCTCAGACTTCTTTCTAATGGCACGAGTCCGGTATTGACTTACTTCCGTTTGTCCTTAAACAAAATATTTCTTAAGGTTCTGGACGTTCCAAGTCCTCGAACTGCTGCCCGATCATAGTCGCGGCCGGAGCGTTCGGTCGGACTACCTTGATTACTCGGTAGGGGCCTTCCCACTTGGGTGCAAGCTTGCCTTGAGTGAGCGGGTCGCTTCCGCCCTGCGTGAGGACTAAGTCGCCCATTCCAGAAGTCGAGGCGCACCCTCTTGTTGTAACTCCGGCAACACTCCTGTATGCGCCGGCATTTTCGTGCGCGTTGGCCTGCGTTCTTCTAGCAGGTCTAGGCCAGCCCGAACTCCACAGGGCGAGGTGGATTCCTCATAGTTCTCCACCGGAATGTTGGGATGACCAACTCGGCCGGTAGGACTGCTTCCACGCCGAATGCAAGGCGTAAGGACTCGCCGGCCGTCTTCGGGTAGTCCGCGAGACCATAGGATGTTCGGGAGCTCGTCGACCCAGCTCGTCGGGCTTCCAATGTCCTTTTCCTAAGTCCATCCGGGATAGATCGGTTGGTCACCTCGGCGAGCCCGTTGAGTGCAGGGGTGGGCCACCGAGCTAAACCTCAATGGATGTGATAAGCCGCAGAACTCCGGCGAGTCTTGTGGCGACCGGGTTCCGTTATCGGTGATGATAACGTTGAGCAGACCGAATCGGGTCATGATGTTCTTCCATACGAACTGTTCGACCCGGTCGGCTGTAATGGTAGCCAGGGGCTCGGCTTCCACCCACTTGGTGAAATAATCTATCCCCACAATGATATGTCTCCGCCGGCGGCCGGGGAACGGCCCCAAGAGGTCCATTCCCCATTGAGCGAAGGGCGGCGCAATCCATGGAGGCGGCGGGACCGCAGGAGCCTGCGGGGCTCGGGCTGGCGCGGCAAGTGTCGCACCGCCGCACGAAAGCCACGGCGTCTCGGTGCGGCGTAGGCGATAATACTGGCGCGGTATTTTGAAGGCCAAAGTTCGGCCGCCCATGTGCTCCCCACAAATCCGCCGTGGACCTCGGCGAGAATCACTCCGCCTCGCCGGGATCTAAGCATCGTAGTAGGGGTGGGAGAAGCGACCTTTGTAGAGCGGTCGCCAATTTCGCGATACCACGCTGGGTTGGCGGAGCCGGTGCCTTGACCTCATCCGCCGGCAGGATCCCCTCGTGTTTGTACTTCAGTACCTCCTGAATCCACGAAGGTGGGGTGGTGGGGACTCCGGGGTCCCCGGTCTCCATGACGGCCACCGGCCGGTGTGTCAGCCCCTCGACCTCGGGATGTTCCTCTGGATCGGCTCCGAGGCCAATTTCGCGGTGATCGCCGCTCGTTCGGGACACAGGCACCACAGACAGGCGGCGTGGAAAGTTAGAGGTTTGGGCTTTTACCTCGGTCAGGTATCTGGACATGGCCGAGTCCCACGCCCGATATTCTCCATCAACTTGCGCGGCGACAAGTTGGGAATCCGTGAGAATGTGGATTGCTCCTAATTGCATCTCGCCGCCAAAGCGGAGGCACGCCAACGCCTCGTATTCGGCCTCATTGTTTGTGGCAGCGAAACCGGCGGAGGGAACGCTCGGCGTGTCGTCGGGATCCTCGAATGAGTCGGCGCCGGCTCCACGGAGGCTGGGCGGACCCATCCACGTGCAGCATCCGGTCTCGGTGGATTTGCTCAACGGTCTGCCGTCGGTGTCAATTCCGAGATGAAATCGGCCAAGGCACAGGCCTTGATGGCTGTTCTCGGCTTGTAGCAAAGGTCAAACTCGGATAGCTCCACCGACCACTTTAGGAGACGCCGCTCGTCAAACTTAGAAAGAACTTGACGCAGGGGTTGGTGGTCATTACCTCAATCGTGTGGGCTTGGAAGTAGGGCGTAGCTTCCGAGGGCCGCTAGAATAAGCGCCAATGCCAGCCTTTCAATGGGAGGATAGCGTTGCTCGCCACGACGCGTGGTGTAGTAAATCGGGTGTTGCGCATCGGGGCTTCTTTCACAAGCACCGAGCTCGCATGCCTTTGAGATGCCGCCGGTAGAGGGTAAGTTTTTCGCAGACAGAGGTAAGTCGGGTAGGTCGGATAAGTGCTTGCCAGCCGGGCGAGGGCTTCCTCGCATTCTGCCGCCCATTGGAAGTTCTTTGGGTCCTTGAGGACTCGGAAGAAAGGAAGGCACTTATCTCCGGCCGATAGAAACCGGGACAGTCGCTATCCTCCCGTTAAGGCACTGCAACTCCTTTACTGTACTTGGAGATCTCATGTCGGTGAGAGCTCGGATCTTCTCGGGGTTGGCATCAATTCCTCTCTCGTGTATGATAAACCCGAGGAACTTCCCCGATGTCACGCCGAAGACGCACTTGGCCGGATTAAGGCGCATCCCGTGTCTTCTCGGCGTAGAAGGTTTCCGCAGTCGCCGAGGTGTGCGGTCGGTGACTTTTCACGATCATATCGTCAACGTACACCTCCATGTTTCGCCCTATTTGCCGGGCGAACACCTTGTTCACCATCCTTTGGTAGGTGGCGCCTGCATTCTTTAACCCGAATGGCATGACTTTGTAGAAGTAGGCTCCTTGGGGTGTGTGGAAGGCTGTATGTCGCCGATCCTCGGGGGCCATCCGGATCTGGTTGTAACCGGAGTAGGCGTCCATGAAGGAGAAGCGGGCGTACCCAGCGGTTGAGTCGACCAGTTGGTCGATCCTAGGTAGGGGGAAGCAGTCCTTCGGGCAAGCACGATTTAGATCGGTGTAGTCAACACACATCCTCCAGCTTCCATTAGGCTTCTTGACGAGGACTACATTGGACAGCCACTGAGGGTATCGGACCTCCTCAATGAAGTCAGACGCCAAGAGCCTGTCGACTTCATTCGCACGACTTGTTGGCGCTCGAGGGACCGAGGCGAGGTCTGTCTCACACCGAAGCGAACGAAGATGGTGTTGGCGACTTCGAGTCGATTCGGGAGGTCGGCGGCTATCAGCGAAGACATCGGCGCTTTCGAGGAGGCGATGGCTGCGCCGCTCTTGATTATCAGTGCAGGCGATCCGATCGTCGGGCGGTCATCTTGCGGAATATTAACCGCCGGGTTTGTCGGCTCGGGATGCTCGGTCGGCTGCGTCCGCGTGGAGGCGGTTCGGCCTTTTCCTCTTACCCGGGAGGTCGCCGTCAAGTAACACCGTCTGGACTCTGAGATCTCCCGCACCTCCCGACTCCGGCGCTGGTGGGAAACTTCAGCGTCCGGTGGTATGTGGACAGAACGGCCCTTAGCCTGTTGAGGGTGGGTCGACCCAGGATGGCGTTGTATGCAGTAGGGAGGTCGACCACCAGAAAAGTTACCAGCAGAGTCTTGGCCTTCGGGGAATCGCCGAGGGTCAATGGTAGGGTTACAGCACCCCGCGGCGAGATCGAGTCGCCAGTGAAGCCAGTGAGCGCCGAGTGCAAAGGCTTCAGGGCTTCCTTCGGCAGCCCCAACTTCAGAAAGGCCTCGAAGTAGAGGATGTCGGCCGCCGATGTCGACCATAATCCGTCGGACTGCGTTAGCGGTCGGGCCGACACCACCGGCGCATCGTCATGCTCTGTTGCTCCCATATCCCCGAGGGAATGTGATCTCGGCTCGGAGGAGGGTGATATTCGATGCCGCAACGGCTCGGCGTAAGCCCTTCGACCCGGCGCTATGTCCTCCGGCGGGTCCCCGGTGATCACGTCGATGTGTTGCTCGGCCGGGCCGTCGGCGCGAGGATGGTGCCCGCGGATGCTGGAGGTATTGATCGAGGTGACCTCTTCGGATCAGCTCTTCAATTTGTCGCTTCAGCTCGTAGCATTGCTCCGTGTCATGTCCATTTTGCCGATGGAAGCGGCAATACCGGGTGCTATCGGCCAGTTGTCGCCGGCCCTTCATCTGGGGGGGCGGCCTGAGCATTCCCCGCTCCTTTATTTGGAGGAATATTTGCGTCCGAGACGCCTTCAAGGGGGAAGGTGGCGGCTCGGCCAGTATGGGTCGGGCGGCCCATGCGGCGCCGGTGCGGGGACTCCGCTGGTTGTCGGTCCCGATCGGGATGGAGTAGGATGCCCCCTCGGTCGTTCTTCCTTCCTTCCCGACATCCAGGACTCGGCCGCCACGTATTGACTCGCCCGTTGAAACATTTCCGCGATGGACGCGGGGGGTCGCTCCACCAAGGACCAGCAGAATCTCGACGGTCGCAGCCCCATCATGAATGCCTGCACCAATAACGATGGGTGAGCATCCGATAACTCCCGTACCTCCGTGGTGAACCTTCGCACGAAGTGGGAGAGGGGTTCGTCCTCCTTTTGCTTCAAACCCAGGAGGAGCGCGACAGAAGGCTTTGGTCGCGCAAACGCCAAAAAGCGTAGCTCGAAGTCCTTGGCGAGCTGTTCAAAGGTTGTCACCGACCGCTTTTTAAGGTCTGTACCGTATGCAGGCGGATCCTTTCAGCGTGGTGGGAACACCACGCACATCAGGGCGTCCGAAGTTCCATATAGGGCCATTTGAGCCCGGAAGGCGGCGACGTGATCGGCTGGATCACTGACTCCATCATAAAGGTCGATGGAGGGAAGACGGAAGTTCAAGGGCACTGGGTATTCCCGTATATCGCTGGCGAACGGGGACTCCCAGTGGGGCATTTCCCTCTGCTCTTCTTTGGACTTGCGGACGTCCCTTTGCACCTCCTCCAGACGCTGCGATGGACCGGATCTGAGCCCAAATAGGTCCGTTGAGTGCGAAGACACCGCCTCGAGTTCAAAGCGGACGTCCAGGTTTTAAGGGCCGGGTTCGTCACGAACCGGCGGGAGGCTGGAGAAGATGGTACCGACGGTATCGCCTCCTGATGCCGGCGAAGAGGTTCCGGCGTTTGGAGGTTCGACTCACGCCTCTCGGAGTAGGCGGGGAGGGCGGCTGACAAGATGCTTGCGAGTTCGGACCTGTTGGGAAAGGTCCTGAAAAGCCTCCACCGTGACGGTGGGGGGAAATGGTGGAACCCGACTCGGCGGGTAGAGCCCAGCGTCGCTAAATATATTCCAGTAGCGATCTATGGTTGCGGCAGGATCGTCCCTCCGGGGTTCGGAGGTCTGCGGGACCTCCGCCGAGGTGCCAGCCGGAAACGACCTTTCGTCCATGTGTCGTTAAGGGCGGAGCAGGTGGTCCTTCGACAGAGTGGCCCTCCTTCTAGCGCCAATCTGTTAGGGGAAACAACTTTTTACCGTGACCCCGGGGCGCTCGGCGCGGAATCCGGAAACCGGGGGGTCGTCTCGGTACGGTTCGGGCCCGTCGATGGCTCCTGCTCCCGTCTCCTGGCCAGCTCCTCCGAAAGGTGGCGGCACGCTCCGGACGTCGAGAACGTGACCTGCGCAGCAGGCGGGTCGGATGCTCCGCCCGACCCTCCGACGCCCAAGTCGATCTTGGCCCGTAGGCCGAAGTTCCCCAGAGAGAGTTGCGGGGGTGTCCGAGTCTACTCACCTCTCGGAGTGTTTCTGTGTGGAGCAAGGGTTCAGAGGAAAAAGATCCAGCTCAGCCCCCCTATCCCAGTCTTACCTGTTCGGCTTAAATAGGTCGGACGGAGGACCTGCTTCCGACTGTCTGCAGGTGGCGTACGAGCCTGACCTCGCAGGTCAGTGCCGTGGTCAACTGGGTGGGTAGTTGGGGCGATGCTGAGGAGAAGCGACGTCGGACGGTCAAATCGCGGGTGTTATGGAGCGCAGGAGGGGCGATGACGTCATCCGGGAGTACGACCGAAGACCTGGTGTCTCGTCATACTTAATATCCCTATCACATAGTATCTTCATTTTATGCTTATGAACTGTCATGGGCTAAGTTTAAGACTTTGAGGTAACATTATGGACTAAAAATATAACATAGCATCAGTAAGATCAACATGAGCAGATTGTAGCAAATTAGGCACTCCCATGTTATTCTCCCCTGGTTGAAATAGACTTATCCTCAAGTTCTTGTTTGTTTTAGCAATGTATTTATGATAAGGACTTAAATCAGCCACATTAAATATTGGAGGCACTCCATAATCTTCAGGTAGCTCGATCTCATAAGCATTTTGACCATTCTCTTAAGCACCTTGAATGGACCATCAGCTTTTGGTTTCAATTTTTCAAATTTGCTCGGTGGAAATCTCTCCTTTCTTAGATGAATCCAAATTAAATCACTTGCCTTAAACTTCACAAGTTTTCTATGTTTGTTGGCAACTTGCTTATACCTCTCATTTTGCTTCTCTATGGTTGCTTTAACATCCTTATGCAGCTTCTTTATTTGTTTAGCTCTCTCATCAACATCTCCACTAAATTGCTTAGTTGTTGGACGAGGAACCAAATCCAAAGGACCAATTGGATTAGTACCATAAACAACCTCAAAAGGACTCTTACTAGTGCTATGATACAAGGAACGATTGTAGGCAAACTCAATTTGTAGAAGAATGAGAACCCATTACTTAATGTTCTTGCCAATATAACTTCTAAGCAAGTTTCCCATGCTTCTGTTTGTTACCTCAATTTGCCCATCGGTTTGTGAGTGATGTGAGCTGCTGAAATTCAAAGAAGTACCCAACTTCCTCTAAAGAGTTCTCCAAAAATGACTAAGAAACTTTGAATCTCGATCAGACACCCTAGTTCTTGGAACACCAAGCAATCTCATAATTTTCTTAAAATATAAATCGGTGATATGAGATGCATCATTTGATTTATTGTAGGGGATAAAGTGAGATATTTTTTAAAATCTATCAATAACAACCATGATAGAATCCTTGTTCATTTGAGTTCTTGGCAGTCTCAAAATAAAATCAAGACTCACTTCTTCCCATGGAGCATTCGGCACTAGAAGTGGAGTGTACAAACCAGAATTTTGACTTCTCGTTTCTGTCAAATGACACACTCGGCATTGTTTTACAAGCCTCACTACATCTCTAAACATCTTCGGCTAATGAAAATTTGATTGAACAAGAGCTAGAGTCTTATTCCTACTGAAATGTCCTCCTAAAACACTACCATGAGCTTCAGCTAGAATTACTTGTCTCAATGAATAAAATGGAACACACAAGGCATTAGCTTGAAAAAAAAAACCCATCAAGGATAGAAAATTATTGAAAGGAACCTGATTTGTAATTCTACCATATTGAGTCGAAATCCACGTCATTCTCATAAAGATATTTGATGTCTCAAATCCAACCACTTTAACTTCCATTGTTAATAATAAAAAATGCTTTCTACTCAAGGCATCAGCAACTACATTTTGAACACTAGATTTATGCTTGATTATAAAGTTATAAGATTGCAAGAACTCCACCCAAGCTGCATGTCTCTTGTTTAGCTTGTGTTGGTAATTAATGAACTTTAATACCTCATGATCAGAATATAAGATAAATGGCTTAGCAAGAAGATATTGACTCCAATGAGATAAAGCTCGATGAATGACATAGAACTCCTTATCATAGGTAAAATATCTCCTTCTTGCTTCATTCAGCTTCTCGCTAAAAAAGGCACTCGGCTTTCCGTCTGGACTCCAAACAATACAAATTTCCACATTAGAGGCATCACATGCAACCTCAAATACTTTGTCAAAATTAGGTAGCACTAAGATAGGAGCTTCGGTCACCTTTCTTTCAATAGTTCAAAGGCATCATTAGCCTCACTACTCTATTTGAATTTATCACCTTTTAAGCATTCAGTGATTAGAGTAATAATAGAGCTAAAATCCTTGATGAATCTTCTGTAAAAGGCAGTTAAGCCATGAAAATTCCTCACATCATGCAATGAAGCAAATGTTGACCAATTAAGAATAGTCTCTATCTTACTTTGATTCATTATGATTCCATCTTTTGAAATAATATACCTCAAAAACACAATAGTAGTTGTAAAGAAATCACACTTCTTTAGATTAGCATAAAGTTTTTGCTATCTCAAAATAAGAAAAATCTCTTTGAGATGATTAATATGCTCCTCTTCACCCTTGTTGTATACTAATATATCATCAAAATAAACCACAACAAAAGTCTCAATGCAAGGCTTAAGTATATGATTCATGAAGTACTAAGACCAATAGATAGCCCAAATGACATAACCAACCATTTATATAAATTTTTTTTAGTTTTAAATGTTGTTTTTCACTCATCTCTAGGCCCCATTCTTATTTGATGACAGCCACTCCTCAAATCAATTTTAGAAAAAATAAAAGCATCGCACACACAATTGATCAAGTAAATCATCTAACCTTGGAATGGAAAAATGATAGTCAATTATGATTTTATTGATGGCGCGACTATTCACACACATTCTTCAAGAATTATCCTTCTTCAGCACCAACAAGACTGGAACCGCACAAGGACTCATACTCTCCCGAATCAATCCATTTTCCACCAACTCATTCACTTGCCTTTGAAGTTCTTCATACTCCTTAGGACTCATTCTGTAGGCTGTCTTATTAGGTAAAATAGCCCCCGGAACAAGATCAATGTGATGCTGAATATCTCTTAGAGGTGGAAGGCCATGTGAAATCTCTTCTGGTATAAAATCTTGAAACTCCTCCAAGATTGATTTTATGATTGCCGGTCTCTCCTTATGTTGTTCATTTTTCTCTATAACTAATAAAGCCATAATATGACCACCTATTTCTAATTCATCCTTGCATTCACCAGAGGACATGAAAGTACTGACTTCCTTCTTTGGTGTACTGATTTCAGGAGGTTATAATGGATCTAAAATAATCTTCTTTTCATTCATATTAAAAGAATATATATGTTTGTAGCTATCATACAACACTCTCCTATCATAATGTCAATGTCTACCCAATAATAAATGACAAACATCTATAGGAGCAACATCATACCACACTTCATCTTTGTAATATTTGTTAATGGAAAACGGAACTAAACATCGTTTAGTTAGCTTGATATCATTCCCTTTTTGCAGTCAGCATAATTGATAAGGATGTAGATGAGGGATTGTATCTAACTTCAATTTCTGCACCATCTCCAAAGACACCACATTCTCAAAGCTGCCACTATCAATAATCACCGAGCACACCTTGCCATGAGAAGTGCATTTAGTATGAAACATGTTCTTTCTTACCCAACTTTCATCCTCAACCATATAAGACACTTGTAAGCTACATTGTAGTACAATAGACAAACTTGATCAGCATACGTAACCTCTTCCTCATCATCATCATATTTTGGTTTATCATCGGCTTCATTTTCTTCTTCATCACTATGATCTTCAACCAAAATAATAATCCTTCTATTTAGACAATCTGAAGCAATATGTCCAAAATCATGACATTTGAAGCATTTTCGATCACTTGGGATAGACGAACTAGGTGTTTGTTTGCTGCCAGCAGAGCCTTCACTCTTGTCTTGCACATTTGATACCACCTTGCTATAGACAATAGACTTGGAACTTTTAACTTTTTTATACCTTCTTTTGACACGTATCGAGAACTCTTTTCAAACTTTTTTTGCTTTTCAACTTTTAAAGCCAACTTACTAATATCATTTAAAAACCAATATGGCTGCAATTGTACCACTTTAGCAATCTCATATTTCAGACCTCCTAAGTATCTTATAATAGTTTGCTTTTCTAGTTCCACAAGCTTTCCTTTTAATATGAGATTATCAAACTCTACTGTGTACTCCTCCACACTAAGATCTTTTTGCTTAAAATCATTAATTTTGGGAAAGATCTCTTGCCTATAATTATCATATAAGTATTTTCTCTTCAACTCCCTTTTCATTTTCTCCCATGTCACAATCTTACTCTTCCCCTCATGTTCTCTTTGCTTCTTCAGATTTTTCCACCAAAAAGATACATTTCATTTGAGTTCAAGTGCCGCAAGTTTTACCTTCTTTTATTCAGGTGGTTCATGAAAATCAAAAATTCTTTCCACTATATTAAGCTAGTCGATAAAGTCATCAACATTAATTTTATCTTCAAACTCTGGAATATCCAATCTTGGGTTATATTTGTTCTGTCATTCATCTTTGACTGCACGCCTTACCTAAAATCTTCTTGACTCCCAAGAGTGAGGAGGTGTATCATCATTTAAACTAAACTGTTGGACATCATTTTCACGCTGGTCGTTTCTACTTCGAAGTTCTTCGATGATTTCATTTTTCTCTTGTATACTATTCAACAATCGATATAGCTGCAGCCTCAATGATTCAATATCATCTTTGTGGCCACTACCTTTACTAGCAATATCTTTTTCATTCCATCGTACCATGATCTTTAGCATTTAGCTCTGATACCAAATTGATATGGGGGCGATACGAAATGGATTTTAAGAGAAAAAAAGTCGAGAGAATAACGATATTTACTGGAACAAGTTCTTCAAACAGAAAAAGAACAATCTCATAGAAAATACTTTAACATAATCGTTAAAACAGTTCACCACCATGTTTAAAATCACATAGGGATATAGAAAATTTCACCACCCCAGAGAAATTAAACGAGGATACAGAATAGTACAAAAGGACTCACCACTCCAGGAAGAATCCAAGAGATACAGAGTTTTGAGAGAGCTCTTAGAGTTCTTCTGCCAATATCTTCCATTTCTAAAACCTTCTATAACCCTATAACACCAAAATAAATAGTTGTGCATGAAACAACCCTTTATGCATAGGAAATTTCGAGATTAAATATTTTATAGCTGTTAACCAATCTCATTAATGTGTTTCTTAGTCATGAAGAAAAGTGTCTTGTAACATCTTTAACATAGTGTCTTCAGTTTATGCTCATGAGCTATCATGGGCTGAGTTGAAGACTTTGAGGCAATATTGTAGACTGAAAATATAACATAGCATCAGTAAGGTCAACATGAACAGGTTGTAGCAAATTAGGCACTCCCGTGTCACCCCTAAAGGTGTGCTTCAGGGCTCTTTTGAGAATGACTCGAAGTGCGATGTTTAATTTATCTGATATATGAGCATTCGAGATTTCCTCTTGCAGGTCTGGTTTCCTAACACATGCATCTTGGACATACTTTACCTGCGCCTTTGCTATGATAGATTTTTCTTCACATGGGTTAGGTTTTTCTGACTTGTGCGTCTCGAGTATATTTTACCTTATGCCTCAACCATGATATATTTTTCTTTGTGTTGGTCATGTTTTTACGACTCATGTACTTTGAGCATATTTTACCTTATGTCGCCACCGTAAGAAATTTTCTTCATACAGGTTAGGTTTTCTTGACTCATATGTCTCAAACACATTTGGGTTTGTGCCTCCATCATAGTAAAAAAAAATTTATATGGACCAGGGTTTCTTAACTTACGCATCTCAAGCACATTTAGCCTTGCACCTTTGTCATAGTGGATTTCTTTTCATATGGGTCAAAATTTTCTAACTCATGCATCTTGGGCACATTTGGCATCATGCTTCCATTGTCACAAATTTATTTTCACATGGGCTAGGTTTTCTCAACTCATACGTCTTGAGTGTATCTGACCTTATACCTCTATCATAGTAGATTTTTCTTTACAAAAATCAAGTTTTTCGACTCATGCCTCAAGCACATTTGGACCTATGCCTCTATTGTGATAGATTTATCTTTGTGCAGGTTAGGTTTCTTGACTCACATGCCTCAAGTATATTTGACCTTGTGTCTCCATCATGGTGAATATACATTGATGTGAGTCAAGTTTCTCGGCCCACATTCCTTGAGCACATTTGGCCTGACGCCTCTACCATGGTTGATTTACCTTAGTATAGGTTGGGTTTCTCAACTTATATGTCTCAGACATATTTGGCCCTTGGCCTCCATCATGATAGATATACTTTGGTATGGATCAGGTTTTCTGACTCATACACCTCGGGCACATTGTGCCTCCACCATGACAATTTTATATTAATGTGGGTCGGGTTTCTCAACTCACATATCTCGGGTACATTTAGCTTTATGCCTCTATCATGACGAGCTTTAAATTCTTCGTCCATCATGATAGGTTTTAAGTCCTTCATTTATCATGATGGATTTTGAATCTTTTTACAATGGTGGATTTCAAATTCTCACTCTGTCGTGACAAATTTTAGGCCCTCTCTCTACCATGATAGGTCTTAGATCTTCCTACTACAGTAGGCCTCTTGAGATTTGCTCCTAAAGAGACATTTGTTTTGATTATGGGAGGAAGAGAGATCAATCTCCTCCTTATAAATCCTCTCCCCCTATAGAGTGAGGTTCATTCCTCCATATGAGCCTCTAGAGTCTGGGGTCTTTCGAGCCTCAAGTATTCTCAGCCTCACCCCTAGGGCCTACTTAAGAGCATCTTCCCCACTCACCCCAATTCCTAATAAGGCGGGTCAATCTTCGAGTCTTTTTTCTCGGCATTAGTTCTTCTCTTTTGTTTCAGGTTAGGATGTCTATCCTCTCAGTCAATCGAGGTTTGTGCTCCATCTTTGGATAGTCTTAAATAAAGGAGGTCAGGTCCTCTTTATCAAAAGGGGCCTCTCCCATGAACTTGAGGGTTCTTTTGGGAGGAATTAAACTCTCTTTTCTTCCTTCATGGATGGTACTTTAAAAATATATCTTTTGACTGATACCCTAGGTCTAGTAGGATAACATTTGGTGCCCGGGGGGGTAGCCTTTCCCGCCTACAATATTCGAGGCCTTAGGGATAAAACTTCTTTAAATTAGTGATATACCATGTTTTCGGCAATATCACACCCTATGTTGTCCCAAGGTGACATATTCTATCTTGGATGACTTTGATGACTTAGTAGGGCCCTTCCTAATTTAGTGCTAGCTTCCCCTAGGACCTAGTTGGGTCATTAATCTCAGCCTATCGGAGCACCAAGTCCCCTAGTCTGACCCCCTAACCCCCGCGGGTGAATTCCTTAGTCATAAAGCATGGCCACCGTCCTTTTGTATCTCAGCGATCGTAGATGTGCTTTGGCTTTGACTTCATCAATTAGGTTGAGTCTAGCTCAAAGTCCCTTTTTGGAGGTTTCTTTGTCAAAGCTCTCTAACCCGAGGTGTTAAGAAAACTATCTCGGGTGGTAGAATAGCCTCTATATCAAATGCCAAGCTGAATGATAATATTTCCAACTTAATCTTGAGTGTCATTTGGGAGGCCTACAAGATGCTTAGCAACTCGTCCACTAAGGTGCCTTTCACTTCGATGATTCACTTTATCAATTCTTCAAGGATGGCTCAATTAATGACCTCGATGGGACTATTGATTTGAGGATGAGCTACCAAGCTAAACCTTAACTAATTATTGTAGGACTGACTAAACTCTTTTGAATTTCACATTGTTGAATTGAGTCTCATTATCAGTGATGAGGGCCCTTAGGATTCCAAAGCAGTTAATGATATTTTTTTCATACGAACACCTCTATTTGCTTCTTGGTGATTAAAGCTAGCAGCTCGACTTCCACCCACTTCACAAAATAGTTTACTCCTATAATGTGGAACCTCCTTTGCTGAGAAGCTAGTAGAAAGGGTTCCAAGATGTTTATGCCTTACTGGAGAAAAGGTCATGCGTAATCAATCAAGCTCAGAAGGATCATCAACAGGTGCAGTACTCGAGTAAACTTTTGGTCCTAGTGGCACCTCTAAACGTAGGTCATTACATCCTTGCACAATATAGCCTAGTAGAACACTTACTGAAGCACCTCGAATGCAAGAGCCCTTTCACCTATGTGCTTTTCATAAATATATTTGTGCATCTTAACGAGCACTTTCACGACTTCTTGTAGTGTCAAGAACCTAAGGGTTGACTGAAGGACTTGTTGTACATGCTGTAATCATTGATAATTTCTTCATTAACATAAATTAATTACTATAAATAATATATTACTTTATTATTAACTTTCATGTTTGCATATTATAGTTAAAAAATAATTAAATTTGATTTTCTTAATCATGTGGATAAGTTAAAAATTTTACTAATCAATTAGATTATTAAATTATTTATTTTCTGATAAGTGATATGATTTTTAAGAAGTAAATAGTAAACATTTCATTTTTATGTGTGAACCATGATAAATGAATATTATGTTTCTATCTTCGTGTGTGAAAGTAAAATAAAAATAAATTTAAAATAAAAATTAAATATTTACTTACATTTTGAGGAGATTTCATCTTCTCCTATATAAGGAGGCTCCTCTTCTCTCATTTTTCACCAAGCCTGATAATGGGAGGATTGAGGAGAGGACTTTTCGAGGAGATGATCTCGAGGAAAGGATAGCTAAGCAGAGATAGGATCCCTTCTTTTTTTAATTAGCTTTGATTTATGTTTTAAAATATTGATATTGGGATTATTTTAGTTTTTGAAAATATAATAATATTTTAATTTTAAAATTTTTATTATTAATAAATAATGATAATTGATTCGTGATATTAGAATGGTTATTTGATTGATATTGATCTCTTAAACTTAAGTAAGTTTTAATATTGATTTAACTATTAAAATTTTTATTTTTTAATTAATGGTTATAATTTATTTAATTAGATATATTTGTGTTTTAAGAATTATGTGTGAATTTTTATGATTTAATTAGTTTTAAATTTAAGATTATGAATTTAAATTCTTTAATTCATGGATTTAAGTTATTCTTTGATAATTTAGATTTTTAAAATCTAATTTGATAAAAGGATTCTAATTGGGGTCTGACTTGAGTTAAGTTGATATATCAGACTAGATCGACTCAACTAATGTGGTTATGTACGACTCAGCCTATGTGGCTAAGTATTGTTCAGCTCATGTGACTAAGCATGATCCAACCCATGTGGTCAGATAGAAGTTAGTCCATATGGTAATGCATGACCTAGCCTATATGGCCAAGCATGACCAAACTATTTGGCCAGGTACGATCTAGTCAATGTAGTCATGTACGACCTAGCCCATATGATAAGGTATGATATAATCATATGTCCAAGCATATGTCAACTCATGCGGCTAGGTATGACCCAATCTATATAGTTAGACATGACCCAAAATCATGTGTCTAGGTATGACCCAACCCATGAGCCAAGCATGACCCAGTTTAGTGGTAAGACTTAGCCTAACTTATATGAGTGAGGCTTAGCCTAATCCATAAAGTTAAGTCTGTCGAGCTATGCGATTGGCGTCAGACATATCATCACTCCTCTATCTAGCCTGTTGTACCTCAACTTAACTTATTACTTGGGACAGACACGTGCAGCACATGTGACTCATCCAAGACTCAAGTGGGTTGGTTCAGTTTGGGCTAGCACTATATGATATATTCTGATTTTTCTCTTCCTTTATTAGTTTGAGCTCTTTAATTGACTGAATCTGATAGGTTTGATCGGTTAAAGTTAGTTTAGGGTGATTCCAAACTAACTTGACTAATTCAAACCTACTCGACCTAATCGAGATCAATCAAATCTAAATTAGACCAGTCTATGGTGATTCCAGACCGATTCTATAAGGATTTGAGGTTGGTTCTGTTAGGTCATAATTGAATTGAATTTGGTTTAAGTCAATTGAGCTATTTCAATTAGGATTTTGGTTGATTGAGGACTATTAAGAGATTGATGTTTTAAGCCTTTATGATTTGATGAATTTAAAAGTTTTATTCGAATATGTCATTTGAAAATAATTATTACTTTTTTACTTTTTTAAGTTTATGATATTGACACAATTATAACCATGTAGTAGATGTAACTAGGCTAGTGGTTTACATTGAAAGTGCAACTTATGAAAGGAGCTGCGGGCCCATCATAGTGCAGAGCCACCAATGGACATAGTCTAGTAGATCATACATAAAGCATGATCTCTTATAATATTTGATCATACTATTTCTTGGATGTATGTGTGAAAGAATGAATGAATGTAAATGAATGATCATGGATATTTATGTATCTCTGCCAAGGGCAGGTATGACGATTCCCTTTGGGGATTAGCAGATCGTCAGACGTGATGGTTAGATGGTTCCTCCATTTGTTGTTGGGAGGAACGTATCCCCTCTTGGGCCGGTGAGGGATGATACCACTCCATCCACTGTTGGGAGTGCGTTATGGATTATCTCCATCTACTATTGGGAGAAATTCATCCCGCGGAGTATGTCTCTCCATCCGCTATTGGAAGAGTAAACCATCGGGTGTGATGTATACATTTGTTACCTAGTTATTATGTATGTGTTGCATGTGACTGATGCATGATTTTACTTAAGAAATTATCATCATTTTTCTGATGCATAAGTTTTATGATGAATTGATATATTATTATTTTTTATTAAATTATTGATATTTGTTTCAAGAATGTTGGATTATTTTTATGATTTTTTTGAGGTTCCTACCAGCATGTGTGATTGCTGATATGTTTTTATCTTATATTTATTTTTAGTATAATCTATAACTTTGTAATAGATCTGAAGCTTGGGTGGACCCTACCAAGAATATATAGTCCTTTCCTTAATTAATAGAATATTTACTATTGTAAAAATAAGAATTCAAATCCAAGGATGAAAAAAAGAGAGAGTATATTTTGTAAATTAAATTTCATAAATCTAGGATGTGACACATACGATTGTTAATTACACAATACCATGGTCAGCAATGAGTGTCCTATCTTTTTTGTAGCATAATACCTCTTCGATCTAGCTCGGTTCCTCCTTAGTCATGGTCATGTCATGCTCTTTGATGGTTCGACAACCTTCTCTCAAAACTCAGGTATAGGCTAACCTAGCTAGTGTGTCAGCATAGATATTTTTTTACGTGAGATACTTATAGCACACTAAGTCAGGAGAAGCTTTGGGCTAATCGTCACACCTCAACAAAGTACTTTAATATAGTCCTATCTCAGGCTTCATATCTCTCCTCAACTTGGCTCATGACTAGTTGTGAGTCATTGAACAATGTCAATTCCTATGCTTGGAGCTCTCGATAATAAATGGGTCTTTGGACTCTTGAGTCATCTCGCAATAATACCGAGGTAACAGCTTGCTTGGTGATAGCGAGATAGAGGCTGAGAACCTTGCCTACAATGGAGGAGGAGAGTTGCAGCAACTAGATAAGGTGTACTTTAGCTTCTCAAATACCTCTTGGCACTTCACGGTCCATAATAAACCTTTTGGGTTTTTCAATACCTAGAAGAAGGGTAGGCACTTGTCATCAAACTAGGATAGGAACTGACTAAGTACTACTATTCGCTCTATTAACTATTATACTTTTTTTATCGATCGAGGTAGATGCATTTTTGATATGGCACCAACCTTTTCAGGGTTTGTGTCTATTTTTTTCTAGTGAATAATAAATCTAAGAAATTTTCCTAAGCTAACTCTAAAAGCACACTTGGATGAGTTGAAGTGCATGTTTATCCCTTTAAAACCTAAAACGTCTTGGCCAAATCCACTAGATGCGAGTCGATTGTTTTGTTTTTGACTATTATGCCATTTAAATACACCTTGATATTTTTCTGATTAATTGCTTGAATATTTTATTCACCATCCTTTGATATGTCGCTCCTATATTTTTTACTCTAATGACATGACCCTGTAATAATATATGCCTCGGTTCATGATAAAGGAGGAATGCTTTTGATCCCAAAGTGTCATCTTTATTTGGTTATATCTGAAAAATACATCCTTAAAGGTGAGGAGCTCATGGCCTAAGGTAACATCAATCAACTGATCGATCCGGGAAAGAGGGTAGTTATCCTTTGGACATGCTTTATAGAGATCAATGTAATCAATACATATTCTCTAATTTTCATTAGATTTTTTAACTAATACATCATTAGCAAGTCATTGGGGGTACTACACTTTTGGAATAAACTGTGCTCTTAGTAGCTTGTCCACCTCATCGCTAATTGCCTATCGGTCTTCGGGAGCAAACTTATGAGATATTTGCTTCATAGGTTGAACCTTGGGAGAGATGTTCAGGTGGTGTTGGTTCACATTGGAGTCTATTCTTAGCATGTCTCTTAATGACTATGTGAACACCTCAATATTTTTCCTAAGAAAGTCGAGTAGCTACACTCTCTTCTCCTCTAAAGTGTCACCCTGACCTTGATGACCCGATCAGGAGGGGCCTTGTCTAGAGGTTCCTCGACCAATGTCCCAATTGGCTCCAGATATGATAAGGGCTTAATGAAATCTCAGGGGTCCAATGTTGGTACCTCAGGTTGGGCCTTCTTTGTAAGGAGACTACCATAAGATAACACTAACGTGACTCCTCCGAATTGCTCCTCAGCTCCTTGACGTTAATTCTTATTGGGAACTTAATCACTATGTGATAAGTTGACACCACAGCCCTCAACCTATTGAGTATGGGTTGACCTATAATTACATTGTATGCCAAGGGGATATCTGATAGCAGATAAGATTTCCTCAAACTGTATGAGGAAATCCTGCTGGTTTGTTGAGGGAAATCCTCCCTTCTATCCATTGGTTTGTTGGGGGAAATCCTCCCTCATATCCTGTATAAATATAATTCATATTGTACTAATCAAAATAAGCTTTCACGATTATATTTTTATTCTATCATGGTATCAGAGCATCTTGTCTAGGGCAAGCTCACTTCTCACCGACTCTTCCCCTCCGCCCCCTGCTTCCTCTATTTCCATGGGCGAAAGCTTTCTCTCTGCCGTTCCGGCCAGTGGACCACCCCCTCTACCACTACCTCTTGGTTGTGACCTCTCCACCGCTGTCGCTGCCAACAACCATCTCCGCCCCTGCTCTTTCCCCCTGTGACCATCGCCGTCGCAACCATCGATCTCGGCAACAACTATTGCTGCTTCTCAACCCACGCACCTCCCCTGTCGCTGCTTCAACCGGTGGCCACGCAAACCATCACCATCGTTGTCCCCTCGGCCAGCGATCTCTTCCTCCTCGCTGCCTCAACCGTAGTGATCTATAGCCGCAGTCGCCCCTATTCTTCTGTGAAACAAAAGGCAAAAGAACGTAGCCACCGACCTTGGCACCCATCGCTGCTGTTGCTCTTTCCTTCCCCCACCCCCCATGCAACCCCACCGTCATAGCTCTCCGGCCCGCGACCACTGCCATCGCAGCCTCCGGTCGTGCGATCATCCCACCAGCTATTGAAGCGTGAGAAGGGCCGCCACTGCTGCTCCCAGCCATGCCACCACCGCTACAATCCGTCGAGCCCTTACAACGGTAGCATTCTCATCTGTGGTGCGATAGAAGCAGAGCACTCTTTATTGTCGTCGTCCTACTATCTAAGTCGCGCTGCCGACGTCTTCCTCAAATTCTCTTCACTCTCCTGTGAATGACGCTCCTAAAGGAGGCACAGGTGCTGCATCACCCTTCTAATCATAGCAGCTCATCGGCACTCCCTCCAGTGACAAGACCCCTGCTGCTCGCCTCTATTGCCCGGTCGTCTCCTCCTTCTCTCACTGCCTACTATTGCGCTAACCAGCGGACAGCAGGACGCAAGCACCCCCACCTTATTCCTACGGAGGCAGAGCATCTTGCTTCGGTACAACACCCCTTCTCCTTTCCCGAAGGTGCTGCATCTCTCCTTCCGGTGTAGATCAGTGTCGTCTGCACCTAGAACTCGAAGAGGTCCTCGTCCAGTTTAGCACTTTGCTACCTGGTGTTTGAGGAGGTCTCTTTCAATTGACCGTTCTGCGTGGGATACATCATCACCATTACCACGTGAACAAGTCGAGAGGCCTATCAACAACCTCAGAATGTCTTCATCATCTTCTTCTAGTATTCCAATTATTATTCCTGCAGGAAATCATAGTGCTTCTCTACATACAGGACTTAACTCCATCAATGCTGTCACGCTAATCCCTTTTAAGTTATCAAAATATGACAACTATGCATCTTGGCAAGCTCAGTTTTCTAACCTCTTATTTGGATATGACTTACTAGGCTACGTCGATGGCTCTCTCAATTATCCACTAGCAATGATGAACATCCCCAACGAACCCAGTCTAGTACCAAATCTAGCTCATAAACTATGGTTACGTCAAGACCGTCTCATCCTTCAAGCTATTCAAGCATCCATTGCTGGATCCATCATGTCATTAATATCTTCATGTGCAACTGCTGTAGAAGCATGGTGCAAGTTGCAAACAACCTTGGCAAATCATTCGTGTACTTGCAAGCTCAACCTTCTCTCTAGTCTAATGAAAATAAAATAAGAGGAAAGTATCATTGCTGATTATCTACAAAATATTAAAGTTATCATCAATGACTTGGCTTTGATAGGTCATTCCCTCTGTGATGAAGAAGTGATAATCCATACCCTCAATGGCCTAAGAGATGAGTATAAAGAATTGGTAGCCGCAATTCGAGCACGCGACTCACCAATGTCATTCGAAGAACTTTATGATAAGTTGACTGACTACGAGATATACTTGAAGCACGAGGATAAGTTGGCCGGACCAACCATCATAGCTCAAGTTAGTCAAAAGTCCAAGAGGCAAAGCAACCAGTACAAGAAGAATATCAACAAAAGTTTGGTCAAGATGACTCTTGACCTATGGGTCCCCAACAAACCTCCTTTCCTCCACCTTATCAATATCTATATTAAGGTAGTAACTCCAAAACAAATATGCAGGATGTAAAGGAAGTTACAACTCCTCTCTCTACTAGTGAATCACTCAAATTATGTGATGGAAGCCCTACTTCAGACACTACTCAATACCGATAAGTACTTGGCTTCTTATAATACTTGGCTCTCACCCGTCCAGATATCTCATTTACAGTCAATAAACTGTCTCAATTCATGCACCAACCATCTACCACGCATTGGTCTGTCGTCAAATGAATTTTACGATATCTTAAAGGAACCCTTCATCATGACCTCTTTCTCCGCAAACACACCCCACTTAATCTCCATGCCTTTGCTGATGCTGATTGGGCGAGGAACTTTGATGATAGAACTTCTACATTATGGTATATTATTTTCCTTGGAGCTAATCCTATCAGTTGGAGTTCTAAGAAGCAAAAGACAGTCACGCAGTTTGCAACTGAAGCTGAATACCGTGTCATTGTTATAGCTATTACTGAACTCAATTGGGTCACAAATCTCCTTAAGGAACTCAACGTCAACTTTACCCTTCCTCCTATAATATATTGTGATAATATTGGAGCTACCTACTTATGTGCCAATCCAATATTCCACTCATGCATGAAGCATATTGTCATCGACTTCCACTTCGTGCGAGATCAAGTTGTCAGACATCAACTATGTGTCTCTCACGTACATATAGTTAATTAACTAGCAGACTCACTCACGAAGTCTCTTGCCCATAAAATATTTTTATTATATTGATCCAAGATTGGTATCCTTAATAGGAGCACCATCTTGCGAGGGCATGATAACGGATAAGATTTTCTCAAACTATATGAGGAAATCCTACTGGTTTGTTGAGGGAATTCCTCCCTCCTATCCATTGGTTTGTTGAGAAAAATCCTCCCTCATATCCTGCATAAATACAACTCATATTGTACTAATCAAAATAAGCTTTCACGATTATATTTTTATTCTATCAATATCAACCACCATAAACTTGGTCATCAACATTTGAAGTAAGGTTCATTGTCGAATGTGATGTGTAGGCTCTAGTCCCGAGAGGAGAGATGGAGTCACACATGAACCCCATCGGTGAATAAGCTATAGGAGTAAGATTATTAGTCAAGAGCCTAAGTTTTTGAAAAGTGTCAAAGTAGAGAATATCGATAGAGCTACCTATGTCGATCACGACCATCCTTACTATGGTATTAATTATTCTTACGGAAACCACCAAGGCATCATCATAGTTTGAGTCGAGATATTCTATCGTCTCATCCTTGAAGGTTATTTTCGAGTGGTCTTCTAACCTCAAGTGTCACATCCTAGATTTATAAAATATAATAAATAATTATTTTATTATTCATAATTTATAAAATACACTCTTTTTTCTATCCTTAAATTCAAATTCTTATATTTACAATAGCAGATATTCTATTAACTACAAAAAGGACCATATCTTCTTGATAGGGTCACAAGTCTCTTCCACCCAAGCTTCAGATTTATTGCAAAGTTATAGATTACTCTGAAAATAAATATAAGGTAAAAACATATCAGCAACCACGCATGCTTGTAAGAATATAAAAATAATCATAAAATAATCTTCAATATTTGTAAAACAAATGTCAATAATTTAATAAGAAATGATAATATATCTATTCATCATAAAATTTATATATCAGAAAAATAATAATAATTTTTTATGTAGTAAGCAAAATCATGCATCAGCCATATGCAACACATACATAATAACTAGGTAACAAATGCATACATTATGCTTGATGGTGTACTCTTTCAATAGCAGATGGAAAGACATATTCCATGGGATGAATTCCACCTAATAGTGGATGGAGATAATCCATATCGCATTCCCAACAATTAATGGAGTGGTATCCCTCCTCCTAACAGTAGATGAAGGAACTATCTAACTATCACGTCTGACGATCTGCTTATCTCTTAAGAGAATAGTCATACCTACCCTTGGCAAGAATATATAAAGATCCATGATCATTCATTTACATTCATTCATTCATACATGCATCCAAGAAATAATATGATTAAATATTATAAGAGACCATGCTTTATGTGTGATCTACTAGACTATGTCCATTTGTGACTCCATACTAAGATGGACCCGTAGCTCCTTTCATAGGTTTCACTTTCAATGTGAATTACTAGCCTAGTTACATCTACCAGGTAACAATCATATTAATATCATAAACTTAAGAGAAGTAAAAAATCAATAATCATTTTCAAATAACATCTTTAAATAAAATATTTAAGTTTATCAAATCATAAAAGCTCGAAACATCAATCTTTTAATAGTCCTCAATTAATCAAAACCCTAATTGGAATAGCTCAATTGACTTAAATCAAATTTGATTCAATTATGACTCAACATAACCAATCTCAAATCCTTATAGTACCAATTTGAAATCATCATAGATTGGTCTAATTTAGATTTAATTGATTTTGATTAGATTAAGTAGGTTTGAACTAGTCAAGTTAGTATAGAATTATCCTAAATTGACTTTAACTGATCAAACCTATTTGATTTAATCAATTAACAAGCTTAAACCAATAAAGGAAGAGGAAATTAGATTATCGTATAGTGTTAGCTTAAACAGAACCAATCCACCTGAGTCTTGGATAGGTCACATGCGCTGCACATACTTGTCTCAAGTAATAGGTTAAGGTATAACATGCTAGATAGAGGAGCAACGATGTATCTAATGCCAATCACATAATTGGGCAAGCTTAACTTTATGGACTAGGCTAAGCCTCGCTTATAAATTAAATTGAGCCTTACCATTGAATTGTGTCATGCTTGGCTCAAAGATTGGGTCATGCCTAGACACATAATTTGAAGTCGTGTTTGATCATATGGACTAGGTCATACTTAACTGCATTAGTTAGTATATACTTGGCCACATGATTAGGTCATACCTTACCACATGGGCTGAGTTGTACATGGCCACATGGATTGGATTATACCTGGCCACATAGACTGAGTCATGCCTAGTCATATGGGTTGATTGTACTTTAGTCATATGGGCTGGGTCATATATAACCACATGGGCTAAGTCGATCTATTGGCTTAGTCGATTTGGTCTAATAGATCAACTTAACTTAAGTCAAACCCTAATTAGACTCATTTTATCAAATTAGATTTTAATAATTTAAATTATTAAAGAATAACTCAAATCTATGAATTAAAGAATTTAAATTCATGATCTTAAATTTAAAACTAATTAAATCATAGAAATTCATACATAATTCTTAAAACATAGATATATCTAATTAAATAAATTAAAACTATTAATCTAAAAATAAAAAAATTTAATAATTAAATTAATATTAAATTCACTTAAGCTTAAGAGACTAATATTAATCAAATAGTCATTCTAATATCATGAATCAATTATCATTATTTATTAATTATTAAAATTTAAAATTAAAATATTATTATGCATCATAAAATTATAACAATCCCAATATCAAGATTTTAAAACATAAATCAAAGCTAATTTAAAAAAAATGATCCTACCCCTCCTCGACTATCCTTTCTTTGACATCATCTCCTCAAGAAGTCTTCTACTCAATCCTCTCATTATTAAGCTCGATGAGGAATAAGAGAAAATGAGCCCTCTTATATAGGAGAAGATGAGATCTCTCTAAAAGGTAGGTAAATATTTAATTTTTATTTTAAATTTATCTTTATTTTACTTTTATACACAAAGATGGAAGTTAATGATAATGTAATATATTATTTATAGTAATTAATTTATATTAAGAGAGAAATTATCGGTGATTACATTATATGCTTCTCGATAGTGGCTCAAGCATAGGTTTTGTGACTCGAGGTATTGTCCCCTCCCGAGATAGGTCCTCCGATGATGATGTCAATCTACCTCTCTACTAGGCTTTGAGGTTGGGGCGAAAGTTTTCAAGGTCTTCAAAAGAATCTCCCAAGGTGCCTCTAATGAATGAGCTCCTCGATTTGTTCCTTCAAATTATGATAGTCTTTCGTATCATGGTCATAGTCATAATGGAAGCAATAATACTTGGATTAATCCCTCCTTTCCAATGGTATCTCTAAGAAGGCCTCAATTCTTATCATGTTAATGGGGTCAACTAAGGTCATAGGCGAGGCTACTCCGGTCGATCTTGTTTTCTTTGTTGAGGCGATATTGGGGTTGGAACTAATAGTATTCGCACCTACCGTAGCCTCTTACACATCTCCTTACAGTTACTTGAGATTATCACCTTGGCAACTATGTATTGATTGGCCCTTTAGAAAACCTCGAGTTTGATCATCAACTACCTCTCCACTAATGATCAAAAAGGGTGAGATGGTTTGAGCCCCATCATAAAAGACTTGAATCACAAGTGATGGATGAGCTTCTTACATGCTTCAGATTTCATTGGTGAATCGAGCAATGAAATTGAAGAGTGTCTCTTCCTCCCCTTGCTTGAATCCAAGCAACATTATCGTCGATAGCCTCGAGCGTACATTCCTGAGGAAGTAGAGTTTGAATTCCTTTACAAGCTAAGCGAAGGAGCCGATCAAGAGTGGCTTCAGATGAGTCTACCACTCTCGTGTTGGGCCTCTCAATATCACTAGGAATGTGCAACACATCATAACATCCGAAGTGCCTTAGAGAGACATTTAGGTGCAAAAGGCTACAGTGTGTTCAACTAGGTTGGTATTACTATCAAAAGCTTCCAGTGATGGGAGATGGAAGTTAATCGAAATTGGTTCCTCTTGGATGTTCTAGGTGAATAGGGATCAACCCGAGGTGAGATCAACCGGATTCTCCCTCTTAGACTATTGGAACTCCCATCACATCTTATCTAGGCATTGGTCGATTTGCCTCGGTTGGAGCCTCAATAAGTCATCTATTTAATCCACTGATTAGATCTCAAATTTGAGTAGAGCAAACCGGTGGTGCGATGATGCATTGAACTCTACCATTGGGGAGTGAGGTACTCCCTGTACTAGTTGTTTTGTAGACATCAGACAATCCTAAGATGCTAGCATTATATCGGTCAGGGGGATTTCGATAGGTGTCAACACAAGTGATAGTTGAGGTGTAGACCATGGCTAAGATGGTGACACCACTTGTTTGACTAACTAAGGCAAGAGCAGGACAATAGACTCGAACATGCTTGTAAGCATTTGCACCTGATGGATGAGGTTTAAGAACACCATTGTGAGGACGAGCATGTGGCTCGAGTTCATCCTTAGGGGTGAAGGGTTGGGTCATTGAACAAATGCTAATATCTCATCGACGTTTGTGTCAAAGTAGATGCATCTATATATGGAACGGATGATAGTTATCCCTTCTAAGTAAAAGTGCTATGAGTTAGAGGTAGGGCCTCATCGCTAGAGCGTTCATTTAGAGGATTAGTGAGTGGACATTCTTATGACATCAAACCCTTCTTCTAGAGCCAAAATGTTAAGAGAAAATATCGTTAATATTTTGGTCAGCCCAATGTAATCTGGACCCATATGCATAGGATTGTCCGAATATAATCTCGAGATACCATCTACGCAAAGACCGAGGTTGAAAGAGGTTTCTTGACTCGAACACTCAAGTTAATAATAAAAGGTATATAAATATGAGCACGAGTAGTTAAGAGAAATCATTTCCCTTTATTTGTGTTAAAGGCAAACTTTTATATCTAGTCGTAAACTTACGAGCACAAAGGAAACTTACGATTATCGTTCTTCTCATAAATGATAAGAAGGAAACTTATAGTTGCCTATCTCATCATTAATGATAAGAAGAAAATTTGTGATTATTTTTCTTTGTCATAAATAACAAGAACAAAAATTTCATCTTATCTTTTCTTACTGGGTGTAGGAACGATAGTTCCTTTGGTAGAAGGCTTATGACTACGCTTACTAAAGGGAGGAGGGGTTGTAGATGATTGATTACAATGGTAGAACAAAAAAGATTAAATGTAGTAGCTAAATATAAGAGGGGACAAATTTTTTGGTAGTAATTACTAATATTTAAATATATTTTGACTATTTGATTAGCATACTGATTCAAAGTCAATTAAGATCATACTTAGCATCTATTTTAGCATGGTGTTGGAAAGTTCGAGTTCACTTGATTCAGGATGCGCAAAACCTCACAAAATTTGAATTTGGGCATGCTTAACAAAGTCTCTTCAAAGCTAGCTTTTGATTAGGTCGTGTCAGTCAACAGCCCAATGCATAGACTGTGAATCTCCTTAGAACATATCTGAGAGGTCTTTTTTAAGTGAAGTTTTTGACAATTATGTTAAATGTCATGGTTTAATACTGGAAACTGTTATCAAATATGAAGAATATGAGCCTGAGTGTGGTTGTAACGTTCCACTAGTCAAGTCATATCAATCACGTGATGATCAGATACCAGTAATGTGACACTGAGATAGCATAGTATCAATTACATGATGCTGTGGTTTCGGTCATCATCTAAATCTCATTCTTATGTTATTACTCGCATACCATCAGAACTGCACATATTATTAAGATCCTTTAGGCCTAGGAATCGTTTAAGACCAGGAGCATTGATTCTGATGCATGCAGGCTAAAGCGAGGGATTGGAATTCCCTAGTGAAGTGTTCGGAAACTGCAGAGACATTCAATATAGTAACTTCTGTAAGCAGATCACCAACTTCACCGTTTGGGGCGCCGCACTCGTCACGGGAATCCCACGCAGGAAGGAATGCCAGTTCATTCTTAGGCAAAGGGAGCGCCCCCTGTTGATTCTCTAACACTACAGCACCCACTTCGAAGAGTTTGGTCAGAGGATTCGAGGGGCTTGAAGACTCTCATGGCCGTTCTCGGTGATCCCAGTCGACGGCGGGCGCCGCTGGCGTTAGAAACCCTGCTCTTGCTCCTCGTAGCCGCCGTAGCCGTCATCGGCTTGTGCGCGACGGCGGCCGCGAGAAAGAAGAGAAACCGTAGTGATAAGCAAACGGGGGAGGTGCTTCTGTCGACTTGGAAGGCTCTCAAGAAGGCTCTGATAATGTCGCTGCAAGGGGGGGAAGGGGAGGTGGTGGTGGAATCAGAGGTCAGCGAGGTGGAGCTAGAAGCAGAGGGCAGGGGCACGCCAGTGCTGCCACTGTGGAAGAGGAGGATACTGATGGGGGAGAGATGTGAGCTGCCGCAGTTCAGTGGTCTCATTCTCTACGACGAGGGCGGGCGTCCCATCTGCAGCAACTCCAGCCATGGCACTCTTTTTGAGGTGAGCGATAACTCCTTAAGCTTGACTGATCGCCATGAGTGGACGATCAGATCATCCAACTCTCATACATTTGCTGGTTATTCTGCAGATCAAACCAACACCGGCTGTGACCACCCTCAAGGATTTGCTTTAATTGCTGTGTGGTTTACGGAATTTCTTGAGCTGTAGAAGATGAGCAGTGCTTCTTCGGTGGTACTCAAAACATGTGATACATTCTCCGCTGTTTCCTGAAATTTCTGTTGCATACTTGTTACTACAAAACAGAGACGATCGGTGGCATAAGATCTTCTCAATCCTAACTTTGATTGACGCCGCCTATCTTTCTTCTTCTTGTGCCGCCGGTTTTTCACGTGCATGGACGCAATTCTTGACCCTGCGATGACGAACGCGTAGAATACCGCCGAGAGCCCCACGCGGCGAGGACCAGATCAGAAGAATTACCGTAACATTCCACGCCTTTCTTTCGGGAATCAAATTGCCAACCGAGCGTGAGAAAGAGAGAATTCCGAGCATCAAAGAAGAAAATAAAATTGATGCAATTCTCTCTTTCATTTAAACAATTGAATCATGTAATAGATTAGCAAAGAAAAAGAAAGGGGAGGATATATAATGTGAGAATCCATTACAGATCATACATGATTTGAATGTATGATTAAGAAATTTTTTTTTCTATGTATAAATACACAATTGATATTATATCTTTCATAATAAATTTTTTAAATTCGTTATGATATCAAAGCTTTCACTTCCTCACCCTCCCTATTGCTGTTTTATAGCTCTTGTTTCCAGCTTTGGCGTTGCATCGAAGATGAAGACGCGTGACTCATCCCTATTGATCTCCTAGCGTGATCTACTCTACAGTAAATTTATTCTACCTTGCTTATATAATTAGCTCCCTCTAGTAATTGACCTGCTTCTTCGTTGATCCCCCATCAGTTTGGCTCAGTGGGCATTCCCTCTACTCCTACACTAGCACCTACTACCTAGCATCTTCACTGGCATTTCGTCCACTTCTCATTAACCAACAAACTAGCCAACACCTAAGATCTATAATTCATCTCTCAACGATAGTCCACTGCCTTCCACCATACTCTCGATCGCACCATCAACATTCATAATCAAATGAATGACTCAGGAGTGGAAGGAAGATATCACTCTCTTCTTCACATCCTAGATCAGATCGTTGGATGTGGACAAGGCCTCCATGTTCTAGTTTCTAGACCATAGTAGCCAACTACATGCTGACTCTTCAGTCATTGATCTCGCTACTTCTTGGTCGATGACTCCATTGACTGATCCACCTCCAACAGCCGCAACCACTAATGATGCTCGTCGACTTATGATCAAGGGAGATTTGGGAGCGATGACTCTTAGATCTTCATTATTGGTAATTTTGCATATTTGATATCTTCTATCAGATTAGATACTCTCTTGTGCATTTTTTAGATTTGATCTCCTCTAACAGATCAAATATCCATTATCTATGCATCTAAACTAAATCATAAGTTGATATCAAATTTCGTTTATTAGATCATATTATCTTCTCAGCATGTCTTCCTCCTTTATATTTGATATTCTAATTATATTATTTTCTAAGAAAACAATAGCTCATTTCAATCTACAAGACTTGTATCTATCAATAAAACAACTCTAATTCTCTTCAATCTCTCCAAAGGCAACAACTATGTATCTTGGCATGCACAATTCACCAATCTCCCTTTTAGATATAATCTATTAAGATACATTAATGACTTTCTTAATTATCTACTAGAAAAGATCAAAATGCTAGGAGAACTCATCTTAATGGTAAATCTCAATTATAAGTTATGGTTATGATAATATCATCTAATCATACAAGTCATTTAAGCCTTAATTACTAGCTCTATAGCACTACTAATCTCTTCATACAGCACCATAGTAAAAGCATTATCCAAGTTATAAATCACTCTTGTTAATCATTCTCGCACTTGCACACTAAGTGTTTTATCTACTTTGATAAAAATATTAACAAAAGGAAAATGCTATTACTTATTATATGTAAAATTTAAAAGTTATTATAGATGGTTTAACATTAATATGTCATCCCTTGAGAGATGAAGTCATTGTTTACTCTCAATAGCATTGGAGATGAATATAAGAAATTGACGATAACGATTTAAACATATGATTTACTAATATTATTTGAAGAACTATATGATAAGTTGATTGATATGAAACATATTTGAAATGAGAAGAGAGAATGACGAGATCAACTAATATAGCTTAATTTAATTAAATATCTAAAGGAAAGGGTAATCAAAGTAACAAGAACTTTAATAAAGGATCGAACAAGATGCCTCTTAGATATATGGGTAATACACAAAGTCATCATCATTCATTACACTATCAATTCTCCAATCATGTGACAACTTCAATCTAAACAATTAAAGAAATAACATTAATAATAATAATAACTATAACTATCTTTATTTTTAGCATCCCAACAATAATAATTAGCAAAAAACTATCCTTTGCACCAAATTGGGTACACAGTAAAAGTTTGTTGATATTGACCTAAGCTTATTGTTACACCAATTAGTCTCAAGCAAACATCATAACTACTTCGATTGCTCATCTAAGTAATTGAATTATTGAATCTAATGATTCTCATTATATCATGCCTGATCTACAAACTTTATCCATCCATATCAACTATGAAAGTAATGAAGATATCATCATTGGTGATTATAATGAAATTCTTATCACTCACACTAGTTCTACAATACTTAGTTCATACACAAACACTTTTATACTTAATATTTTATGTGCTTATATTGAAAAAAAACTTTATTTTTGTCTCTCAATTCTATAAATAAAATAACATCTCTATTGAGTTTTGACTTTTTCTTATAAAGGATCTAAGCATGGAGGTACCCTTTATCCAAGTAGCTGTTAACTTAACGAATCATTCAATCAATCGCTCTTCTTCAATTGCTACTTTAATCGATATGTGGCCTCATCGCCTTAGTAGTATTAGGAAATCTGATTAGAGCATCATATGCACAGAGAAAAAATAGAAAATAAAAACCTCATATTTCTCAGAAAAAAGTATTTTATCGTTGTGCGAAGGTTGATGCGCAAAAATCATAAAACTAAAAAATCGCGTGTATCATGTAAGATGTGTTATCTAGGGAGATCATATATCCCTAAATAATCTCAGATTTCTAGGAGAGAATGAAGGAGATCAACTATTCTCCTCTTTAACGGTAATCAACATAGTAGATGTGGCGATGATGCTCCTCAAGTCACAACATAATCTTCCTCTCCACACGCACTACAAGGCTACACTGTGATCAAGAAGAGGTCGAACCTTCTTGCTATCCAGATGTCCCAAACTAGGGCTGCCAACTAAGTAGGAGAGGAGAAGGAGGAGAATAGAAGGGGCGGCTAAGAGGAGACTAGCTTATGCCACCTTTTGATCCCTCTTATTTATAGAGGTTCCTACCACTTAACCCTAATGGATCCTGCTCTATTGGGTACTGGATCTCCATCCAATTACCTAAACCTCTTGAATTAGTAGATCCTTATTCAATAATATCTTATTAGCTTTTATTGAATCTTATCCATATGATTCAATAATACAAGGGCTTATTAAATATCCAATAAGATAGGGGCTCTAGGAGATATCTTATATCTAAATCTCTATTCGTCATAATATCTATCATATGTGTGTGACCCTCTAGGCCCAATATCGAGTTGGTCGTGAGTCACGCCTATCAGTACTCCTTCTGACTTAGTGAATTATTATCTTAATAATAATTCACTTGATTCATCGACTACGAACGTATTATGCTACTACGCCATAGTTATTAGACGATAAAAGAGATCCAATCTATTGAAACTATCTATCCTCAATTACTGTATATCAATAGTCCATCATCCATCTAATTTTTCAAAGATAGTATATGTAACATCCCTCATTTTTGAAAATTTGTAAGCGCTTGTTTATAATGTAAGGACCTATTTATAAATATGAGGATTATTTAATAATTATTTTACACTAAATAATCTTATATTAAAAGTTTATTGCTAGGAACCAAAGTGTGAATCTTAATAATTAGATATGATTTGTGAAAGATTCACATTAAGTTAAAAAAAATGGAAGACATATGTCATTAGCGAACCTAAGGATGGGCCATATGTGTTTATTCAATGGATGACACCTAAGCTTCCATCATGTTTTGGCATATTATTCTCTTTGTATGAGCCAAACCTAAGCAATTAAAGGCACACTTAAGAGAAACTTTGCAGCCAATGTAACTTGAGAAGAGAAGGGAAGAGAAATTGAAGTGAAAGAAGAAGTTTTGCTTTGGCTTGAGGTTTTGCATCAATTTCTCACATTTGGGAATCAAAATTTTCGAAGGCAAGTGTTCTAACCCCATCCTATGGCAATCTTGAACTTTGTTTTCATCTCAATTCTGTTAAATTCGAAAGATTATATCTTTGTATATAATATATCTCCTATTTAGGAATGAACTATGAATCTGAAATTTTTCAAGACATTAACCTTTCTGCATTGTTCTAGCCATAACTTTTTATACCAAACTCTGATTTCAACAAAATAAATTTATCCGAAAATAGACCCAAATATTTTTCTTGTAATTCTAAGATTGTCAAATTTAGATTCTAAATGCCTACTCAAACTGTTATTTCAACTTATCTTATATAATCTATAAAATAGAGACTATTAGTTCTAACCTTTCAATATTGTTTTACTTGTAACTCTCTATCTAAGAATCTGATTATAGAAAATCATATTTCATAAGAAATTAGACTTATAGATCTTTCTTTTGATATAAATATTGAAAGATTTGAGATAAAATGCTTATTTAAACATATGTTCTAATCTGACCTTTGGTTACTAAACTCTTTATAACTCCTTGGTGGAAACTTGAATTCATGAAAAACTTTATTTATCTAAAACTAGATTGATATATCTTTTAAATGATAACTATTTTAAGTAAATTGGGGTATATTTGGTCATTCAGATAGTTCATACAATGTGCCTTTTGAATTCTATCAGAATCAAGCTTTTGTCGATATTACCTATTATTGTTTCATCCCTTTGGAAATTGATTTTAGCTAAAATCCTTCCTTCAATTCAAGCTTCTTGTTATTGCTTTAAATTCTTGTATACTTTTTTCCTTCAATTATTTGTATACCTGAATTTATCATGCAAAGTTTTTGTTCCTATCGAATTGTTTCATATAGGCACATATATGTTTCGTTGTTCCGCATGTGCTTCCAATATATGTCAGTTTTATTGTAAACCTATCCTTTTTTACTCTAGTGGCTGTGAGATTGTCTAGACTTTTGATAAAAATGGTAAAGGGATTATTTAGACCTTTGTCAAAAATGGTAAATAGTATATGCTTAGAGCCCGCGATACTTTATCGGCCCCCTCTAGCTTCATCCAGACATGGATGTATGATACTTCCAGACATGGGAGATTCTGTTTGAGATCCTACTGTACCCTCTATGTTTTTTATATGATATCCAAAGCATTGCTTATGTATTTATATGTGCGCTTTGGATGAGAATGAAATGAATGAACATCAAATATGACATTTGAGCTTCTGTTTCTGATTTGTTATTCTGATATACTCTGAGATATCTCATATACCATTATTATGCTTTAAAAAATGTTCTGAAATCATTTCATATGCTATTTGATATGTTTCAAAATGTTTCATCTATTCTTGATTTGCTCTGAAACATTTCATACGTCATTGTTATATTTCGAAATGTTTCATTTGCCCTTGATTTACTTTGAAACATTTCATACGTCATTGATATGTTCTGAGATATTTCATTTGCCCTTGATTTACTCCGAAATATCCTATGTGTCATTCATATGCTCCGAAATATTTCATATGTTGTTGATATGTTCTGAAACATTTCATACGTTATTGATATGTTCTAAGATATTTTATTTGCCCTTGATTTACTCTGAAATATCTTATGTGTTATTCATATGCTTCGAAATATTTCATATGTCGTTAATATGTTCCAAAACATTTCATATATTATTGTTATGTTCCAAAATATTTCATTTGCCCTTGATATGTTTCAAAACATTTTATGCGTCATTGATATGTTCCGAGATGTTTTATTTGCCCTTGATATGCTCTAAAATATTTCATACGTTAATGATATGCTTCGAAATGTCCTATGTGGTATTGATATACTCTGAAATACTTCTTATGCCATTGATATGCTCTGAAATGCTTCTTATGCCCTCGATATGCTCCGAAACCTTCTATACAGTCATTAATATGCTCTGAAAGGCTTCTTATACCCTTGATATGCTCTGAAACATTCTTTAAGTCATTGATATGCTCCTAAACATTCTTACGCCTATGATATATGCTAGTCATATGTGCCCTGCAAGCTAATTACATGAGTGATAGCACTTGTAACTTAATATGCATTTTTTCTCTTTGCTTATTATTAGGTATTTTATAACTTTATCTTGCGTGTTGCATATATTGTGATGTCCTTGGATCTATGCAATGGGAATCGGATCGTGATGAGATCACGATAATGAGATCGATTCACCTTTAAACACAGACCCTGAATTATCCTGGTCATAGGTTACTCGAGAAGGACATCGAGATAACCGAATAGACTGGTGTGCTGTATACCCGTCCATATGATGGAGGTAGCTGGTTTCATAGCTACTCATGTGGGAACACTAAGGGTACAGTGCAGGTGCTCATTGGAGAATGAGTTCACTGATTGATCCGCCTACAGAATGCTGAATGGTTATTAATACCTCACGTCAGACAGTGATTCCATAGTCCTAGTAGTGTATCTGATCCTTAGACTTGAGACATCAAGGATGTCCTGTATGAGTACTCCACTCTTTGATACCAAACTTATAGGTTTGGAAAGTTTCAGATCTAGTACAATCGGTCATTTGGAGTGGTAGCCAACCTTACGAGGGCTATTGAGTGTCAATAGAGGATCATCCGCTCTCGGTATCATGAGAGGAATATCCCATGTGTTCTTGCTCGAATAAATCCTTAATCAAGGTTATTCAAATTGAGAGAGAAAGAGTTCTCCGAGAGAATCTGATAAGAGCAAGACTCGAGGAGAGATCGTATGGGCCTGACAGCACCGTGCCCGGTATAAGGTCTCTAGGATATTGGATGGATGAGGGATTATAGATACATGATAACTGAGGACATATAGGTCCAAAGGATTGGATTCCCCTGTATCATCTAGGGGTCGCGGCACAGTAGCTTGGTACGTCCACAGTCGATAAGTTAGGTGAATTATTATAGAGATAATAATTCACTAAGTCAGAAAGAGTTCTGATAAGTATGACTCACGGCCAACTCGATATTGGGCCTAGAGGGTCACACACATATGGTAGGTGTTGCGATGAGTAGAGGTTCGGATATGAGATATCCGTTGAACCCCCTATCTTATTGGATATCCATTAAGTCCCTGAATTATTGGATCCTGAGATGAGATCCAATAATTGCTAATAAGAGATTATTGGGTAGAAACCCATTAATCCAAAAGGCTTGGGTGATTGGATAGAGATCCAATCCCCAATAGGGCAAAAAGATCCATTAGTGTTTTAAGGGGGCCTCTATAAATAGGAAGGAACCAAAGTTCTATAGGCTGAGGGTTTCTTTTGGTAGCCACCTCCTATTCTCCTCTCCCCAAAGAGAGAGGTGCATCGTCGTAATTCCTATCGTGTAGATACCGCTAAAGAGGAATATGCTTGACCTCCTTCATCCTCTCCCACAGATCTGCAAGAATTCAAGGATATACAATCTCCCTAGGTATCTTCTTTTACACTTGCAGTTTTGCGGATTTGTTCTTTGATTGTTCTTTGATGCACCGATCTTCGCACGATGACGGAAACTTTCTACGGAAAATATGGGGTTTTGTTTTCTGTTCTTCCGCTGCGCATGTGATGTCGCTCCCATGATGGATTTCCCAATAGTGGTATCAGAGCCAGGTTGTTCGTACAAAGATCGGATCTTAAACTGTGTGTTGTGTTTTGGATCTGCTTTTGATGCCAAAATCGTTGGCGCAAAAGGGCCAGGAAGGGTAGTAACTGTTGCTACCCTTGTTGCGCTCGTGCAGCGACCGCAAGGCTGCTTGCAGCCTTGCTGCCTGCACAGGCAACAGCCGTCGGTCGGCGGGCTACTGGCCGCAGGCAGGCTGCCTACGTCGGCGACCTGCGGCTCACCCACAGGGCCGCCGGCGAGCACTGCGCCCGCGCGCAGAGGCACCGGCGCTGGGCGCCCGTGCCCGTGCCCGTGCCCGCGGGCTAGCGCCGTAGAGGCGCCGGTGCTAGATGCATGCACCCACGGACGCCGGCGGTGGGCGCTCCACCCGCGGGGCAACGGCAGCACCGTCACCCTCCCCGCGCTCAAGGGGCGCCGCCGGTAGGGTGGCGACAACCGCAAACGCAACTAGGTAGAGGGATTAGGGTTTTTGGGCAAAAGATAGTTTTGCTCCTCGAAATTTCAAAAATTTCGATTTCTGTCCCTTTTGACAGAATGACTAAAATACCCTTAAGAATTTTCAAAATTCTAATTTTATCTCTTATGGATGAATGACCAGAATGCCCTTGCGAATTCAAAAATTCCCTTCATATCCCTGATTTCAAAAAAATAAATATGTTAATTAAATAATTTAATTAACTATTATTTTTTTATCTAGTAGTCTTATAAAATAACATATACATGTGATGTATGATGTGGATAGATGATCATGGACCTATGATGTGATGTGTGAACATGTGATTATTATTATTGGGGCCTACGAGCCTCTATTCTTTTCTCATTTATTGTCGAGTCTGCATACCTATAATTATGTTATTATTACATGAGGAGGCGCAGCGGTAGCGTGACTCACGAGGCTAAGACGGACGATCTGACGCATGGAGATGCGTTGAGATGCCAACGGATCCGACGAAATGATATAGACGATCACAAGGCATAGAGATGCGCCGACGTACACATAGATCTTGATATAAGTGATTGGGCCCACTAGCTCGGGCTTGATCATATTAGGATGTGGTCCATGATCATCTGGTGTGATTGCTCATGTGATGTGTGATTAGATATACACATACTAGATATGTATATATATATATATATATTTGCGTGCGATGTAGATATATATATTAAATACATATGTATGTGACACATTATATTAGGAGACCAAACCAAAATTCTCTCCATTAATAATATTAAGTCAGTAAACGTGAGACCATTAGATTGATCCACGTGGCCTTCCATCGTTATAGCTAAGAATCGATTCCTAGTGTAAGTTGAGTTGGTCAAGTCCCTCGAGACTCACCTATATCGCATCTCGCTATCTTATCTATGACATAAAGATGTCATAGGTGACCTGAGGACATGGTATGCTTGGTCGAGTCCCTCGAGAGTATATCACCGAATCAGACTCATCTGGTAACGATGGTGATGACTTAACCGAACATCATGATTGGTCGAGTCCCTCGAGACCATGGTAGTTCGGAGGCCGAACAGGACGGGAATCAAAAGGAGTTGTGATTGGCAAGAGTTGCCTACCTTTACGGGCTTAACGTGATTGGTCGAGTCCCTCGAGGTTACGTTAAGACGTCGATTGGATCTTGATCCCCACTAAAGATCCACCGAGGGTCTCCGATTCACATACTGGAGTGTATTGTGTGTCTCACAAAAAATTAGTGGGAATACATTAAGATAAAATTCCTAATCTTAATTGTTTAAATTTCTGTAAAATCTGCATGTTATTTATTTCTGCTACATCTTTTATTTCAGAAAAATGTTGCTTTCAAATCCTTTACGTGGCATACTTGATGCCAACCGCCTCACTGGTCCAAATTATACAGATTGGCTTCGCAATCTGAGAATCATTCTCACGACGGAGAAAATCACGTATGTCCTTGATACAGTGATCCCTACACCCAACGAAGGGGCAAGCGAGAATGAGATCGCTCGTTATATTAAGTACTTAGATGATTCCACTCTTGTTCAATGTTATATGTTAGCCTCTATGACTACTGAGTTACAGAGACAGCATGAAAATATGGATGCTAATTCCATACTCCTGCATCTCCACAAACTGTTTGAGGAACAAAGAAGAACTCAACGATATGAGATATCAAAAAGTCTTTTCCATGCTAGGATGACTGAGGGGACATCGGTTCAGAATCATATCCTTAAGATGATTGAGTGGATCAAGAAATTCACAGGTCTAGGAATGGTCCTAGAGGATAACCTGTGTGGATCTTTTACTTTAGTCCCTACCAGATTCCTTTTCTCAGTTTATAATAAATTTTAATATGAACAAACTTGAGGTGACCCTCCTAGAGCTCCTTAATATATTGAGAGAAGCAGAGAGCACCATTAAGAAAGAGAAACCAGTTCTTTACACTAGTGAGACCAGAAAGAAAAGGAAGGCTGAGAAGACCCTTAAGAAGGGCAAGGGCAAGGGCAAAATGGGTAAGGCAAAGGTTGCCAAGAAAGACCCAACAAAGGACAAAGGTCAGTGCTTCCACTATGGCAAAGACGGGCATTGGAAGAGGAACTACAAAGAGTACTATGCAAAGAGGGTAAAACAAAAGCTTACAGAAGCTTCAGGTACATTCATGATCAGTCTCTATTTGTCAGAACCTTATGATAACACATGGGTATTGGATACCGGGAGTGCTTATCATATTTGTAATTTGTTGCAGGTTCTGCCAGGACCTAGGAGATTGAATAGAGGCGAGATGGACCTTAAGATGGGCAATGGAGCAAAGGTTGCTACAGTAGTTGTTGGCAAGGTCACCTTACATCTGCTTGGTGGAGCTATTATTGCATTAGATGTTTCCATTATTTTCGTTTCATGTTTGACAGTTATTGGATATAAATTAGTTTTTGAGAACAATGGTTGTTCAATAATATTAGATGATGAGATCATCATGAGAGGAACATTGCATAATGGTTTATATATGCTAGATACAACTCCACATATCATGAGTGTAAGTGAGTCTAAGAGGAAACGAGAAGTGAAGAACCAGACAGGAAAGAGTATTAAAACCCTTCGATCAGATCGAGGAGGTGAGTACTTGAGTACAGAGTTCACCCAGTTCCTCAAAGACCATGGGATTTTATCCCAATGGACACCTCCTTATACACCACAGCTTAATGGTGTATCAAAAAGGAGAAATCGCACACCGTTAGACATGTTACGTTCCATGATGTGTTTCGCTGACCTACCCATCTCATTCTGGGGATATGCCCTAGACACCGCAGTTTACCTTCTGAACATAATTCTAACCAAGTCAATGATGTCTACTCCATATGAGATATGGAATGGGAAGATGCCTGATCTTAAGATTGTTAAGATTTGGGGCTGCCCTGCTCACGATAAGAGACACAACCCTAACAATTTAGAATCCAGAATGAAATGATGCAAGTTCGTGGGATACCCCAAGGAAACTTGTGGGTATTATTTCTATCACCCTGAGGACCAAAAGGTCTTTGTAGCCAAGAGAGCAGTGTTCCTTGAGAAGGAACACATTCTTGGTGGAGACAGTGAGAGCATGATAGAGTTGAGCGAGGTTGGAGAACCTAGCTCAAGCACCATTTCAGAATCTGTCCAGATACCTAACACATAATTTTCAACTTTACATAGGTCCGATAGAGTATCTCATCCTCCTGAGAGATATGTGAGACATATCAGAAGAGAGGATGTTGAGAATATTGATCCTCAGACCTACGAGAAGGCTATTATGAGCATAGACTCTGGGAAATGGCAAGAAGTTATGAATTCAGAAATGGATTCCTTATACTCCAACAAGGTTTGGAACCTAGTTAATGCACCCGAGGGTATTGCACCCATTGGTTGTAAGTGGATCTTCAAAAAGGAAGATTGGAGTAGATGGAAAGGTAGAGACCTATAAAGCAAGGCTAGTGGCTAAGGGGTATCGTCAAAGATAAGATATTGACTATGACGAAACTTTCTCACCTGTAGCCATGCTAAAATCCATTCGAATTCTATTGGCTATTGTAGCACACTATGATTATAAAATCTGGCAAATGGACGTCAAAACCGCATTTCTCAATGGTAACCTCGAGGAGAATGTGTATATGATACAGCCTGAGGGATTCATGTCCAGGGATAACCCAGATAAGGTGTGCAAGTTGCTTAGGTCCATTTATGGATTGAAGCAAGCTTCCCAAAGTTAAAACATAAGATTTGATGACGCGATCAGATCTTATGACTTCGTTAAGAACGAAAATGAGCCTTGTGTGTATAGGAAATTAAGTTAGAGCACTATCACCTTTTTGGTATTATATGTGGATGACATCCTGATCATTGAGAATGATGTAGGAATGCTCTCCACAGTAAAGACTTGGTTATCTAGGCACTTCTCGATGAAGGACTTAGGAGAAGCATCCTACATATTAGGGATACGAATCTATGGAGATAGATCTAAGAGGATGCTTGGCTTGTCCCAATCAAGGTACATAGACACCATTGTTAAAAGGTTTGGCATAGAAAATTTCAAGAGAGGTCTCATACCAATGAGACATGGAATATCACTTTCTATGAGTATGTCCCCAAAGACTCCTAAAGAAAGGGCACACATGGATATGATACAATATGCATCAGCGATAGGATCTATCATGTATGCTATGCTATGTACCAGGCCTGATATAGCGCATGCTCTGAGTGTCATGAGCAGATATCAGACAGATCCAGGTTTGAAGCACTGAAAAATAGTAAAAAGTATCCTTAAGTACTTGAGAATGACTAAGGATCTTTTACTGGTATATGGAAGTATTAGCCTCAGGGTTGAGGGCTACACGGACTCGTGCTTCCAGTCCGATGTCGATGATAGCAAGTCTAATTCAGGGTATGTGTTCACCCTAAATGGAGGAGCAGTATGCTAGAAAAGTTTCAAGCAAGGCACTACTGCTTACTCGACCACAGAGGTGGAATACATTGCTGCGGCAAAGGCAGTAAAGGAGGGAGTCTGGATGAAAAAGTTCATCACAGATCTAGGAGTCATCCTGAGCAGCGAGGAGTTGATTCTTTTATATTGTAATAAATACTGGGTGATTACTCAAATAAGGGAACCCAGGTCTCATCAGAAGTGTTCTGAGGAGGTTCCAACTTATTAGAGAGATCGTGCCCCAAAGAGATGTAGCACTGAAAAGAGTTCCATCCGAAGATAATATTATAGATCCACTGACAAAGTCATTGACTCAGATTGTCTTTGAGCATCACAGAGGTCTGATGAGGATCAGACATATTAGTGATTGGCTTTAAGTCAAGTGGGAGATTGCTAGTCATATATGCCCTGCAAGCCAATCACATGAGTGATGGCACTTGTGACTTGATATGCACTTTTTCTCTTTGTTTATTATTAGGTATTTTATCACTTTATCTTACATGTTGCATATATTGTGATATCCTTGGATCTGTGCAATGGGAATCAGATCATGATGAGATCACGATAATGAGATCGATTCACCTTTAAACACAAACCCTGAATTATCCTGGTTATAAGTTACTCGAGAAGGACATCGAGATAACCGAATAGACTAGTGTGCTGTATACTTGTCCATATGATGGAGGTAACTAGTCTCATAGCTACTCGTGTGGGGACACTAAGGGTATAGTACAGGTGCTCATTGTAGAATGAGTTCACTGATTGATCCGCCTACGGAATGTTAGATGGTTATTGATACCTCACGTCAGACATCGATTCCATAGTCCTAGTAGTGTATCTGGTCTTTATACTTGAGACACCAAGAATGTCCTGTATGAGTACTCCACTCTTTGATGCCGGACTTATAGGTTTGGAAAGTTTCAAATCTAGTACAGTCAGTCATTGGGAGTGGTAGACAACCTTACGAGGGCTATTAAGTGTCAATGGAGGATCATCCGCTCTCGGTATCATGAGAAGAATATCTCATGTGTTCTTGCTCGAATAAATCCTTGACCAAAGTTATTCGGATTAAGAGAGAAATAGTTCTCTAAGAGAATCCGACAAGAGCAAGACTCGAGGAGAGACCGTATGTGCCTGACAGCACTATGCCCGGTATAGGGTCTCTGGGATATTGGATGAATGATGGACTATAGATATATGGTAACTGAGGACAGATAAGCCCAAAGGATTGGATTCCCCTATATCGTCTAAGGGCCACAGTGTAGTGGCCTGGTATGTCCGCAATCGATGAGTTGGGTGAATTATTATAGAGATAATAATTCACTAAGTCAGAAGGAGTTCTGACAAGTATAACTCATGGCCAGCTCAATATTGGGCCTAAAGGGTCACACACATATGGTAGGTGTTGCGACGAGTAGAGGTTCGGATATGAGATATCCGCTGAACCCCCTATCTTATTGGATATCCATTAAGCCCTTGAATTTTTGAATTCTAAGATGAGATCCAATAATTGCTAATAAGAGATTATTGAGTAGAAACTCATTAATCCAAGAGGCTTGGGTGATTGGATGAAGATCCAATATCCAATAGGGTAAAAAGATCCATTAGGGTTTTTAGGAGGCCTCTATAAATAGGAGGGAACCAAAACTCTATAGGCTGAGGGTTTCTTTTGGTAGCCACCTCCTGTTCTCCTCTCCCCAGAGAGAGAGGTGCATCGTCGCAATCCCTGTCGTGTGGATACCGCTAGAGAGGAGGATGCTTGACCTCCTTCATCCTCTCCCATAGATTTGTAGGAATTCAGGGATATACGATCTCCCTAGGTATCTTCTTTTACACGTACAATTTTATAGATTTATTTTTTGATGCACCGATCTTCGCACGATGATAGAAACTTTCTACGAAAAATTTGGGGTTTTATTTTCTGTTCTTCTACTGTGCATGTGATGTCGCTCCCCTGATAGATTTCTCGACAATATGTGCCTAAATACTTCATATGCTATCTGATACATGCCTAAATGCTTCTTATGTTAATGGTATACTCCCCATTTTCTCTCCTTAATTGTTATGAATAAAGTATGATTCGAATGAAATGACCCTTGTGATTTTGCATCTAATGAGATGCTATCTATAAACTTTTGTATTCCTACCTCGTATTTTGATACCAAATTTGCTTGAAAACTATTCTCTTTTGTCATGGATATGTTAGTCGCTTGCTGAGCTCCTTATGCTCAAACCGTTGCTATATAAAATTTTCAGGTTAACTTATCACTCACTAAAAAGCTAGATTTAGGCTGAAGCAATGAAAAGCTAGAAGATTTTAGGCAGATCTTTATTGGTTGATAGGTTTTTGTTATATAAGTACATTTTGCATCTGATGAAATGTTAAGGATAAATCTAAACTTATATGTTGTAAAAGTTAAAAGAACCTCTCGTGTTTATAATTTTGAAATAATAAGTTTAATTGGTATAATGATATGAACTTGTGGTAAATATTGGTTTTGTGATTATATATATTCCCACACATTTGGATTTATGATGTGATTGATGCTTAGTTGAGTTAGCTTTGAATCTCATGAATCATTGAGTGAAGTGGTGTAGGATTATAAACTACACAAGTTTTTGATGGGTGTGAATATACTACTTAAATGATTCTCATGTTCTCAAATGTTTGTATGGATCCTGAGATTGGATTGTGATGAATTTTAATGTTATGGATTTTTAAGACAGGGTCACACCTCTTAAATGAGATTAAAATTCGGGAGGGGGGGGGCATGACAATATATTAGGTATGGTGCTATCAGGCCCATACAGAATCTACTCGAGTCTTACTCTAATTAGATTCTACCAGAGAACTCTTTCTCTCTCAATCCAAATGTCCTTAGTCAAGGATTTGCCTAAGCGAGAACATATAGAATATTTCTCTTATGACACCAAGAGCGGATGATCCTCTATCAATACTCAATTATCCTTAGAAAGTTGGTTGCCACTCCCGATGATCGATTGTGCTAGATTTAAAACTTCTAGACCTATAAGTCTAGTATCAAAGAGTGAAGTATTTATATAGGACATCTTTGGTATCTTAAGTATAAGAATCAAATATATCATTGGGATAACGGAATCATTATCTGACAATGAGGTATCATCAATCATCTAGCATTTCATGAGCGAATTAATAAGTGAACTCATTCTCCAATTAGCACCTACACTACATCTCTAGTGTCTCCACACGAGCGGATATGAAACCAACCACCTTCATCATATGAACAGGTATACAACACACCAATATATCTAGTTATCTCAATGTCCTCTCGAGTAACCTATGACTGGGATTATTCAGAGTTTGTGTTTAAATGTGAATTGATCTCATTATCATAATCTCATCACGATCTGATTCTCATTACTCAGATCCATGGATATTATAATATATGCAACATGTAATATAAAGTGATAAAATATCAATAATAATAATATATAAAAATATTAGGATCAATACAGTACTAAGAGGCGGGGTGTGAATTAGCGCAATGATAAAAACGACGGTTATGATTTGAAAACTTTCAGTTTGATAGAAGCCATACTGAAAATCATTTAACTTCGAAAATATTCATAAGATAGTAGAAAGCAAGTAGACTTGTTTGTAATTAAATAAAAAAGCAATGAAGGTAAACAGTAAAGCACAGAATACATCAGATTTATAATGGTTTGGTCGTTGTGACCTACATCCACTTTCGATTCCTCCTCCGTCGAAGTCACCAACTTCTATTATTGATCTTCTTTTAATAGGTGAAGATCAATCATCCCTTTTACAGATCTCTTCTCCTTTAACAAGTTCAGGTGTTAACCTTTTCATAATTCGCTCACCTCTCTTTATACAAATTTTTAAGCTAGAACTGGTGGAGATGAACACTCACAATTACAATAGTGTTTTCACAAATATCTCAATTTTTTTTACTTTTTTGTATCCCACAAGTACAGAAGTGTGTGACATTTATAGGCCTCAATTGGCTTCAAAAATAAAATTAAAAAATATCTTATCTTAGATTTTCGGGATACTAGCAATACCACTGCTTGTGTCGGGCAGTACCACTACTTGTACTCTTTGACATTGGATAGTACCACTGCCTAGTCTGGCAATACTACCACTAGACAAAATCTTGACTATTGGACCTAAGCGGTACCACCGCCCTGGTAGTTGTTAACTACTAGCGATATTATCACCCAAACCTCCTGGGAGACTGAGCCCTTGGCGGTTCCTATTGGGAAATCCATGGGCGACATCACATGCACAGTGGAAAAATAGAAAACAAAAACATCTTAGATTTTCACAAAAAAGTTTCATTATCGTATGAAAATCGGTGCGTTAAAACTAATCCACAAAATCAAAAATTATGTACGTAGGAAAGATAGTACCTAGGGAGATCGTATATTCCTAAGAATCCTACAAATCCGTGGGAAGGATGAAGGAAGTTAAGTGTCATCCTCTCTAGTAGTGATCCACATGGTAGGGACTACGAAGATGCCCTTCTCTATAGAGAAGAGAATAGGAGGTGGCTATCATGAAGCCCTAGCCTATGAGCCTTTGGTTCCCCCCTATTTATAGAGACCCTTTGTTAACCCTAATAGATCCTGCCCTATTGGGTACTAGATCTCCATCCAATTACCCAAGTCTCTTAGATTAACGGGTCTCTACCCAATAATCTCTTATTAGCTCCTATTGAATCTCATCCATGGGATCTAATAATTTAAGGACTTATTGGATATCCAATAAGATAGAGGCTTTGGCGGATATCTCATATCTGAACCTCTACTCGTCGCAACACCTGCTATATTGTGTGACCCTCTAGGCCCAATATCGAGCTGGCCGTGAGTCATATCTGTTAGAACTCCTTCTGACTCAGTGAATTATTATCTCCATAATAATTCACTCGACTTATCGACTGCAAATATACTAGGCCACTACGCCATAGTCCTAAAACGATACAAGAGAATCCAATCCTTTAAACCTATTTGTCTTCAGTTACCATATACCTATAGTCCCTCATCTATCTAATATCCTAGAGACTATATATCGGGCATAGTGCTATCAAGCCGATACGGTTTCCAATCGAGTCTCACTTTAATCGGATTCTCCCGGAGAACTCTTTCTCTCTCATTTCGAATGACCTTGGCCAGGGATTTGTCTAAGAAAGAATATATGAAATATTTTTCTCATGAAACCAAGAGTAGATGATCCTTTATTGACACTCAATAGCTCTCATAAGGTTGGTTATCATGCCCAATAACCGATTATACTAGATCTAGAACTTTCAACCTTATAAGTCTGGTATCAAAGAGTGGAGTATTCAAATATGACATCTTTAGTGTCTCAAGTCTAAGGATCAGATATACTACTAGGACTATAGAATCGCTATCTAACAACAAGTATCATTAACTATCCAATATTCCATAAGCGAATCAATTAGTGAACTCATTCTCCAATGAGCACTTGCACTGTACCTTTAGTGTCTCCACACGAGTAGCTATGAGATCAACCACCTCTATCATATGGATGAGTATATAACACACCAGTATGTCTGGTTATCTCGATGTCTCTCTTGAGTAATCTATGACCATGATTATTTAAGATCTGTGTTTAAAGGTGAATCGATCTCATTATCATGATCTCATCATGATCTGATTCCTATTGCATAAATCCAAGGACATTATAATATACATCTAGATAATATAAGAAAATACCAATAATCATAAGCAAAGAGATTGATGTAGTATGTTATAGGTATCATCACTCACATGATTAGCTTGTAGGGCACCTATAATTAATAATCTCCCACTTGACCTAAAGCCAATCATCTATGTATTTAATCCCCATCAGACCTCTGTGACGCTCAAAGATAATCTGAGTCAATGTCTTTATCAGTAGATCTGTAATGTTATCTTCGGATGGAACTCTTTCCATTGCTACATCTCTTCGGGCCATGATCTCTATAATAAGTTGCAACCTCCTCAAAACACTTCTGATGAGACTCGAGTTCCCTCATTTGAGCAATCACCCCATAGTTGTCGCAATATAAGAGAATCAGCTCTTCACTACTCGGCACGATTCTCAAATCTATGATGAAATGTTTCATCCAAACTTCATCTTTTGCTGCTTCTATCATCATGATGTACTCTACATCTATGGTCGAGTTAGTAGTAGCATCTTGCTTGAAACTCCAACATACTATTCCTCTATTCAGGGTGAACACATATCCTAAATTAGACCTGCTATCGATATCGGACTGGAAGTTCGAGTCCGTGTAGCCCTCAACCCTAGGCTACTTTCTCCATATACTAGTAAAAGATCCTTAGTCATTCTCAAGTACTTAATAATACACTTTACTATTTTTTAGTGCTCTAAGCTTGGATCTGCCTGATACCTACTCGTGACATTTAGAGTATATGTTATATCAAGCCTGGTACATAGCATAGCATACATGATAGACCTTATCGATGATACCTCATTGTTAAATAATGATTTCATCATCCCAATGATGTATCTAGTCTTTAGACTTAGGACACCAAAGATGTCCTGTATGAATACTCCACTCTTTGATACCGAATTTATAGGTCTGGTAGTTCCAGATCTAATACAATCAGTCATCGAGAGTGACAACCAACATTACAATGGCAATTGAGTATCAATAGAGGATCATCTGCTCTTAGTGTCATGAGAGGAATATCTTATGTGTTCTTGCTCAAGCAAATCCCTGGCTATGGTTATTCAGATTTAGAGAGAAAAAGTTCTCTAGGAGAATTCAATCAAAGCAAGACTCGAGTAAAAATCATATGGGCATGACAGCACCATATCCGGAATACGATCTCTAGAATATTAAATAAATGAGAGATTATAGGTATACGATAATTGAAGGTGGAGAGATCCAATGGATTGGATTTTCTTGTATCATCTTAGGACTGCGGTGTAGTAGCCTAGTACATCTATAGTTGATGAGTCAAGTGAATTATTATTGAGATAATAATTCACTAAGCCAGAAGGAGTTCTAATAAGTTTGACTCATGGTTAGCTCAATATTAGGGTCACATACATATGGTAGGTGTTGCGACGAGTAAAGTTCGAATATGAGATATCTGTTGGAGCCCCTATCTTATTGGATATCCAATAAGCCCATGAATTATTGAATCCCATGGATGAGATCTAATAAGAGCTAATAAGAGCTAATAAGAAATCATTGGATAAAGACCAACTAATCTAGGAGGCTTGTATAGTTGAATGGAGATTCAATACCCAATATGGCAAGATATATTAGATTAAGTGGACAAGGGGCCTCTATAAATAGGAGAGAACCAAAGGGCTATATGCTAGGTCCTTTTGGCTACCACATCCTATTCTCCTCTCCCTCTCTTCTACTCAACCAGCACCTCCTGTTTGGGGTGTGTGGACAGCAAGAAGGGCTGACCCTTCTTGATTGCATGGTGCATGCAATGAGAAGATCATACAACGATTTGAAGTGCGTCTTCGTAATCCCTACTGCTAGTCATATGTGCCCTACAAGCCAATCACATGAGTGATGACACTTGTGACTTAACATGAACTCTTTCTTTTGCTTATTATTATTATGTATTTTATCATTTTATCTTACGTATAGCATATATTGTAATGTCCTTGGATCTGTGCAATGAGAATTGGATCGTGATGAGATCACAATAATGAGATCGATTCACTTTTAAACACAAACTCTAAATAATCCCGGTCATAGGTTACTCGAGAGGAACATCGAGATAACCGGATAGACTGGTGTGTTGTATACACATCCATATAATAGAGGTGGCTAGTCTCATAGCTACTCGTGTGGAGACACTAAGGATATAATACAAGTGCTCATTAGAGAATGAGTTAACTGATTGATCCACTTATGGAATGTTGGATAATTATTGATACCTCACGTCAGACAACGATTCCGTAATCCCAATAATGTATCCAGTCCTTAGACCTGAGACACCAAGGATGTTCTATATGAGTACTCTACTCTTTGATACTGGACTTATAGGTTTGGAAGTTCTAGATCTAGTACAGCTAGTTATTGGGAGTGGTAGTCAATCTTATGAGAGCTATTGAGTGTCAATAGATGATCATCTAGTATCATGAGAGGAATATTTCATATATTCTTACTCAAACAAATCCTTGGCCAAGGTTATTCGGATTGAGAGAGAAAGAATTCTCCAAGAGAATCCGATTAGAGCGAGACTCAAGGAAAGACCGAATGGGCCTGACAGCACCATACTCGATATAGGATCTCTGGGATATTAGACATATGAGGGACTATAAAAACATAGTAATTGAGGACAAATAGGTCCAAAGTATTAGATTTTCCTGTATCATTTGGGGATTACGACGTAGTGGCTTAGTTCGTCCGTAACCAATAAGTCGGGTGAATTATTATTGAGATAATAATTCACTAAGTCAGAAAGAGTTCTGACAAGTATAACTTACGGTCAGCTCGATATTGGGCCTAGAGGATCACACAGATATGGTAGGTGTCGTGACGAGTAAAGGTTCGGATATAAGATATTCGTCGGAGCCCCTAACTTATTAGATATCCATTAAGCCCCTGAATCATTGGATCCTAAGATGAGATCCAATAAGAGCTAATAAGAGATTATTGGGTAGAGACCCACTAATCCAAGAGACTTGGATAATTGAATGGAGATCCAATACCTAACAAGGCAAGATCTATTAGGGTTAAGTTGACATGAGGCATCTATAAATAGGAGGGAACCAAAGGCCCATAGGTTGGGGTTTCTCTTGGTAGCCACCTTCTATTCTCCTCTCCCCAAGAGAGGAGCATTGTTGCAGTCCCTACCGTGTGGATTATCGCTAGAGAGGAGAACATTTGAACTCCTTCATCTAGTCGTACAAATCTATAGGGATTCAAAGATATACGATTTCCCTATGTACTTTCTGTTTACACATGTAGTTTTGAATTTGCGGGTTTGTTTTTGATGTACTGATCTTTGTACGATGACGAAATCATTTTATGAAAATCCAGGATTTTTATTTATTTTTGTTCTTCTGCTGCGCATGAGATGTCGCCCCTTGGATTTCCCAACACCTACTGTGTAGATTACCACTAACGAGGAGGATAGTTGACCTCCTTCATTCTCTCTCACAGATATGTAAGATTTTAGAGATATACAATCTCCCTAGGTAATACATCTTTTTTATACATGTAATTTTACAGTTTTATAAATTTTTGCCCATCAATCTTCGCATAACGATAAAACCTTTCTGTGAAAATCTGAGATTTTTATTTTTTATTCTTTCACTATACATACGATGTCACCACATATTTCCCAACAATAATACCAATTATCATTTAACAAGATATTTCATAAAATCCTAAATCTTCAAAAACTCAAAGTACTTGATTGCTTGTGTTATCTCTAAGTGCGTCTCTACACTTTATACAAATTAACATCAAGATTTAAGTCTTATAATTTTTTTTTAGATATTCCATTAAATATAATATTTTTCGATATTATGATCCTCAAACTCAAAACATCTTTATATCACATAATATTATTTTTGTTGAGTTCACCTTTTTCTTTCAAAATATTACTCCTTCAGCAATGCAAGCCACTACATTAATCATCAATCACTATATTTATATGAGTACACTTCAAACCCCCTTAGATGCATTTTTTACCATTTCAACTTATCCATCTTTATCTCCACCAACTCATTTTGCAATGCCTGATGAAGTAATACCTTTGGCACCACAAAGAATGTCTTTGTCCTTTCCTTTCCTTGATCAAGTGACACCAAAATGCATCAGCTTGATCAGGTACATGTTTTTAACTCTTAACCAATTCTCATATCTTTAACATGACCCAATAATATCATCAACCCTAGATATTACTTGGGAACATGCTCCAAAAATCATATCTTTAAATCACATTAAATCTTTCATCTTCATACTACCACAAGCTCTTAACTTTACAATATCAAGCCTGCAATCATTATTTAAGCTCAAAAATTATTTCATTAACACAAAATTATATGTGAGAAATACGATACTTTACTCCATAATATCACATAAACCTTTGTACTATCTCACCTTACACAAAATGTCTCATACTTAATTGATTCTTTGGAATTAAATAGAACTCGTTTGTTACCCTGAACCTGCACTAGTTACATCCTTCCAATATTTTGCATAGGAGGAGATATTCTGTCAATGACATGGAATAATCTAAGTATCTGGCTGGCAGGCTATAAGATAGTTATAAGGAAATGTATAAGCTAATAAATGAAGCCGGTTGGCTATGACGGTACACAAATTTTTTTACGTCAAAAATGACAGATGATGCTTTTTTCTTTATTGTACGGAAAAGGAGTTCGCTCCTCAACAAACTACAGAATAGTAGGGGAAGCTCATCGCTCGTCCCTTGCTTGTGCTTAGTCCCACTCTTCCTTTTTCTATTTCTTTCACTTTTATCTTTGAACATGCTAATTACCTTTTTTTTTTTTGTTATGTATCTGAGTACATTATCAGATACAAAATATGTCTAATGGCCAAAGAGTTTCGATAATAATCAAGTGTTGATTTAAGAGAAACTTTCGGTCTAATTGTTAAATCAATGATAATTTGACTATGCTGAATTTCAGATTTTGATGATGAAGTCAATTGGTGAATTATTTGTTCGAATCCATATATCGAGATAAGTGTGTAGGATTAACTACGATATGATGAAAACATAAAGCGATTTACCGAGGTCAAGTTCGCTGGGAGTTCGAGAGTTCATCGAAAGTTCAAAGGATCGTCGGTAGTGTTGTCGAAACCAACCGAAATAGAATCAGGAACTTACTGAAGGTTTCGGAAGTTCACCGGAAAGATCGTCGGATGTTCGCGAAGATCACCAAGAAGGCTCAGAAGCTTGCCAAAGACTTGTTGAACTCACCAAAGAATCCGGGATCCTGTTGGGCGTTCGTCGGAAGAAATCTGAAAGAGTGTCGGAAGTCCACCGGAAGTTCGCCGAAAAGCTCGTCAAAAGAAGACTTGAAGAATATCGATTTAAATTGCTTAGAATTATGTTTCAATTTTATAGTTAGCATGTAATTAGGGTAAGGATTAGGAAATAATCTTGTTTAAACCTGGTAAAAGCCAATCGGGCCCTTATTGGGTTGATTTAGGCCGAAATTAAGCCTCATGCAGCTTTATTGAAAAGCCTAGCTGGCCATTCGGGCCCTTATTGGGTTGATTTAGGCCGAAATTAAGCCTCATGCAGCTTTATTGAAAAGCCTAGCTGGCAATGGCATCGCCCAAGACCCGAGGACCCGGGCGATGGCACCGCCCAGTACTCTATCAGTCAGAGTCTGATAGGCGGTGGCACTGCTAGCATCGGGAAACCCAAAAATAATTCAAATTTGGAGCCCAAATTTGAATCCTCTTGGGATCTATAAATACCCCTCTTTTCTCAACTAAGAGGGCAACCTTTTGAGAGTTAGAAATTGAGTAAAAGCTATAGCAAAACCATATTTTCGATAGCTTAAGTGTTCACCTCCCTCTTTCTTGCAAATCTGTAAGAGTGTGAACCACTTGTAAAAAGATTGTAAGAGGGGTATTTGGTCTTTCCCCTTCAACATGACTTGCTAGTGGAAGTTGAAAGTCTCATCGAAGAAGGCTTCGAAAGTGGATGTAGGTCATTTGACCAAACCACTATATATCATGGTGTTCCTTGAATGTGTGAGTGTTTAAATTTCTGAATCATTTCTCTACTTAACTACAAATCGTTCGATCTTCATCTCCCTACTCTTGATTACCTTTACTCGTGCTATTTTAACGAAGTCATCTTTCGTCGAATCGAAATCTTCATACGAACTAACTATTTACGAAATTGATTTCAAACTTACTAGTTTTAATCTACTACACTAATTCACCCCCACCCCCTCTTAGTGCCTCTCCGATCCTAAGAGACTCATCCTAAGTTTGGCTATTACTCTAGGTTGATATGTATGCCAACTAAATACTAATAATACTTTCTTATAGGGGATCTTAACTAAAGATATTTTTATATAGTCTTTCTTGGCTTCATCCATCTTTAATATTTAAATCATATTTGTAAACTATGAAAAGCTATTTATAGACTTTGCTAAGCTCTAAAAGCTTAGTATATCGAATTTGGCTCATTTTTTATATCAATCGACTTCCTCAACTACAAATATGATACCTCTTTATTCCTATGATAATAAAATAGATATATCTATTAGTCTATGTATAATATATTATTATCATAAGTAATAATTTCATAGAGATTAAATAATTTCTTAAGTAATTGATAAATTGATTCTCTATTAAAGAATCAAAGACCTATGAATCGTAAGTTATTTTTTGGAATGAAAGCAATATTCAAATCTTTTGGACTATTCTATATTAAAAGAAATCCATTCGAGAACTATTATAAAAAATAAATATCTAGAATATCAAGGAAGTCACCACCTTACTCACCACCCTACTCATCACTATTACAGATCTTATGCAATATCGATAAATATTTAGTTCCTTATATTATTTATCTCACATATTTAGATATTTTATTTATAGTCAAAAATTATCATAATTAATACATCAATCCTTTACTTTGCATTAGTTTGTACTAAAACGTATCTTACAATATCTTAAATAAGTTAATAATTATGGATTTCTTCTTCATAAACACTCATCACTTTATCCTCATGCTTTCGTCGATGTCGATTGGGTAGACAACACTGATGACTGAATATCTACATTAGCATATATTATTTTCCTTGGAGCAAATCTGATTAGTTATAGTTCTAAAAAATAGAATATAATAGAAATATTCACAACTGAAGTTAAATACCGAGTTATTACCACTATCATTGTAGAACTCAATTGGATCACCAATCTGCTACAAGAACTTGGTATCACATCCTAATCCACTCTTATAATATACTATGATAATGTCAGTATCACTTACCTATGCTCTAACATGATATTTTACTCTTACATAAAAAATATTATTATCGACTTTTACTTTATTAGAAATCAAATTCTCAAAAATCAACTTTGTGTTTCTCATATCCATATTTGTGATTAAATAGCAAGAAACATGACAGAAAATGATAGAATATGACAAAAACTTAATCTTCAAGAAACATGTAGAATATGATAACAGAAGCAAATATAAAATAACAAATTTGCATTACTCACAAGTTTTAATCCTCAGAAGTGCATTTGAATGCATAATTTAAAAAATCTCCTTCAAAATCTTTATAAATACATATTATCTCAATCAATAATATCATCCCTTTGACAATACATTGTATTCAACCTCATGCAAATGCAAGAACAGTTCTCTCTGTTGTCATCGCTGGCCGCAGGATTTCTGAGGAGTAATGTTGCTGTTATTGACGTTATTGCTGCTACCAATGTTGTTGTTGAAAGACTGATGATTACCGCCGATGATGGACTTGATGGCGGCGGCCAGCGCGGCCGTGAAGTTTGGGTCGGCTGTTATGGCAGCGGTCGCCGCTTTTACCGTTTCAGCTGTTGAGGGTGACGGCATCACCAACTGGGTCTTTTGGTATGGGAACTGGGTGGCGGCCATCTCCGGTGACGTTTGGAGTAGTGTCTGGCCAAAGAGCTGCGGCAGGGACGGAGGCTGAGGCGGAGCGCCGAATGCTGGAGAAACGCCGGGGAAGGGAACACTGAACGGGCCTGTAGGTGGCCTTTGGTACTGCAAAGGGTTTGGGTTTTTGGTGAGATCCAACGTGACGGTCGGAAACGGAGCGGACGCCGATACGGTCGCCACGCTCGATGAGCAAGGCAGAGTAGTTCGTGCTTGGAAGTTTGAGTTCATTAGTCCGTCGGTGCTCCACATCGAACCCGAGAGGAGCATCGACGCTGCAGCTGAGGTGGTCGACGCCATGGCCATCGCGGCCGGTGGGAGCGGATGGTTGTGAGTGCCCTCGTATGTGGTTATCAGGATCGACCGATCATCGGCACACCTTTGAACCTAATCGAGCATGTCGTGAATCAATTAGACTTATGTGCGTGCGATCCACAAACGAACAACTACTTCAGTACAAGGAGATGGGCATATACTTGTTTGCGGACGGGACAAGCGCTTGCCATGGTGCATCTGTAGTAAGCTCTGGGGCATGGGTTTCCCTTCGCCATCTTTTGCCCATACTTCCTCCATTGACATCCGTCGGTAATCTACGAGACAGTTGGAGCATTACTCAGCTGATAGATTAACGCTGTTGTGTGTAGGTGCAGATCGACGTAATGGTTATGGAGTACTCACCATGGGCGCCTCCGATCGAGCTCGAACAGAAACGCGGGCTTTCCTCATGGTGGCTTCTTGAGCTTGGTTTGCGGGGTTCAATTTGAGGGCTTTGTTGGGGTTCCAGCTTTGATCGCTGGTGCTTCTACCATCGTTCTTGTGTAGGTTGTAACCCATCGATCCTACTTCAACGTTTGCCGGTGGCGACGCGGAGCGATCAGGGCTAGCGGTCGACGAGTTCGACGGCTCTACATCGTTGACTGCCGGACCCAGATCCATGAACTGCTTCGGGACAAGCACTCCGCCATGGCCGCCATTCTTGGCATCAATCTTTACATCCATGGCCTGGACGATAACTCGACTCATTAGCTCAGTTCCTCTAATGGCTTGGATAGGGGTTTTACTGTGTATACAGATATGACCCATCTTACCTCATGTTCTTGCGGGGTTTCATGGTTCTGTTGGCTCCTCTGTTGCGTCAGTGTGGCCAGATGCATCTGAAGTGAGTTGAAGTTGGTGGTCACTTGGCTCAGAATTCCCCTCAGCTTCTGGTTCTCCTCGTTCATGCGTGCCAGCTCCGCTTGCATGGCTGCCAGCTGAATCGAAAGAGTCCAGAAATCCAATATAATCCACTCTAAAAATAAAATTAAAAGAAGGAATAAAATTCTCCTGCAGTTTCGTAGAACTTCGAACCTCGTTGTTCCCTTCCTCATCATCTTCATTCCGAGACAATCCATCATCCACCGTCGATTGATCACTGCCCGTGTTGCCAGTATGCAGGTGCAATCCAGTCTAAATATCCAAACGAGAATTAACGATTTGCCATCCAAGACTTCTCTATTCAGAGTTGTGGGGACGGCAATTACTAACCTGAATTGTGAGATCTTCCTTCTTAATCCTAGTGAGATTTGGCACCTTGAGATCCAGATCCGGTTCGACTAGGCTTGTATCTTTCTTCTCACCCGAGAAGAAATCCATCTCATTCGCCACCACCCGATCGTTGCTCACCTCATCGTTCGCTTCCACCACCATTGGAGCATCTATGAGGGGGTTTAGGCTGATCGGAAACTCGATGGCAGTGCTGATCGAGTGGTGGCCGCCGGAGTCCATAGGCTGTTGGCGCTTGAGTACGCCACCACGGCAGCCCAAAGAGGCAGCGAGAGAAAGAGGACCCGATGTGTCCATGTAACCGTGTGTCATCAAATAAACGCGGTTGGATTGACCAAAGATGGAAGAGGAGGGATAAGAAGTGTGAAGCCTTTATTTGGCGAGATGGCAAGTTTCATAAATAGAGAGGGGGAGTAACAGTGACATCAGGCGTTGCGTCAATGGAAGGGGGAGGATATTCCGAGAGGCTTTCGACCAACGATGTGACCGCTTCAATGCCTCCGGTTGGCCCGGCGCCATCGACGTGAGAGAGGAGGGAGATATACTTACAGAACAGGTCAACTCCTTTGACTGGGCTTGTCACCGCTCCCTTAGCCGCCTGGCCTAGGCAAGGAAACACGGAAACCCCTTCAGGAAGAAGGTGCGTCCGCGTCATTCAAAGCATGCTCGACGAGGGGATTCCGAGTTCCCGTCCCGGCCGAGACACGACGACTGCTCCATCTTCGTCGCTGAGCTAATGGGAAAGGACGCGGCCCCCGCCCACGTTTGACCCACTTGTCCGCGGCCACATAGGGCTGGCTCTATACGTGAACAGAAAGGACCTATTCCGTCGGACGTAACGTCGTCGTCGGCATCTCAAACTGTGTATTATTACAAGGAGCACTAGCTGTTCCATTGAGAATATTCAAACTGTGTATTATTACAAGGAGCAGTAGCTGTTCTATTGAGAATATTTATTGATCATGAGATGAAGAGATATTCCGGAAAAAAAATCTTATATTGTTAAAAAAATTAAAAAATTAAATTATACATTATTAGATTTGATTGGTAATCTGATAATTTAAAATTTTGAATTAAATTAGATATATATTCATCGCGATCATAATAACTTAAACTAGTAATTACAAAATTTTTGACATACTTTGATGGTGGTTTTGTTGAATCTGCGGCAGCAGTGTCTTCCGTTGATCTGAAGCAATCTGTGTCTGTTGGAGAGTCAAGGCAAATAACTCATTTCCTCTGAATTCCCGCCGGCAACAGCGACGACCTCCGTTGGTTCGTTGACTGGGATGGACACCAGAGGCCGCGATTTCTTCCAGTTGTCAGCTGATTGCATCGTCGGTCGTGCATGGAATTAACTAGAGAACACCAATCTGACGTTGAAAAGTCAACCAAAGCCGGATCCGCTACCTCTTGATCCAAGGTGCCAAATGTCAACTGTCCCAGATCATCTTGGATTGGTATTTTATCTTCTTCTTTCCCAGTCGGTCATCCTTCTCTCAAGAATAATATTGTAATCCAAGTACAGAAATGAAAAATGTTAATGAAGCCTCTCTCTTTTGAATTCTGCTCCTCCATCGCTGGATCTGGTCATCAAGTGGTCGTCCGAGCCAGAGCCGTTTCTGTGCCACACTAAACTAATACGCTAGTCAACGTTACGGAAACAATATCATTCAAACCTCGCCGTTCCGCCACAGAAAAAGTCAACATAGCATGTTATGGTACGCAAGTCTAACATACGGCCGCTATAGATTTCAATCGAGATGTGAGATGTAGCTGGCATCGGTCTTTCATACGCGGAGAACTCCTGGCTCGTACGCAAATGTGGACGAACCTGGCACCTGGGGCCCACGGCTGAAGTGGACATGACATCATCCGACGGTCTGCATAGAGTAGAATCGACATGCGAATCTAATTAAAGAACTCATCATAGATTACACCACCAGACAACAGACAGGATTTCAAACAAGAACAATCAATCCGAGGCATTTGGCATCAATGGAGTGTTTCCAATTATTTGATTATACCAGTAAAATTACAGATGTTCGATAGATTTTGTCGTAGAGTCTGGAGAAAGGCTACATATTTCACAGTACACATGCATTCTCAGACCAGAGTCTGCTACTTAGGCTTCAGCTTTAGGGATGCGCTGCAGATTACAAACAATGTTCTACATTAAGATGAGCTCAATCTGCTTGCAACTGAGAGATGGAAGAAGTCATCGTACCTGTTGATACAGTATCGTTTTCCCGTTGGTGGTGGCCCATCATAAAAAACATGACCAAGATGGGCATCACAGGCAGCACAAAGAACCTCTGTCCTAGGCATGAAGATGATTGACATGTCTAGCTTCGATTTCACGTTGTTGCCAATTGGTTCATAGTAGGATGGCCAGCCTGTGCCACTGTCAAATTTGGTGCTTGATCTGGAAAACAGACAGGCCAAAATCAATAAACAATGCAAGCGCTTGACATTACTCCACGGTTCTTAAAGCAAAATCATAAGTGTATACAATACTTACTCAAACAAAGGTGTATCACAACATATACAGTGGTAAGTTCCTGGGGTTTTGGTGTTCCAGTATTCCCTGTTTGTCAAGCATACCATGTAAGATCACTGTAAAAAAAAAAATACTACAAGACAATTTTAAGTGGTCAACCCATCAGAAAAATGAAAAGAAAGAAAAAAAAAACACCAAGAAACAAAGACAATAGGAAATAAAAGATTTACCCAGTGAAGGCCCTCTCGGTACCCTTTTGACGGGTTATGTAATATTGTTCCTTGGTGAGTTGTTTTGCCCACTCCTCATCACTCAATGAGGCAGGATTGACATTAGCAGGCTCTGAAAATAATATTCAGCATAAAAATTTAGAATGCCTCAACTTCTAGGCACAAAAAAGGTGATGAGATTTATACAGCATGAGCATGCAAGTCAAGGAAATACCTGTCACCAATTTTATCCTTCTACACTTTGTTCAGAGATGACTCTAAAGAATCGCATGTCTATTTTCCTATGTTAAACTACAGCCCTTCTCTACTCTAGTCCAAAATGTTAGGCAATTCATAAATGCTAAATGCCTGTGAGATCTCAGGATAATATTACCTGAATACAAGGGAAATGAAGCCAGACCGACACACCAACAGAATCGAAAGACATAATATCATGGTACTTCATGCCAGCTTGAACATCAAAGTCACAGGCACAATCTGATCTAACTTTAGGATGGAGGAGCAAGCATGTTAATCGGTGCTTTGAAATGATTCCATTGCACTACTGCCGTACTCATTTAGTTGGGCCTCATATGAAACCATATCTTCTCGTGCATGACATATAAACTCAGATATCCAAAGGCAGGCCAACTAGTTGATGTTATGCCACATTCAATTGGGTCCAGTCCATGTGACTCATATGGGAGGCACATAGTTTTCCATGCCAACATAGCTTGTCTGTGATTCTGTCAGGGAAGTATTAGTACCCTTTTTTTTTTCTTTTCACAACATATTCTACTTGCATTAACTCTCCCTACTTTGTTAGGAAAGTAATACTACAAAATTTACTTGGACAACGAAAAGCTGAGAGATCCCTACATGAAGATCTTAATTTCTCAGGTTGGTACTCTCTATTTTAAGGTGTTGAAACATTTTGATCAAGCATGATAGGAAGTTTTTGAAACAGTGGAAGATCTCAAGTGCATGCCTTCTGTAAACGTTTGTTTTCCACAAAGTGATCCATCATGCAACTAATCACAAGTAGAATCCCAAATTAAAGAATATTTCTGGCAGCCTAACAAATTTAAATAACACTGTGCGCATAATAAAGTTTGGAAATTTCATACATTTTATCTGATCGATTTTGAGTTAATCAGGGTCCTTCAAAACTTGAAAACATTTTTTTCCATATCCATGCCTCTGGTAACAAGGCAATTTGTCACTTTCCTGAGTCATCATCAAACCAATCCTTGCATGACCATAATAATTAACGATGCTCACTTCTTGCTCCAAAGAAGCCTAGTATTAGATAATTGCATCAGACCATGAACATCTTATTTTCTTGTGACAAAATTCTAGTACCTAACCGGGACGAGCAACTCTACGTTTCATTCAAATCTTGGGTAGGCATTCATTCAACACGCAATCAACCTCATAAAACTTTGAACTGAAATTTTTGGTTAAATTTCTTTTCAGGACTCACATGCTGAAGAGTTCTTAACTAAAATCATTGTAATTTCTCAATGTACAAACAGAATCAAACTACTTGATGTATAATCCTAGTTCAATAACATGTCAAAGAATAGGGATCATATCCTAGCAAGTATTGACATTTTGTCTGGAATAGGGGCGTACTGATACCATTTCTGGCACAGCAAAATGCATGGCGTGGCAATTGGCACGCACTTGTGTTGTTGACCCCAGAAATCGGCCTAGTTATACATCGGTACCTCTACCGAGGGTTTCCACGGAGCGTGTCGGTACCTTTCTGGTGCGATAAGTTTTCAATTGTTGCCCTACATCAAGAAACTTAAGCGGTTCTACGATTGATCATCCACACAAGCAAGCAAAAGATTCCGAATGGATATAAGCGTGAAAGAATTACGAACTGTGGTACACGGGAGAGAATAAACAGGGGCAGAGAGCAGGGTACCGCTGACCTTGGACTTGGTCCCGTCTCTGGGAGGAGGGGGAGGAGCCCATGGCGCGGGCGAACGATCGCCTCCGGTGGCTGCCGAACTCGACGGCTCGGGAGATGCGGAGGATAGCGGAGGATTGCGAACGCGACTTGGGGACGGCACTGGGATAAAGGTAGGTCGAACCTGGCACAGAACGCAGCGCCGCACGTGTGGCCATTGCGCCCAACAGCAACTCCTTCGATCAAGGCAAGATCGAGCCGGAGCGAAAGTTAGAGACATTTCCACGGCTTGAGTGGCGGAGATATCGCCACGCAGCATATTACATCGTTCGACGAAAGCAGAGAGTTCGTGCGCCCACAACGTTCACACACGAGGGGTTCTAAACGTGTGGCTTTGGACTCGGGTTCCCGTTTCCTCAGTTCCACTAAAAGACAACCATCACAACTTAGAAGCCCGCATCTCACGGCCCACGGCCCAATTTACAAGTCGCGACTTAAGTCGTACACAGAGGAGAAACAGCGCTTAGTTGCTTCTCATGACTCACAACCGAAGTCGCGACGTACGTGGAACACTTTCTATGTGGGTTTTGTCCGGAGCCGTGAATCGCATCGCGAGGCACCCAAATTAGAGAAAGTGGCGCACCAGTCTGAAAGGCGTTCCCATATGTGGCTTGCACTGGGTCCCATTGCTTTCGCCAAAAACATACATGGTCCATCTGCGGGTTACTTTGTTGATGTACGCAAAGGTCCTGCTCTTGCTACTTACCACTGTCATCTCCGCCTTTATCTAGAGCCCGTCGCTCGGCCAGTCGCTCCCCCTTGCACACTGAACACAGCCATTTTGATCTCCTTCTCCTGCCACTACGGCTGCTGCTGGCAAATAGGGCAGAAGTGACATGGCAAGAGGAGCTGAAACATTCCTCTCGCTAACGCTTCTTCTGATCTACTTCACCTCAGGTTGGCCTTGGAGTTTGGCTCTTCTTTCTTTTGGCAGCGTAAATGCGTTTGTGCAAAGTTCAGCTGGTGATTTCTGCTTTTATCCTTGTAATCGCAGGGGAAAGAGTGCAGTTGGTGCCGGGACAGGTAAGTCTGAAAGAACTGTGTCCGTTCGACGTTCTCCAATCTGAACTCTTATTTACAAAAACGAATCGTATTCAATCTGAATCGTTTACAAAAACGAAACATGGAAATCGTAGCAGACATGGTTACTTTGTTGCAGAAAACTTGGTGTGTGGCGAAACCTTCGTCGGACGACGCAACGCTGCTTGAAAACATCGACTATGTCTGCTCTCAGGTGGACTGCAGCGTGCTGCAGAGGGGCTTCCCATGCTTCTACCCAGATAACCTCATGTCCCATGCTTCCATTGCCATGAATCTGTACTACCAGTCCAGAGGACGGAACCCATGGAACTGCTTCTTCAACAACTCCGCGCTCGTCGCCACCACCGATCCAAGTAAGGCCAAGGTCGATGAGGATATGGGCATGTCTGCTCCCATATACTGCTCACGTATCACTTGTGCAGGTTATGGTAGTTGTGCTTATGCCTGAAGTCCCAAGCCGACAACGACTGAATCTCTTGACGAATGGCTTTCAACATCGCGTGTTTGTAGTGAACTCGAGGAGAACTTGTTGCTAAACCTTGCTTTGATGACAGATAAATGTAGAACGCTCTGCACCATCTCTTTGAATCTTCCATTGCTTCGATTCTGGGCGTCCTAAAAGTTTATCTAAATGCACTGGCAAAGAATGTTTGACACAGCTGCCAATTCAACTAAATAATGCATACATTCGTGCCACTAAGTAGTAGCGTGACCGTAGAATTACTTCAAACTATATATATATATATATATATATATATATATATATATATATATATATATATATATATATATATATATATATATATATATATATATATATATATATATATATATATATATATATATATATATATATATATATATCAACCACTTAGTCAGTAAAATTCAGGATTTGAATTTTATTTTTATCACTTGTTTTTTATACAAAATTTATAAATTCTCAAGTGGAATAATATAATTGGACTTCACTTTCACATCTTGGGCTCCAATTCTTCTCTAAAAAAAATCAAAAGAAAAGTTTCACCTTTAGGAATGGAAATATGTTTAGGAAATAACACGTAGCATGCCGAGGCTTTGTTGCCATATGAAGCATCGAAGCATGCTTTTATGCATTCATATGTTCGAAGAATATTCTCCAATTAGTAAGTACTAGAAATGGATTATTGTTCATGGTTGAAATTATTAGTTCAGAATATTTAATTTAAAGTTAATAATAATACATTCATCAAGTCCATCTTAATCTTTATCAATTTTTGATGTGAAAGTAATTGACATGTTATAATTCACCCTAATCGATAATTTTAATGCGTACTCCTGACATAATTTTCAATTATTTCTGAATTAGTATTGATCAATTTCAACTCAAATGGCACATATCACAATAATTTCCGCATGACTTGGACTTTTTCTACAACTCTGTATCTGACAAATTTTTCGTAAATGAGTTATGCAACTAAACCACTGTTGTAATAAAGGGTTGATGAAAGAACATATAGAATAACAGTCAAAGAAAGAAAATCCTATTTCCGACAACCCTCACAATCTTCTCTGTAAGAAGATAAATACATGTTGGAACAAATTCCTAAGAGCCTCCTTCCCTGATGAATCTTAGTTCAGTACAACTGAAGAATCCAAGTAAGTACACTGCTGGCAAAAAAGAAGAACAAATAATGATTTGGGTCATATGAACTTTGTGGAGACCCCCAGGAAACTGGTTATCTTCTTAAGATAGTGTTGTACCTTCCCTGCATGCGTATTGGTTCTCTTTGTTGCATCAATTCTTCAAGTGATGTCGAGCGAAGCCCGGCTGGAAGGAATTAAGATATGAACACAAATCAGAATGAGTGACATGGGAACTCTAGCATGCAGAAGCAAGCAGGACGGGCTAAAGCCTCCAAGGATCAGTTGTAGTAGTATAAACTTGATCTCCCATATACACTGAGAGCTCCAAACCACTACACATGAATATGGGAGATCAAATGCACTACACAGCTGAATTTTCTTTGTACATGAGATGCTTCCACCGATCACTTGGAAATTTGTACCTGAAGCAGCATAGAGGGAGTTGCATGAGCTTCAGCAGCCACATGGCTTCTGGTCTTCCTTCCATTGAGAGCGACGACCGAAGGGCTATTACCGGTGGTGATGTCCCAAAAGCTGCGTTTCTTGGCAGTCGGCACGGGGGAAGTAAAACGATGGTTTGGGCTCTTCAATTCCCCCGTTTCCACTGCAGATTTCTCTCCCCTGCGGAGAGATGATCTCGTGCCGACTCTCTTCTCCCTTTGTCCTTCCGAAGGTTTCAAGCCGTACTTCGTTATCAAGTCACGAATGAAGTCATCTTTCTGCTTCAGCTGGAGCACATGCTCCTTCTTTAGCTTCTCTATCTCGTCCTTCAAGCCCTTCACAGTGTTCTTTAGTCCCTGGACTACTGCATCATCGTTCGCTCTGTTCTTGGACGCTGGCGTGCTGAAGCAGTTGGCAGATAAAATGGAGCGTTTGACTTTTCTTTGGGTCGAACATGGCGTGGAGAGTACGGAGGAGGGTGCAATGGATGGTGCGGGCGAGGCTGCCAACGATTGAGCTTGGATGGTCAGCATCTTTTGCTGGTGGCGAATCAATTGTTGCCTCAACTCACTGTTCTCCTTTTGTAGCTCCAATACTAGTTTAGCTTGATCTACTTCAGAATCTGGCACCTGAATTGATGATTCCTCATTCGCCGCACATCCCTGAAGAGTGTGCACGACAACCATCAGTATGCTTTTGGTTTATACAAGACAACTCAGAAAATTCAAAAGCTTATGTGTTTTAGGTTCCTTAATTTCTTGCCAAAGAAGCTGAAGCGCCAAACCTTTGTTCTTATCTCCTTGGCACGATCAGCCCAGTGGAGTGTGTTCTGCGTCTCACCAAAAGAGAGATTACTAGGGCTTATATTGGCAATCATGACAGTGTTGCATTGCCCTCCCAAGGAATCCTTGAGAAGTTGGGTCAGCTTGGAGTTGCGGAAAGGGATGTGCTTTTTTCCCTCCACAAGAGCATTGATGCAACTGCTCAAAGCAAGGAGAGAGCGGTTGATGTTGGCACCTTCAATCGATCTCTGCGTTCGTTGATCAGTTGCCAAAGCTCTCTCTGATCCAGCCAGATCAATAAGCGAAAGTTTCCCGATGCGTCTCACAATGTTACCTGAATCATTGCATTTGTATTCTGCCACTACCTACGTATGAATAAAAGATAGCTTCACATGATCAACATTTAGTACCTAAATGCGCAGATAGCTGGGTATAAAAAACTACACCACCTGAAGTATTGCATGAGACCGGGAAGATGTCTCATTGGCTCTTGTTGGTTCGGTGGTTCTGTTTTGATTGCCTTGCTGAAGCAATGTCATTACCTACAGGAGAAGATAACAACAAAGGAAGCATTATCATAACCAGTGCTTCAAGAATTCACAACCAGAACAAGTTATAGCAGTGAAGACTAGGGATTACCTCATCCGTTGTGTAAGCTCTATACTGTGTGAGACCAGCAGCTACAATTCCCTGAATAGTACGGGAGCAAAAAAAATATTAAATGCTACATTTTCGCTACAGAAGAATCAAATTTTGTTTAAGTGAATCTAAGTGTATGATTATACAGTAACCATGTCATTGAGGTACAGAAGGTGATTGCGGAGGCTGTGGGGAAGAAGTACAGAGTAGAAGTGCAAGACGAAAGATTACAATTTAGAATGAACCAAAATAATTATTTGTTTCAAGAGTAAACACTGTTAGATTTCACTGTCAAAGAATAATTACAGATGCATTACACTAGACAGTGAAGGATGGAGTAATATAGTCGATGGAATCATAAATCATCAACATATTTTGCTATGAGTTGTATCTGTTGGGCTGATGGCCCAATTCAGCCCATAGTTCATTTTTGTTTCCTAAATCCTATTTTAACCTAAATCCTATATTTAAATTAGAACTAATGGTGGCTACAAAAATTAGAAAAAAAATCGTAGCAAAAGGGCAAAAATTTTGCAGCAGCAAAGGGGATTTAAAGAGAGGAGAAAATGACAGAAAAATAAAAGAAAAAGAAAGGGAAGAAGATAAGAAACACACAGAGACTATTCTCATTCATCCAAACAGTTTTCTCATCTCAGGTTAGATCAGATCTACAGTGAATTTTTACTGTGATTGCTTGGGAGGTTTTGGATATTGTGCACAGTGACGTGATCCTTGAATCCCAGTTATTCTCTTGTGATTGTTGCTTGGGTTTTGGGCAAGAGATTCTGAGAATTGTACATTTATTATTTCTATAGTGGATTTTCTCTGGTTTGTCCCGTGGTTTTTACCCTTCACGTTGAAGGAGTTTTTCACGTAAATCTTAGTGTTTTATTTTATTGTGATTTTCGTTTAATTCCGCTGTATGTTACGACATGCTAGTATTTGTTCATATACAAAAATTCTTCTTTGTTTGTTATTTTTTTTCAATCAGTATCTACTCTCGTCTTTGTTCATAAATCAACATGCAGGTTAAAAAAGCTAAACTACATTTGTAAGTACAGCTTGTAAATGCTATTAACAACCAAACATCTACATTTCGATACACGAAATGATTTGCAAATGCTAGCAATAGAATAGGCGTTTATAAGAAATAATGCTCCTAGGAAACTTGCAAGGCACATGGAATGTATATATATAACCCAATTGACCTACAATGTACAGATAACTTTCAATAAATCCGGTGTCAAAATTTATAAGCAATTTATGTTTGGGGGAAGCAGAGGTGACAAACCTGTTTATCTTCCCTTAGGACAAGGGGTCTGCCAGGGGATAACAAGTCTCTGACAGTCTCATTGTAGACCTCAAGGTAAGAAAGTTGGACTGAGTGATCCCAATCATAGCTCCTCTGCCTAATCTTAGAGAAGAGATCCTTGATAGCCAGAACCATGACACCCGGGTTCTCCACTGTCCCTAACATTGTGTATGTTTTGCCAGCTCCTGTTGCGCCATAGCAGAATACTGAACCATTCCTCCCTTGTAGAACACCTTCCACAAGATCTGCTGTGCTGCATAAACAGACACAAGCGTTGCAAAAAGCTTTTCTAATGATGCATACTTGGGAATAGAGATAAGAAGGCTCCCTTGTCGATTCATTATGACAAACGAGAGCATGCAATCGATACTAAAGGGTTCAGTAGATTCTTTTCGACAGAGTATAACTGACATTTCCGCATGGCAGTGGACAGTGATCAAGAAGCATGAAATTACAGGGGAAATCACGGATGATACACATCGATCGTATGAGGAAGAAAACAAGAAATATGGTCATTGATAAGATCTAAATCGAGAAGAACTAGAATCGATTCATCTTGGAGATTACAAGAATAATAATATTATTGATATGAAGAGATCTTGATGGAAGTTACCATGGTCTGTCTTGCTAAAGAACAAACAGTTTAAATGGGAGGAATTGTGTTTAAATTAGACGCAAAGAAGCAGTAATCAGAGATAGTGATGCCTTACGTGGTGGCGTAGACTTCTTGCTGCGGCGTGGAATCCGTAAAGGAGGAGTCGAAGCAGAAATGCCGCCCTCGGACCCTCTTCAGCCGGAGGTAATCCGTCTCGGACGCGAATTCCGTCAAGTAGACGTCTTTCCTGTTCACGATCTTCACGCAGCAGCGCGACCCGGCGTCCTTCTCCTTCTTCGCCATCGGCCTCAGCCGAACGAACACGAGGATTCGGCTGCCAGGGGCCTCTCGGTTCTCAGCTGCTACAGCCCCCAATTGATCCCCACCAACCTTGCTTCTCCCCACCCATCCATCCGACTGCGCACCATCGCTGATCAACTCTCGCAGCGAGAGCTTCCCCGTCGTCGCAGCCCTTCCGACTCCGGGGGCAGTGGCCACCACCTTCTTGGGGCAGGCGGCGGAGTTCACCGCGATCCGATTCTGGTCCCAGACTTCTTGGTTCTCCTTGGCGGCGTCTGCCATCGGAAACAAGCCGCGAGTCGCGTTCTCCTTCTGGATCGGATCCCGCTCGTCTTGTTCACCCTGCTTTTCTTGTTCTTGCTGCCTCCGGCGGCGGCTAGAGTCGGCCAGCTCGACGCTGGGGTGGTGGGAGGCGAGGACGCGGGGCTCCGCGGAGCCCGTTCTGGAGGCCAGTTGACTCCGGTGCTGCTCGTACAAGAGGGTGAGGGCCCTCATCTTCTCCCGGAGGCCGTGGTGCGGGTCACGCAGAAGCCGCGCCCTTGCCCGCTGCCCTTCTCGATCATGATCCGCCGAGGCCGGCTCGTTGCGGCCGATCGAGATCTGCGACCGTGTGGAGACCGGCATGGTCTGCCAGAATCAACTCCCAAGAACAAGAAGACGATGATATCGATGACGCTATTGGATCATCAAGCCGAGGATTTCTTCCACTTCTCGCCCCTGCCAAAAAGATTCTGCGAACGAATCCTTCGATTAGAGATTTCTTTGGGGGATCGGGATCTTGAACGAGAAAGAAATGGAGATTAGGGATGGAAGCAGCAGGAGCTGGGAGGGAGGTAAGGAGGAAGGGAAGATCCGGGGCGTTGTTGGGGGATGGAATGGACGGCTGAGAAGAGTCGACCGAGGAGGGGGAAAGAGAGAGAGCGAGAGAGAGGACGAGGCGGTGTTTGAAATCTCTGGAGATGTGCTGCAACGGTCGGGAAGTGCAACGGTCGAACCGTTCGAAAAAAATAATTGGCTCGCCTTTAAAGATCTGTAGATGCGTGCAATCATCGAGCCGTGATTTGGATTATTAGTAATGGCATCCCCTTGGCATTTACCTTCGTGGCCGCAAGAGGCAGAAGATTCGGCGGTGCCCTGCTCCGGAACCTGGGCCGGTCAGCCAAGGAGGCCACCCAAATTGGACCAACAGCCTTGAGTCATGCTTGAAATTATAGGTTTAATCGGTATCATTTCCGTGATTTATTGTTATTTTCTTTTATCAATATTATTATATATGAAGGCTTAAGCTAATTTTAATTTATATTTCTAACACGTATATCCCTATTAAAATCACTCTATCCGGTTTATATTAATCGGATCAAGCTTCACATATCCGCACATTTGGCATCGTTTTCTACTCGACCCTCCACGAGGACAAGATAAAGAACTGAGATGCGAGACACAATTAAACATCCGAGGCCCACCGTGCCAGGAATGGTTTCTCAGTGACTTATAGGACCGTCCATAACTTGTCAATGTCGGACGGACGACGCGACAGAGATGAGCAACGGAGCGTGCGACCGACGACTCTGCACAAAGACCATCGCCGGCCTCCCCATGCATGAAAGAACAGACGCCGTGGCTTCTACTCAATGCCCGGCACGGCCATTAATGCAGTCCGAGCTCGGCCACCCTGGCTTTTGAAACTACTAGGCAAAGGCCTCCCGGCAATGCATTCAAGTGGATTCGGAGCCGTGAAAGGCCTGCTACTGCCTCCACTCCTTTTCACCTCCCCCATCACGAGGTGGAGCTGCAGCACCGCTAAGCTTGAGCTACCAAAAACCAGTGTGGGGTAACAATGTCACACAAAACATTCACGCTTCATACACCTAAGTCTTAAAGCTACAGAAAAGAACGCATGATGGGATACAATGAAAAGACCGAGAACATGCAACGAGAACATGAAATGACTGTAAAGGAAGAAGTGGAGCCTGATGATGCCTTGGAAGTATCTTGTTCTCAGTATACGTACTTTCCCAAGCATTTTTATTGTCGGTGTACACATGTACATCGATATAAAGAAATATTTTGTTCCACTTGAAGTGAATACAACTTAAGCAAAATGCAGAAATTGCTTATAAATTTAACAGTCTTTGTGTGTGTGTGAATATAATATACCTTATCTATGCTGAAATGAAATTTTTGATATTTGTAGCTTCAGCTTACTGGAAGAGGTTATAATCTCCATTAGCTATGCTGATACTTATGCAAGGTTATAATCTGCATTATTGGTTATGTACTCTCTTCCTTTCGCAGTCAAGAAAAGTCCTCTCTGCAGCATTGCTGATTTACTTGTACGATCACTTCCTCTTTAATATATTTTACCTACCCAAAACGTAATAGTCTTTAATTGTTTCTGTGCATGGTAGGTTTATTCGTCTGTTGCCTCATTATATGAACGTGAGGTGCAATTTATTGATAGGGCCATATGCTGCTGGAGCATTCATCTCTGTCATTCTCCCTTTCGCCATAACGTGTCCTCTTCTGCAACTCTCTTGAGCCGTAATTGATATTCCAATTCTATGCTAAATTCCCTATTCATTTCAAGCTTAAGTTGATAAATGGAATATGATAAAGCAATTTACATTCTTGAAAGGCAGCTCTAAAATAAGCAAAAGAACTAAGGACTTCCTATTCTAATACCATGCTTAATTATAGTTAGTGTTTATTAGGTTGAAAAAAAAAGTTAGTGTACCTTTAAGTCTGGGTCCAAATGTACTGGGGTCACCTTGGTTGATCTCCGGATGAGAAATCAGCGTCAGGTCGAGTGAAGCAGATCATCTGCCTGCTCGAGGATGATGTCTCCTTCCACTGGTCGACCCACCACACACCTTCTGGTTCCTGCATATAGGTCAGGTTGGAATTTCCCAACCTGACCTCTCCGAAGCTTAAGTTAGCATTACGAGAGGGAGATGAGTATTTTAGAGAGAGAGAGCGGGTGAGCCCTTTTGCTGAGGGGTGTTGGTCTGGGGTTCTGATATCGAAGGGAGTGCTGACCCCCAATGTACTATGGAGCGTCATCCCGGGTTTTCGGGGGCAAGGCTGTGCTTTAAGCGGCACCCATACGGGTGCGTGCTTGATGGTGCTGTCGTGGCGTCGTCCCAAGCTTTTCGGGATGGCATTGTGTTTTGGACAACGCCCATACTGGTTCAGGCGCGTGCTCGATGGTGCTGCTAAGGTATGGCCTACCACCTTGGCCTTCGTGCCATCGTGGATGGTAGTGCCAATACGTGCCTCATCATTCTCCCCACCCCCCCCCCCCCCCCCCCCCGTATGGAGAAAGCCATGCATCAGCTCTTGTTGAGGAAGACCCGGGGCGTGGCTTTTGTCTCTTGAAGTCGTGGTTACCGATTTGCCCTCTGGTTGGTGCTGGGAAGGTTTCTCAAAGGGTAGTTGGTCGAATGCTTTCGATAGTTGGCTATTGACCCGACGACCTAGGCAGCTTGCGACCGAGGTTTATGACCTGGGCATTCTGTGACCGAGGTATATGACTTGGGCAGTCTGCGGCCAAGGTACATGCTCGGCCATTCAGTGGCCAAGGTATACGATCGGGCAATCTAAGGCCAAGGAGTATGACTCGGGCATTCTGTGGCCGAGATAAATGACTCAAGTATTTTGCAACCGAGGTATATGACTCGGGCAGTCTGCGATTGAGGCTGACGCTCGAGCATTCTGTGGCCAAGGTATATGACTCTGGCAGTCTGCGACCGAGGTACACGCTCAGGCAACTTGCGACCGAGAGGCAAGGCTCGGGCAGTGTGTCACCGAGAGGCAAGGCTCGGGCAACTTACAACCGAGAGGCATGACTCAGGCAGCGTGCGACCAAGAGGCAAGGCTCGAGCAATGTGCAACCGAGGAGCATGACTCGGGCAGCGTGCGATCGAGGGGCAAGGCTCAGGCAACTTGCGACCGAGGGGCCGAGCAGCATGGCACGGGCTTATCAGGCCGAGTGACATATCTCGGGCTTTGTCTTGCCAAGAGGGCTTTGTCTGGCCGAGCGATGTGTTGCCGAGTGGTGTGACTTGGGTAGCTTGCGATCGAGCATGACTCAGGCAGTGTGTGACCGAGAGGCTTAGGCAATGTGCAATCGAGAGGCAAGGCTCGGGCAGCTTGCAACCGAGAGGCATGACTCGACCAACGTGCGACTGAGAGACAAGGCTCAAGCAACATGTGATTGAGGAGCATGATTCGGGCAGCATGCGATCGAGAGGCAAGGCTCGGGCAACGTGCGACCGAGGAGCATGACTCGGGCAACGTGCGACCGAGGGGCCGAGCAGTGTGACTCGGGCTTTGTTTGGCCGAGCGACATGGTTCGGGTTTGTCTGGCCGAGCGACATGGCTCGGGCTTGTCTGGCCGAGCGACGTGGCTCAAGCTTTGTTTTGCCGAGCGGCATGGCTCGGGCTTGTCGGGCCGTGCGACGTGGCTCGGGCTTTGTCTTACCGAGCAACATGGCTCGAGCTTTGTCTTGCCGAGCGGTGTGACTCGGGCAGCTTGCGATCGAGCATGACTCGGGCAGCGTGTGACCAAGAGGCAAAGCTCGGGCAGCTTGTGATCGAGCATGACTTGGGCAACATGCGACCCAAAGGCAAAGCTCGGGCAGCTTACAACCGAGAGGCATGACTCGGGCAGCATGTGACCAAGAGGCAAGGCTCGGGCAATGTGCAATCGAGGGGCAAGGTTCGGGCAGCTTGTGATCTAGAGGCAAGGCTCAGGCAGCTTGCGACCGAGAGGCATGACTCGAGCAGCATGCAACCGAGAGGCAAGGCTTGGGCAACGTGCGATCGAGGAGCATGGCTCGAGCAGCGTGCGACCGAGGGGTCGAGCAGCATGGCTCGGGCTTTGTTTGATCGAGTGGACTGGCTCGGGCTTGTTTGGCTGAGCGATGTGGCTCAGGCTTTGTCTTGCCGAGCAGCGTGGCTCGGGCTTTGTCTTGCCGAGCGACATGGCTCGGGCTTTGTCTGGCCGAGCGGTGTGACTTGGGTAGCTTGCGATCGAGTATGACTCGGGCAACGTGTGATCGAGAGGCAAGGCTCGGGCAGCTTACGACCGAGAGGCATAACTCGAGCAGCGTGTGATCGAGAGACAAGGCTCGGGTAACGTGCGACCGAGGAGCATGACTCGAGCAATGTGCGATCGAGGAGCATGACTCGAGCAGCATGCAACCAAGGTATAAGAATCGGGCAATCTACGACCGAAGTATATGACTCAGGCTGCGTGCGACTGAGGTATACGAATCGGATAGTCTGTGACCGAGGTATAGGACTCGGGCATTCTGCGGCCAAGGTATATGACTCGGGCAGTCTGCAACCGAGGTGTATGACTCGGGCAGTCTGTGATCGAGGTATACGACATGGGCAATCTACAACCGAGGTATATGACTCAGGTAGTTTGCTACCGAGGTATACAAATCGGGCAGTCTGCGACCGAGGTATACGACTCGGGCAGCGTGCGATCGAGAGGCGAGTCTCGGGCAACGTACGATCGAGGAGCATGACTCGGGCAGCATACGATCGAGAGGCTCGGCTCGGGCAACGTGCGACCGAGGAGCATGACTCGAGCAGCGTGCGACCGAGATGCAAGGCTCGGGCAGCTTGTGACCGAGAGGCATGACTCGGGCAACGTGCGATCGAAAGGCAAGGCTCGAGCAATGTGCAATTGAGGAGCATGACTCGTGCAACGTGCGATCAAGAGGCAAGGCTCGGGAAACTTATGACCGAGAGGCATGACTCAGGCAGTGTGCGACCGAGAGGCAAGGCTCGGGCAACGTGCGATCGAGGAGCATGACTCAAGCAGCGTGCGACTGATAGGCAAGGCTCGGGCAGCATGCGACCGAGAGGCATGACTCGGGCAATGTGCAACCGAGAGACAAGGCTTAGGCGGCTTGCAACCGAGAGGCATGACTCGGGTAGCATACGATCGAGAGGCAAGGCTCAGGCGGCTTACAATCAAGGAGCATGACTCGAGCAACGTGTGACCAAGAGGCAAGTCTCGGGCAACATGTGACCGAGGAGTATCACTTGGGTAGTGTGCGACCGAGAGGCAAGGCTCGGGCAGCTTGCGACCGAAAGGTATGACTTGGGCAACTTACGACCGAGAGGCATGACTCGGGCATCGTGCGACCGAGGGGCGAGACTCGGGCAACGTGTGACCGAGGAGCATGACTCAGGTAGCGACGTGGCTCGTCAAGGCGGGGCTTAGTCTGACGCCTCGAGGTATGCTCGCAGTTGCTAGCTATCGATCCTCATAGGCCGTTTAGTGTCTCATCTAACATTTTGTCTTCTCGTAGAGATGGTGAACCTCAAGGCTGTACGAGGGGGGTGGGCTTCATCTGCTCCAACTTCTCGCCCGACGACAGAGCCAGCTTCGGGATCCCAGGAGGTCCCCGTGGATGTCGAGGCTAACTGGCCATGGAAGAAGATGAAGGTTTGTACCACCAAGAAGTCCGAGGCGGCCACAGCTCAAGCAGGAGGGACTTCTGTCGAACACGCCCCTCGTGCGGGGACCGGTGGCAAGCAGGGCGAAGCTGGCCCCAGTCGGGAAGAGGTGGGGAAGGCCCCATGCACACCTTCCATGCGCGACCTCTGCCGCATTCCTATGCATGCCAAGGATGAGCCTTACTAGGCTCTGGTGATGGGCGACCTTCCGGAGGGAGAGGCGTCCGAACCACTGGTGTCTCGCTGAGGGAATTTGTCCCGTGGGGACCGGATGTGGGCCGACGACAACTCTGTAGCCTCATTCATCTGCGGGGGACTCCATCCCGACTTGGCTCGGGAGCTATATACTTCCTCGTAACTTTCCACCTGAGGAGTGGGGATAACGACCTCAGGTGGTAAGACGACCTCGATACCGAATTTCGAGGTTGTAAGGGGATTCTCCCGTGGTGGACTTGTGTGGGGTTCGTGAAGACCACAGGATGCTTAGGAGCTCATCCACCCAAGCAGTCCGAGCCCATGCTTGGTCGAGCAGCTACTTGGACATCGACTGAACCAAGTAGTTATTCGTTGCACATGGCTGGCCGAGCAACATTGCGCGGACATTAGGGATTGGATTGGGTTGACCTTGCAACATCGGGCCCTCCTTCTAGCGCCAGTCTGTTAGTGTATCTTTACGCTGTGGCCGTTGAGTTAGCACGGCTAGGTCTAGGTCCGGATGTGCTGGGGTCGCCTTGGTTGATCTCCGGATGGGAAATCAGCATCGGGTCGAGTGAAGCAGATCATCTGCTTACTTGGGGATGATGCCTCTTTCTACTAGTCGGCCCACCACACGCCTTCTAGTTCCTGCATGCAGGTTAGGTCAAGATTTTCTGACCCGACTCCTCCGAAGCCTAAGTTAACGTTGCGAGAGAGAGATGAGTATTTTTGAGAGAGAGAGAGAGAGAGAGAGAGAGCGAGCCCCCTTGCTGAGGGGTGCTGGTCTGGGGTTCTTATACTGAAGGGAGTGCTAACCTCCAATGTACTGTGGAGCATTGTCCCAGGTTTCCAAGGGCAAGGCTGTGCTTTGAGTGGCACCTGTACGGGTGCGTGCTTGATGGCGCTGCTGTGGTGCCATCCCGAGCTTTCTGGGACGGCGCTATGTTTCGGACAATGCTATATTTCGAACGACACCTGTACTGGTTCAGGCGCGTGCTCGACGGTGCTGCTAAGGCGTGGCCTGCCACCTTGGCCTTCGTGCCCCATCAATTAGATTGAAAAAAAATCCTACTCAACTAAATATTTATTTAAAAGATGTTAACTAATTTAACGGGTAAAACATATCATATCATCGGACCCACCTAAATTAAACGCTATTTATGGAAATGTATTTGGTGATCTCCACTGGTTTCTTGTATAGGTTTCCAATTATTCCATGCAGTCGGACAATCATATTAATGCTGACTATTAGAAGAAAATACATGAAACATTAAGCATACTAAACAACATTAACTAGCTCGTGTTTGATGATCGATTCCTGCAGGGCTTATTGAGCCCCTATATAAATAATGTACTTTATTCCATAATTACAATTAACTTCAGCTCTTCTGCCAACAATGATCTCGTGCTTGCTATATGATAGAGATGATTTTGCCTTATGACAGCTTATCTACCACCGAGGCTAACACTTAAGTAGGGCTCCAAGTCACCAACCTCGAAGTGTATCTCGATGTGCATCGCATCAATAATCGATGATAATCGTCCTACCTTATTAAGATCAGAGAACGGTCAGATAATTCACCTAATCTTATCTAAGGCTAGTCGGTAAGAAGGCCGAGGGAGCAAGTATAAAATGGAACCCATCAACTCACATTTAAGGGGGACTCTATACATACTAACTCAGTCATATAGCTTACATTATTATCTTCTTTCCTTCGCTGGCTTTAGTATTGGAGGGATCGCATCGGACATTCCCCGACACCAATCTATCACATAGGACCACAAGTGGTTTAGAGACAATCCCGCTGATAAGACATATCCTTGCAGTCATGAGATAACCCTTCGCTTAAGGACACTTGAGCGACCCAGCCCTAGAAAGGAATTTTACAACTAGGAAGATCCCAGACTGCCTACTCGATCATCTTAAATTGAGTCCTCGCTAATAGGGTCACTTATGATCGGATTGCTCATGCGGTCTCATCTCACTAACTCTCCCACATCGATAAAAAAGAAGCACTTGGATGAATATGCACCTTTGGTAGTGGACCAATTATATTAATTCATCAATCAATCATACTCATGACACCATCATTTTGTTATGTCAAAACTCCATTAATACTAATGATAGATGGCACATAAGTGGACTACAACGTGCAAGTAGCATATTTATATTGTACATCAAGGTATGTTATTACTTCCACCATCAAGCAGTAGTACAATATGTAGTAGCATACTGCTCATGCCGTCTACCCGATTATCTCAAATCGAGTCCTTGCAAATAGGATCACTTATGATCGGGCTGCTCATGCGGTCTCACCTCACTGACTCTCCCACACCATCATTTTGTTATGTCAAAGCTCCATTAATACTAATGATAGATGGTACATAAGTGGACTACAGCATGCAAATAGCATATTTGTATTGTACATCAAGCCAGGTTATTCCGTGCACCATCAAGCAGTCGTAGAACATGCAGTAGCATACTTGGAAGTGCCCACCACTATGGTCTGAGGCCTTCGTTCAGCAGGTAGCTCGAATGATTCCTTGTGATCATACTGTCTCAAACGAGGAGTAGGAAAACCGAGCACAGCTTTCAGAAGGCTGGCCGCAGGCATCCTCTAGTTTGTTCTCGTTCCATTCCTCCTGCATGGCTCGGTTCATGCGTGCTACACACAGCCGATCCTGCTCCGCCCAGCACAGATCAGCGTTGAGTGCAGCACTGTCGTCGTTCCGCCTCATCCGTGGCGACACCAGACCGGATGAGACGGTAAGGTAGTCTACCATGGCATCCAGAAGCGATCTCGGCGCCCGGCCTTGCCCGTCCCAGAGCCACACGCGGGCCATGCCCCGTTGCACCGCGGAGGCCACCGACACCTGCGCGTCGGTCTCCCCCATGACGGCTTGGCTCATCCGAACTACGAACTCGCCTGGGCGGTGGCCGCGGCTGACCAGGACGGTTTCGTTGAGGTCTAAGGTGGCCATGTAAAGCGTTACCCGCCCCACTGGCTTCCTAGGGAACGAATCATCCGGATAGAGGACGCGCTCGACGAAATCGCTCGAGCTGAGGACAAGTCTGGCGGCGCGGCCGTTGGAGACGAACAGGAGATGGAAGCGCCGGGCCGCATGTGTGTCGGAGGCGGCGTTGAGGACGGCGATCTCGAAGCCCTTGGAAGATTCAAAATTTGCCCACAGCGAGAAGGCAGCGAGGACAAGAAAGACGGAGACACGCAGGAGGAAGCTGGGAGACGAGGGCGGGGAGGCAGGAGTGGCGGCGTTGGAGACGGAGGGAAGTGTTGGAGCGGAAGTGGGAAGGATAGAATGATCCATCTCGGACAATGACCGAAGCGAAGAAGAAACCGACGCTGGATGGCTGCTAAGCTGTCGTATGAACGTGAACGTATGCTGCCGTGTCTGTATGCGTGGAGTTCTCCTCCGTGTCAAATACTCCTACCAGAGGAGGCACCGCGTAGCATCGTCCTTGCATCACTCACCGTCAGATCAACTCATCAGGCCCGTGATCGCTGTGCTATTGCTTCCAACGGTGGATGACACTTATAACCGTTGGATTTGCCCTGTGATTCGCGCCCCTTCATCGCTTGGGCCCCCGTTGCTCCGTCCTTCTCAGTCAGTGCATTTGAATGCAGGTCGTCCTCGACGCACAGTTCAGTACGTGGATCCGTAAAGATGATGTCTGACACTCGTGTTGGTGCTTCAGGAAAATTAATGATGGAATCCATGTCACATCTGTGAACATGCCTTTGATGGATCAGAGTCCATTTTCATCTATCTTACTGTCTTCGTGTCACTAACACACGCTCTGACAAACTAAGTTATATAAAAAATATATATATAAGATTTTTTTATATATTTATCATAATATAGGATGTCAAAGGTCAAAGCACTTAAATAATCTTGAGTCGTTGAGACAAAAGAAAATTTAGTAAAGGCAAAAATAAATTGTCATATACTGCATACTAAATATCAAATTCAATCTTTAAATCAGTCTATCTGTAACCCAAAAACATAAAAAAGAAGGGTCTTAATTTCCCAGTTCCCGTTAATGGTAACTTTGATCCACCCATGGGTACAAAGTTTGACAACACACCCTACGACACCATGGCACCTGCAGTTTTCCCCATCACCATGAACACCCAAGGGAAGTCGATATTTGCAGGTACGTACGTGATTGCTGCGAAGAACCACTACTCTTCAAAGCTACCTCCAGATGAGATGTTCCTCTCTGGCATCTCATCCAAACTGATTCCTCGTGTCCTAATTGACGGTGGAAGATTGCTCACTGAAATAGAGTAAGCATCTTAGCTTGTTTATACCTGATCACCAGCCTCTGCTCCCTCAGGATCCAAAAAGATAGGGTGCCATATCTTAGCTTCAGCCATCGAGTTTGAGCCCTGGAAGTGGGCAACAAGTGCTGCTCTACCCTGGATTCGTGCATATGCCAGAGAGATAATCTTCTCACTGTTGAACTTCTCCCACTTCTTCCCATTGAATGCCTGCAAATATACATTAAGGGTTTAGTGAATCTCCCCAGGAATGATCATACTCCAAGTATTCCTAACTAGAGCAGAACCAGCAAGTAAGGAGCAGAACAAAACCTGGTAAAAGTTTAGGATGTGGACAGGAGACAGCATGTTTATGAATGCATAACCCACGTTGCACTTTTCCTGCATGAAAGAACCAACATTGATTAGCCCAATAATACATTATCATCATCAACCCACTATTGTTCGACTTTGGTGCATATTACCTTCAAATCGATTGGCAGGTAGAAAAAGTCATAGGTGCCTTTGTGAGTTGCGTCTATTTCAGCTAAAATCATCTTGGAGGTGTACCTGGAGAACATGTCGTATCCAAATTAGGTTGTTAATCCTGCCTGCATGGCAAGACTGCACGGATTTTTATGATTCTATATGAGAAAAATATATCTACTTGTTCGGAATGTTCTTTATCATTATCGTTGTTCGACTGTCTTCCCCCTTGGTGATTTTATCCAAGTCAAGCTGATACTGGTCGTTGTTTGCTCGGCCAGGATAAGGAGCATTGTAAAAGGGCGCAGCTCCAAATCCCTGAGAAGGCACAGTCCCTGATACAGTAATGTCTTGATTCTTCATGTTCGCAAGTGAACTGCCACCGGAAGGAGTCTTGTTCATCACGAAGGAAGTGTCTTGTGTCACAGGGATTAAATATCCATGCTGATGGTGTGATGTCCCCGTGAACGAGCCATGCTGGTTTGCATAGAGAGAGCTCTGTGCTCGTCCGTGTCCATCCGCCATGAACGAGCCTCCTGTAGCTCCAGGCTGCCGAGAAGAAGACTGCACGTTACCCATGTAAGAAGCCGAAGTACGCCAGGGATACTGTGAGCCACTTTGATTTCTAACACCAGAGATGTTTGGAGTTGGAGGACCAAAAGAAGTTCAATTTCCTGAGATTGAAGTCATCCCTCCCTGAGCACAACAACCAAGATATGGGAAGGAATGAGATCGTTGAGATCCACCTCCCTGTAAAGGACTGCTGCTACTGGAGCTTATCTTGTCACGATAACCTGATAATCCAGTAGGGTTCGCAGCGGACTTGGTAAAAAATTCTAGTGGAATGTCATCATTTCTCCGAGTATCCTGCTGACAATATGGAATGTCATTCGGGATACCGAGTTGTGGCCATGAACCTGTCATTCAAGACACATCCACTTCATATGATAGCAAGTGTTTGAATCAAAAAGATAAACACCAATAAATTTGAACTTGAGCACATTGCCAGCAAGATATAGATACCTGGAGACGAATTGGCAATGGACAGGCCCCCATGAACTATGCTTTCGTCTTGTTCAGACTCACGACTCAGCTGTTGCATCGAGCTGTTTAGAAGATCGAGGTTTTAGCACACAAGTAATAGTTCAAATTAAAGTAAACAAGAACCTGACACATAATTGAACTCATATACATACTTCCTACGAGTTCCACCAGGGCGGCTGGGTTCTATCTTTAATCGCACGCCGGCTATCTCGGTGTTGTGCAATGATCGAAGTGCAGATTCTGCTGCTCTGACATCATAGAACTCGATAAATTTGTGGTGCCGTTTGCGAGGAGTCTCCCTCATCTGCTCCACAGCAAACAAGCAACATCTTAGCACAGACCTTATGCGAGTTATCAAGATCTTGCATAAGCAATACTGACCTCTTTGATTTCACCGTACGCCGCGAATATTTGCGCAATGTCTACAGTAGAAAGTGAGGGTCTCAAATTGAACACCACAATAGTTCCTTGGTTCATCTCTTGGTTCGATGGGTTATCCTGGAAATTACAAGAACAGACGATGAACAAGCGATACAAACTAATTAATGGTGGCAAAATAGGATAAAGAAAAGTATCCCCATCAGACCTTCGGAATCGAATAATGAATGTCGAGATTTCTTCGTCTTAAGGGCATGTTCTGTAATGCATGCCTGGCAGATTGAGCAGCTCGTATATCATAGAAAGATATCATCACAAATCCCCTCGATTTGCATGCAGTATAAAGGCCTCGAATTTCTCCAAACTTCTGTAATGTTCCAAAAAATTATGATTTAAATTCATTCAAATTGTTACTGTCGTCCATCAAAGTAGTCATTAAATTCATCAGAGGCAATCTGTTGATCCTTTGCGACTCACTCAAGATTAAGCTGCAAATAAGCTATACAACAAGAACACAAACAATTACCTCAAAGAGCGACCGCAGTTCACAGTCTTCGACATTGTTGCCGACGTTTCGCACAAACAAAGTTCTCGAAGGATGCTCGCCATGCGGGTGTGCCACCGAAATAGTCCCAACACCATTAGCAAGAGTGTACCGATGATTTACATTGCGTAAAGAGCTACCAACTGTAATGCTCTCCTTAGGATCAGAATCCAATTCCATTTTCCCTCCACCGCAGAAAAGATCATAGTCTTCCAATGCATCAAGCACTTGCCCAGGCGACTCATTAAGGTCAAGACAATCCAGTGCGCCAGACAAAAGAGCTGCTTCATCATCAGGTAACATGATCCCAACATCATCCATGGGATCCTTACCCTTCCTACCATCATGGGTCGACTGAGTACCCTTATGTGAATCTGTAACGCTCACTGAATGACAAAACAAGATTTGTAGCGTCAGTTCAGCATGCAATAGTTGCAAGTTAAGAAACATGAAAAGAAAGCAGCATCGCGCGTTGTTTATCATGATGAAGCACCGGCAACGAGCTTGAGAAAAAGCTGAAATCACTTTGTTCATTAAGTGGATTGGAAGCAGATGAAATATCCCAAGCATTGTCAGCCTTCTTTGGAGTCCCTAATGATTAGAGATCCGAGGAATCGGTGAGATACAGTAGCAAGTATAAGATGAGATTGGAGTGTTCAGTAGATATTAGTTGCAAGTTAAGGAACATGAAAAGAAAACAGCAGCATACATTTATCATGATAAGGCACAGGCAACGAGCTTGAGAAAAAGCTGAAATCACTTTGCTCGTTTAGTGGATTAGAAGCAGATGGAATAACCCAAACATTGTCAGTCTTCTTTGAAGTCTACGATTCGAGGAATAATTAATAATATTCATTCCGATGTATACGACGAAATTTGGGTCAAAGCAACAGTACTCACCAACTTAAACAAGCAAAGTATCGGGACAGAATTCTTCGTTGCCCGCTCCATTGTACTTCCTCTGCAGCATCACAAATAAATACGGATGGTAATAAAAGTTTTCCTTAGCATTACACATTCAGTAGATAGAAATTTATCACAATAGTTATATTAACGAAATTTATAATTATATACCTACATCTTAATATTTTTCTCAATCACCTGTAAGTTTATTACAATCTAAATGAAATCATCGAGTAAAGCAAAAACACCTTTTCAACATTCCAAACTTGGTCACCTAATTTTTCTAACAAATTTATGTCATCGTCAATCCGATCCACAATTTTTTATGCCATGTGATGAAATTAAAAACAATTCATTGAAATCAAAACACGCATCACATCCTTTCTCTTCTTTTACATTAGAAATTTTTATTGATTTATATCAAGAATACTTAAAATATTAAACATTTACATCGATCAAATAATATGAAATCTAAATCAAAAGAGAAAGACGCATCGGACCTACCTACCTACAACCGATGGCCTCCATGGGTCCTTCTCCTTCTCGGTATATATATATATATATATATATATATATATATATATATATATATATATATATATATATATATATATATATATATATATATATATATATATATATATATATATATATATATATATATATATATATATATATATATATATATATATATATATATAAAAGCGATAACAAGGGTTTCAAATAAGGTTAAAAAAATTAATTTTATTTTATTTTTATTTTTAAATTTAAGATAGGAAATACTAATTTAATACTTGTAATCATTCCTCATAAGGAAAATGGATTTAGCAAATATATAATACTGCTTTCTTGCAAGACAAATATGATGCAAACGGTTGTCTGCGAAGATTCTTCTGCAAATCACAGTGTCTGCGCTTTCCTATAACTTTCTTAATGTAGAATTCTCTTTAAATCACTGTATCTACAGTTCCTATAACTTCTTAAAAACTCTTTAAGTTTTGTCGAGCAGGACGCAGACAATTGTCGTCTTCCTTCCATAGTTGTGCTCACAACTGACGGACTGGCGGTCAACCATCACTTGTCGCACCTCATTATGAGCAAGCATTAATTACCATTTAATTAATTAATGCTTATATTTGCCACCACCTTAAGTTTTCTTTGTTATTGATAACTATTTAATAATTTTATCCAAAATTATAAAGTGATTAAGATTAGTTTTAATCTAATCTTATTTTTTTATTTTATCCAAATGAATTCGAATCTTATTCTTTTTTTATTAATTAAATTAAATCATTTATTAATGAGTTTTTACCTCGATAATATGTTATCACATGATCTCGTAGCTCCTTTGACTGTGAGCAAGACATCTCAACCAATTCTACATAGAACAAATGGTTGCACGTATTCCTATAACTCCTAACGGAATCAAATGGACCCAACAACCTTGCACTGTTGTACGGCCAACTATAAGGTTATGTGGTTAAGTCGAACGTGACTTAAATTCGGTCTGGATTCGGTTGAACATACCGAAGTCTTTGAATGAATCTAATTGAACTCAATGTGATTCTAGTTTGGATCTAACTCGAACCAGTCTTGACTCGATCGAACCAAGCCGACTGCGACTTGGTTGAGCCCAGAGCCTAGACAATGTGGCCGGGCTCAATGGTTCTACGGCCCAACCCTGTAGACTAACATTACAGGATCAATGGGTCGAACTCGTTGCACGATATAGACTTGGCGACCTGCATCTGGTCCAACTAGGCCCATTCAGCTGAACCAAAACTAGTGTTGACTGTCGATTGATTGTCTCACGGTTTGATCACACTTGCTAAGCCTAGGCTGACATAGGATAACCCAAGCCAACCACCCTACACAACTAGCCCAAGGGGTTCAGACTAGTAGGCCGATTAGGAATCAAGCCCTTGTGCTACAAATAAATAAAAACCTAAATAATAAAGTAATAACCAAATATTTATAAATTTAAAATAAAAATATAATAGAATTAAAATATTAGGTTATATTATCTAGGATAATGGGCAATCTCTTATGGGTAGCCCAAGGAAGGTGTATTTAAACAACCTTCTATACTCAGTTCATGGAGGATGCATCAAACAAGATTTGATGTTAGCCCGAGGAGAGTGTATTTTGATGCATATCCCAAGGACATCCCAACGAGCAATGGACAAGACAATGTGGCTTACATCGAGTTGGCTCGAATTGCTATAGTACTATTGAGGAGCTTACGTCGAGTGACAAAGTATCTCGGTCAATTGGTTGTTCGCTTTGAACAACTGATAATGGATATGACTAACCCACTATAGTGGCATCGAGGTGTTCATATTGAGCAATAGAGGAAATAATAATTGAATTACTCTAGAGTCACCAATCGATTTGTTGTAGAGTAGTTGAGATACCCATATTATGTGATAGAGGAGACGACAATCGATCCCTTACTACAACGATGCCAAAGAACCAACATGAAGAGGTAAAAGCTTATTGTTTTTCGATCTATATAAAGATGCTGAGAGGCCCACATTGGGTGATAGAGGAGATAATGATTGATCCCCTATTGCAACGATGTCAAGGATCCCAATTGAGCAATAGAATGTCATCATCATCGAATCTATTACGGAGATGTCAAGAGGCACATGTTCGATGACAGAAACCCATCATCACCTAATCTACTATGAAAAAGCTTATCACACATCACAACCTGACTTGCTAAAAGGACTTCTATCATCCATTGCCGCTTGAATTGTTATAGGGTGTCAAGACACTAATATTAGATAATGGAACAAGTCGAGGTATCTGTTGCCTCCCCACCAATGGGTCATTTACAATATCGTCAATCTGTTATGATGTTAGGATACTTTTGTTGGCAAATGATGCATTGAATGTTAGATACATTTATGTCTATGAAGGGTGTATAGGAAATTGATATGTTTTTATTTACAAAGGACTCATCAAATACTTTAGATGATTTTATCTATGAAAAATGCATCACTCGTTAAAGAAGCTTATGTATGTAAAGAGTGCATTAGATGTTGAGATGCTTTTATCCATGAAAGACGTATCAAATGCTTTAGATACTTTTGTCAATAAATAACATATCACACATCGAACATGCCTATATCCTTAAAGGATTCATCAAAAGTCAACATGCTTTCATCCATAATGGATGACATTAGAGACTACAAATACTTTTATTTACCATGGATGAAAGTATTGTGGGACAGGGTTGGAGCACCCTAGCTATAGCACTTGTTGAGTAGATTACTGAATAATATTTCTATGATATGGGCCCTCCTAATGCTAAAATTATATGAGAAATATTGATGATTTTAGGATTAGCTTGATTAAGTTCAAATCAACATATGTAAGAAATCTTCAAGCATAGTCAAGATGGTCTCGAATGCTTAATTTGATACTAACCTACAAAAAGATCAAGATCTGGGTGAGATTCTAAATCTAGTCCTTCTAATGCTTTAGTAATGGAATTGAGTAGAAGTTTTGAGTAAACAATCAATGACCTTGATTACTATGATTTGATAGGCTTTAGGTAGAATACTCACTTAATATTTTATATTGGGCTAATATTCATGTGGTATGTTCCTTTTCAGCCTAATTTGAATAGGCTACCACCTGTGGAATCTTGATCATGATAAATATTTTTCTTATCTCTTGTCTATAGACCAATACCTATGTAACCATTCTAGATATCAACCTCTAGCTTGATTCGACAAATAACAAATTGAGAAATTTTAGCTCTCAGCTTACTAAACCATCAAAATCTACAACTAACTTAAGTATCAAAAATGATTTTATCGATTATGTCCTTGGCACAATTTTGGCAGGAATATATATTGCATTCTTCATCTTTCCGACACCACTGACGAGTGTGGAAGTGAACTTTGATTAGGTCCACACCCAATCAAAATATGATTTCTCACATGATGACTTGATAAATATTTTTTTATATAACACTATTTCAAGATGGAAATAAATTTTAAATTCTTACAATCCGATCTCAAGCTATTTTATTATATTCTTCTTAACACACCATAACTCCTATAAAAAAAAATTAGACATTACGATTAAATTGGACTTCAATAAGAAATTGTTGTAAGATGGGATTTTTTTTATGATAGATTGATACCATGTTTTATCATTATCATCTAATAAATACATTCACCGCAACGTAAACATGATATCTCATGCCACTTCAGCTAGAATCATTGCTCTAATAGCTTGCGGTCAGCGCCTAGGCTAGGCTGCCACGACAGCAAATGGAGCCAAGCCATTACCATGCATAGCTAGAGGCTGGATAGCCCATGCTGCTTAGTGGCCCAATAGGGAGCCCATGCATTACTATAAGGTCTACGCGGTTTAGCCACACCTATATTGAATCTAGTTGAGCTAGTTTGATCCTAGTTTAAATATCAAGCACGAACCCAATCTCAACCGGGTCAAACCAAGCCAATAGTGAATTGGTTGAATCCAACTCAAACCGCTAATGGCCCGGCCTGTGTAGTCGGGCTTAGTCATGCTACAATCCAACACTATGGAGGAGCCCAACTAAGCTATGGGTCGAACACCCTGTGAGGCCTAGATTTGACGGCCTGCGCCTGTGCAGGTCCAACAGGGCCCACGTGCCCAAATCAAACTTGAACTTTCCCATCGACAGATTGAACCCAATCGTTGGTCTTAGCCACTCGAATCAGACTTGAACTTAGTCGTCGATGGACTAAACTCCGTTTCTCAACAGCCAACACCGCCGTTGTTGCCACCGCAAGCATTGCCTATGTCGTGTTGCCCTTTCATGTCGATACACATACGTCTGCGGCTTGGTTCAATGTCACGTCGTTGGCTTTGCTTGTTGAGGCATTCATGGCTGTACTTGACATCGAATGCATGGCATCGATCATTTTCCGTGAGTTATTCCATTAATCATGGCCTTACCATCATTCACGTCTATCAATTGTAACCTTCACCAATGTCCACAACTTCGTTTGTGTTATTCACGGCCTCAGCCATCACCCAAGACAAGACTTTATCTATGATGAGTTCTTTCCCATTTCTGAGACAATGGTAACGTTACAAATCCATCACGTTTTCTAAGTGACCATGATGTCGCAACCATCTCTAAGACTTTGTGATGCCTTTTTAAGTATTGGACATCCTCTTCTTGCTTTATGTATATATAATTCAAATCAACATGTTGTGAGATTATCTTATGTCTACTATGTTTGACATTTCATATACAAATAATTCAAGTTGGCATGTCCGACGTTCTCGCACATCATTGGATACTCCCTATGCAAGGATGTCATGTCGACACTTTGATATCCTCGTATGTCTTCTATGTACGATACTTTCTTTATGAGCAATATAAGTTGGCACATCTCAACACTTATGTTTTTTTCATTTTGACACCTTACATGAGTAGTTCAAATTGACACATCTCGACATAGGGAAGTCTACTTGACACACCCCATCATGTCTTCTACATCTAATACTCCGAATACAAATAATTTTTATTGGCATGTCCAAACACTCTCATGCCTTCTATATCCGATATACTTTCTGTGAATAATATAAGTTAGGATGCTCCAACACTCTTATATTTGCCTACATCATAAAGTCTCTAAATAGAATGTTTAAGTTAGTATACCTAAACACTCTCCTACATCACACACTCCATACGTAGGTAGTTCAAATTGGCACACCTAAATGCTCTCACACTGTCTTACAATATATAATCTTTATATGACAATTCAAGTTAACATGTCATAATGCCCTCATAGGTCTAACACCACCTACACAAGAAATTTAAATTAGCACACTCCAACATCCTCATGTGTTCAATGTTCCAACACTCTCTTGGCAGACAAATCAAATTGGTATACCTCAATGCTCCTTGGCATCTCCATACTCTATACACTATATATAAATAATGAACATTACTTGATCATTTCTTAACATAAGTAATTGTTGTCAAGTCATTCATCCTGACATTATGCTCTGACAAGAACAAACAATTCCCCTTAAGCATAATAGTGGGAGTGATATGTGTAAATTGATAATCAATTGGGACTCAACATTTAACATCTAGTCAAATTATAGACAATCAATCATGGCTCGACATATGTTGTCTGGTTGATGCAAGAGTCTTAGTCAACATGATTAAGATGTGACACCACCTAAACATTCTTATGTAACAAAATGATGATATAACACCACCTAAGTTTACCCAATCAATATGGAAACTGAAAGAAAATATTCTATACCCTACCTTTCGGGCATAAAAAAATGATTATTAACATATTCTAACAATGAAAGTCAAGTTGATATGTTGATAGCGATGATATTTTTTAACTTAGGCATATGTAATGTATCTTGTCCAAGGTAGATGCATTGCACAAAAAGATATCTTTGGATGCGTTGGATGCTTTAAATATTTTTTTCTTGAGCGGATATATTGCTCATAAAAGGAGAAACTTTATTATGTCCTTTAATTTTTGGTAGATGTATTGCATATAAATGAGATGCTTGAGGATACGTTGGATGCTTCACATAATTTTTTATTTTCGATGAATGTATCACATGCTAATGTAATGCTTTAAGATGTGTTGGAAACTTTGTTGCTTCTTTATCCAAGTAAATACATTGTACACGCATTGAACATTCAAATGTTTTTTTTTTATAATCTTGGACAAACACATTAGGAGGAGAGATGGTAGCCTCAAACAAACATACACATGCATCAAAAGTACCACCGTTCGATAAAGGAGAGCATTAGAGGTGATATATATATATATATATATATATATATATATATATATATATATATATATATATATATATATATATATATATGATTATCATGCTCTGAATACAAAAACATGCTCCCAACGGCCATGCTTAAATTGTTCCTAACACAGCCATCTTAAAGCGTTCCTTCCACAGCACTGTCAAAAAAAGTTTATACGAAGATAAGATATCATTATTTATATAAGAAAACACAGGTGATCAGGACACCGAATATGTATTATTTCAAGGCAGAGATGAATTGTCACACACTAACGTACCAAACATCAAATTCATGAGGACAAATAAATTGCCACTTGGAACAAAGATCTGAAATAAGCAGTCCTCATGTGCACATACCACCACTGTCACTACTAACAGTTCATAGTCAGGAAATTTAAGGTCCTTTTCATACCGTAAGACATCCGAACTCATTCTACTCTTTTGACTCTGCAATTAGAGAGAGAACATAAATTTGGTCCCGGAAAGAAGAGAAAGAAGACCTGGGTGCAGCAGGTTAGCAATGCACCTAGCAGCAGACTCGCCTCATCTCACCCTATACACTTGAACCTTATTTATTTACATCATGCTATCATCTGTAAAAGAAAGAAAAGAAAAAGAAAAAGAAAAAGGATCCCGCCCTTATTTCCATTAATGGTAACTTTGATGCATCCATGGGTTCAAAAGTGGACACACCCTTTGATACAATTGCACCTGCAGTTCCCCCCCTTCACTGTATTCTACACTTGGAACAACCAAGAACTGTTTGTATTTCCAGGTACATGGTTGCTGCCAAGAACTTCTAGTCCTCCAAACTAGTTGCAGATAAGGCACTCTTCTCTGGGTTCCCATTTGGACTGATTCCTTGTGCACTCTGAAGTAGGTCGACGGTCCTATCTTCTTGATGAACACGTGTACTACTTAATGGAAAGAGTTCCTGCAAAACCTTATAATCAGTTAGCAATCATTTCCACTACACTATACTAATGAAGTACGCATCTTTATTTAAAATGTTATGTTACAATCTAGGACGGAGAAAATTCAACATACGAAACAGCAAAGGCCATAAATATCTCAGTAGAATTCCACTTTGCAATATTTCATTTGAAGAGGTATGGCCCAAGAAATATAATCAAAGATTTTTGTTCAGACAAACCGTTTTACTTATTTGGCAATTTCATCTATTAACTATGGGATTTACAAAATTAGGAAACATAAAGATGATTCAAGTTAAGCATTTCTTTGCATGCTTGCCTGCATGAATATATATGCAACTGATTGGGCCAACTCTGTGAACAATTCATATGCAGCCAAAAAAAAAAAATTAATTCTGGCCTTAGCAGGTGCCTGATCAAATATCTCACAGGCAATTGCATTATTATATTTCATGTGACATTAAGCATATGGCATGACATTGATTGTAAAGGAAAAGCAAGGTATTAGTGCCTCAAAACACACACTTGATTCATGGAATACATCAGGTGAGCCCTAACAATCTCATAAGCTAAACATGAGGTTTCATTATACAGTAGCATTCAATATTCTCTAGTAGCCTTAGCAAAATTGCTTATCCACCAATTTTTCAGCTTAAATATGTCCCGTATATTATAAACAAATACTACATATAGTTCCCAAGAGATTTTTGGACTTTTACCTGATCACCAGCCTCTGCTCCCTCAGAATCAAAAAGAATAGGGCGACATCTCTTATCTTCATTCATCAAGCTAGAGTTCTGGAAGTGGGCAACAAGTGCTGATCGACCCTGGATTCTTGCATATGCCAGAGAGGCAACCTTCTCACTGTTGAACTTCTCCCACTTTTTCCCATTGAATCCCTGCAAGTATATATAGAGGTTCAGCGAAGCTCCCTAGTTCACATGATTTTATTGTTTGATATGCCCTACCAAACTTCCCTCTCCCACTAATAAACATTTTAGAATTTAGCAATTAGTCCTAACTAGAACAGAACCAGCAAGCAGGGAAGCAGAATAAAACCTCATAAAAGGATATTATGTGTGCAGGAGAAACCATGTTTATAAATGCATAACCCACATTGCATTTATTCTGCATGAAAGAATCGACATTTGATTAGCTCAAAAACGCATTATCATCAAACCACTGTTGTTTGACTTTTGTGCATATTACCTTAAAATCAATTGGCAAGTACAAAAAGTCATAAGTGCCCTTGTGAGTTTCATCTATTGCAGCTAAAAGCATCTTCGAGGTGTACCTAGAGAACAATTAATATCCAAATTAGGTTCATAATTCTGTATGCTTGGCAAAACAGCACAGCATTTTATGATTTTTTTAAATATATACTTATTTGGAATGTTCTTTATCATTATCGTTGTTCGAGTGTCTTCCCCCTTAATGATTTTCTCCAAGTCAAGCTGATACTGCTTGTTATCAAGTTGGATCCCCTGGTTGTCAGCTCGCCGACCACGGTTACGATCAACTAGACCATTGATGCCAATGGAACTTGGGCCAGAATAGGGAGCATTGTGAAAGAGCACAGGTCCAAATCTCTGAGAGAGCATCATTCGCACATTCGGTGAACTATTATCTGGCATATTTCCTGATATAATGCCTTCATTCACTGTGGCCCGAGGAGTCATATTCATATGCAAACTACCACCATTTTGGTTAATCCCAATGTTTCCAAATGGGACCTGGTTCATCAAGGATGTCTTTGGTGACTCGGGGAAAAATCCATACTGCCTCACGAAAGGAACAGATGGAGCTGATCCAACATGATGTGGATGCTGATTGTGTGATGACCCCAGGAACGGGCCATGATGGCTTGAATAGAGATAGTTGTGTGCTTGCCCTTGTCCATTTGACATGATTGAACTTCCTGTAGCTCGAGACTGCCAAGAAGAAGACTGCACATTGTCCATGTAAGAAGTCGAATTACCCCATAGAAACTGTGGGCCAGTCAGACTTCCAACACCAGATGCATTTGGAGTCAAAGGACCAAAAGAAGTTAAATTTCCTGGGGTCGAAGTCAGCACTCCATGACCGTGATCTGGGAAGGAATGAGACTGTTGATATCCACCTCCCAGAAAAGAACTGCTGCTAGAGCTTATCTGGTCAGGATGACTGGCCCTATTTTGTTCCTTCCCAATTGGTGCAATCTTCACAGAAGATATCTTTGGAGAGAGTAGAGAAGATAATCCAGACATATGGTTACTTCCAATAGGGCTCATTGCTGCCCCACTAGGGGACTTACTAAAAATTTGTAGTGGATTGTTATCATTTGGACTACTGAATTGTGCCCATGGACCTGTCATTCAAGAGATATCCAGTTCAAATATGGCAAATTGAATGGACCTGCCATTCAAGAGAGATTAAACACCAATAGATATGAATTGGAGCACACGTCACAAAGATACCTGGAGGCGAATTGGCAACGGACAGGCCCCCGTGATGCCGATGAACTCTGGTTTCATCTTGTTCCAGTTCATGAGTCAGTTGTTGCATCAAGCTGTTTAGAAGATTGAAATTTTAGTACAAAGTGAAAAATAAGAGCTCCACAGAAAATTTGATTTTAAAAATGTCTATTAATAATAAGCAAATAACAAATCATCCAAACTGTCAATCAGAGAAGAAGACATTATGATTTTTGTCAATTCGAACCATATCATCCTTTAACAAGGAGCAATAGAAACAGGTTGAGATGTAATTAACAAAAAATTATGATTGAGATTTTGCTTCCATGTGACTATCAAGATTTAAGTTTAAAGGCATGAATCTAGAACCTCAGAGCTCATAAGAACTTATCCAAACTATAATGTAATAGTTCAGATTAAAGTAAAAGAATCTACAGCCATAGCATTTCTCCCCAAAAAATATCCGCAAACAATGTCATACACATACCTCCTACGAGATCCACCAGGACGGCTGGGTTCCAACTTTATCCGTTTGCCAGCTATGTCACTCTTGTTCAATGACCGAAGGGCAGCTTCTGCTGCTCTGACATCATAAAACTCAATAAATTTGTGGTGCCGTTTGTGAGGAGTCTCCCTAATCTGCTTAATAGTAAATAAGCAATGTCTTAGCAAAAACCTGAGTGATGTGCAACCTTATGTAAATATCAACATCTTCCATAAACAATATTGAAGAAGAAACTTCCCACCTCTTTAACTTCCCCATATGCCCCAAATATTTGCTTAAGGTCATCATTAGAAACTGAATGTTCCAAATTGAATATCACAAGAGTTCCTTGGTTCATATCTTTGTCTGATGGGTTATCCTATAAATTAGGACAGAATATGATCAAGCGAAAGAAATTAAATGATGGTAAAATAGAACAAAAAAGTATCTCTAGTCAGACCTTTGGGATTGAAAAATGTATGTCGAGCTTTCTCCGTCTTAAGGGCTTGTTCTGTAATGCACGCATGGCAGATCGAGCAGATCGTATATCATAGTAAGATATCATCACAAATCCCCTATGCTTACATGCAGTATAAAGACTTCGAATGTCCCCGTATTGCTGAAAGAACAGATATGATCAAATGTCAGGAAAAAGTTCAGAAACAAAGTTCTAGAATAAGAAGGAAATATGAAAATTATGATTTAATATAATATTCCATATGAGGCCATCAATCTAGCATTGTTCACGAAATCATTCAAATTATTACCATCATGCCTGAAAGTAGACAATAAATTCACGTAATCTTTGCTCAAACAACAAGAAGTGCACCACTTAATTCCAACAGAGTAAAATGCATACTCTTATCCACTTCATGGATACATTTCACAACTATAATGGGTATATAAATAAAAGCAAGAACCTTCTTATTAAAATTAGAAATCTCAGCAGCATGGATAATGATAACAAGGAATCACATAGAGAATCCTTCGACGCCAATGATAAGATATTATAAATCATTGAATATTGTAATGAAAAACAGTCAAAGTGATCCTTCCAGCTAAAAAGGTGATGACACATGGCAAATATGCTTCAATATTAGCACCACTTAAACAATTGGGAAATATACATTAACAAGACATAAACCACAAGGAATAACCAATCTTAAATCTTGTGCGTAATATTCATTCTTTGCAACTAAAAATTAAGCTACAAATGAGCTGAAGCAGACTGATGGCAGAAAAAGTTATACAACAAAAACACAAACAATTACCTCAAAGAGCAACCGTAATTCAGAGTCTTCAACATTACTGTTGATGTTCCGCACGAATAGGGTTCTCGAAGGATGCTCACCATATGGGTGCTCCCCCGAAATAGTCCCAACACCATTAGGAAGACTGTACTGATTAAACCCATTGCCTAAAGATCCATCAGAGACACTTGACTTTGCCACACCAATTGCAATGCTTTCTGTGGGATCAGAATCCAATTCCATACCTCCGACACTGCCAAATAGATCATAGTCTTCCAACTCATCAACTTGACCAGGTAACCCATTAAGGTCAAAATCATCCATTATGCCAGACAAAAGAGCTTCTTCATCATCAGGTAACATGACCCCAATCTCTTGAAGGTCAAGATCATCCAAGGGATCCTTACCCTCCATATCATTGTTCAGCTTTTTCAATTTAGAAGCTGCATTGATGGTTGATTGAATACCAACATGTGAATCTCTAAAGTTCACTGAATGACAAAACAAGATCTGTAGTGTTAGTTTAGTAGACACTAGTCACAAGTTATGGAATGTTTAAAAAAAAAAAGGAAAAGAGAAGCATACATTTATCATGACGAAGCACAGGCAATGAGCTTGAGAACAGGCTAACATCACTTGATCCATAAAGTGCATTAGAGCTGGATGGAATAACCCAAGCATTTTCAGCCTTCTTCGCAGTCCCTACAGATTAGAGATATCAGTCAAAAGGATACAGTCAGTTTTGGGTAAAAGAAGCATTACTGACCAACTTAATCAAAGAAAGTCTCGAATTTACTTACATATCGGGACAGAATTCTCCGAGGCCTGCTCCATTGTACTTACTCTACAACATCACAAAGAAACACAGATGGTAATAAAGATAGATTTGGAAGGCAAAGTTTTGTGCAACACATGCACCGAGAGAATAATACAACACAGTTATACTACATATTTCCCAACAGGAGTCTTATGAAAGGACCATGAAAAAAAAAAAAAAAGAAACTACCATCTTCAAATTGTTCACTTCAACATACATACATTTCATGGTTCAGTTCAACATATGGGCACTCCATGGCCCTTCAGAAATTGTTTGGAAGATTCTTCTAACATAAGAATTTTTAAGAACCTAGAAAAATACTGTTATAACCCAATCCAAGTTATCTCTATGCTAAAAAAAATTCACACCACGTTTCAATGCCTCTTCAGAAATTCATAACTACATTTTCTTTTCTCAATCACTTACAAAATTATTACAACATAGATCAAATCATCTATTTATGAGTAAAGCAAAAACTCTATCAGACATATGAATCATTAGTGCCAAATCATCACTCCAGAAGTGATCACCAGGTTTTCCTAACATCAAATTTTTATGTCAGGATACAATATCAAAACAATTACTTGACTTTTAAACATGCATCACCTTTCCTCACATTTGAAATATAAATTGATTAATATCATAAAGGCATGAGATATTAAATATTTAAAATAATAATTAAATAATTCCAAACTTATCCCAAGATCAAGAAAAGGAGAAGAGTTCACCAGTATATACAGGGGTTAAGGTGGGCATTGAATAATGTAAGAAATCTTAATTTTGTTTTCGTTTTTATTTAAAATTAAAAATATTTAAACAATAACTTATCTGAGGTTCAAGATAGGAAACTTTAATTAATTGTTGACACATAATGTAACTAGAATTGACAACTAATTGGAACTCGGCATGTGGCATCTAGTCAGATTATAGACAACCAATCATGACTTTACACCTGTTACCCAATTGGCCTCGAAGACTCAAAGACTCAGTCAATATGATGATTAGGTAGAGTCGCCTAAGCGTGCACAGTCAGTGTGGCGATGACATGGCACCTAAGAGTGCCCAATCAGTATAATATCTAAAAGGAAATATTCCCTGCGGATACCCAACTTGGGCTCAACTCCAGGGATGCTCTCCCCATTGAACTTTCCAAACTAAACTCACTTCCTTCATCCATTTATTGATTTAAACATCAAAGGGAATTTGTCGGACATGCCACTAAATAGCTTTGTAGGATTCCTCGACTTTGATGGAATCCACTCTTAAGGAAGCGAGACATGGAAGGATAGCCAGCCTAGACATACCCACAGGAATTTGATTTGTAAATACAACAACATTCGAAAAACGGATCAGGTCGGATCAACTTCATCGTGTCAGGTTGACGATCAATTTTGACACTGACAACACCAATTAACTTGTGCCACGCCAAGACAGGGATCACACAATTGAAATGGTTAATCTACCATGTGATCATCTCCCAGCTTCATAAAGTATGTACCACAAAAATTGACAATCAAATATGGACGTCAACAAATACTGGTACACCAAAGTCATAGTACATCAAATGCATGGAACCATAAATTACATTGCAACCTTGTTCGATCAGCAACGGGTAAGCAGTGATCCAACTACTAATACAAAAGAGCTGAAAGTGGGATTCAAATTAAGATAGCTTTCAGCCGTCCTTCGGCACATCGGCACCAAACTACAATCCAGAAGAACCCTGACAATGCACGCATTTACCTTTATTTCACCTCTTAAGCAACAAAGGATCCAACTGATCAACGCATTACATCTCAAACTCAACGCAAAAATCGAAGCAAATAACAGAACGAAGGCGGAACTGACCCTTACCGAGCGACGCAACCACTCAGATCCGAGTCAGAGGTGACCCTAGATTCCTCCAAAACAGAAGCGAATACCGGGGGCGCACTTCCACCGAGTTCGACCCAGGAGTCCCAGCATAACGGACAGGGAGATCCACCCCAGTCGGCCGAAATCAAGAGCGAAACCCAGGAAAGAAGGACGGGTCGCCCCCTCTCGTTCCGCCTCTATTATTGCTGCGGAGGTGCGTCCCCTCTCCCCCCCACCCCCTTCGACAAGGAGAGCAAAAGGATATGGAAAGCGATGATTGATTGGAATGATAGTCCATTTAGTGCGCTGCAATTCTCAACTGTTTTTGAATGGAACTTGAAGTCCGTTGACGCCACCAGGACCGTCGCCCACTGTACTGCCTACGCCTCTCTCTCCGCTCGCTCCCTACCTGTGGGATCGATCCGTTTAGATCTGTATCCCGCGGATAGAACGAATAGAAGCGTGACATGGGTGGCCCGTCCCCGACGAGCGTGGTGGAGGGTTACTGCTATACATCACATGGATTTGGATAATGCCATATAATCCAATCGCATTAATGATGATGATGATGATGTAATTGAATGGCCCAATGTGAATGCGATCGAGTGTAGTCTAATCATTTGGGTGATTTAATTTATTGTTATTGTCGCGGGGCGGCTCAAATGGGCCGAATCGGCCCGTTGTCGCGGAAGCGTAAAGACACGTGGCGGATATCGGGCTGGCCCTACTAAGTTCCGTGTCGGATTGGATCGACGAGTTGTATGCTCGACCAAGTCAACCGTGGTCCGGTGAACCGAGTTCAGTACCATAAATAATATTGACGCTCCGTTCGCTGGATTCTACCCTTTTTATGGCTTGTCATTTTCTTGGCAGGACAACTTTTATATCAGCATAAGATATCGAGAAAATCTACTAGTTTATTCAATTCGACCGCCCATGACTACATAAATAATGATATAAGAGAGAGCCTGTGGTGTCAGAGTTGATGGAGGATAAGTTGAGCTCCAGACTCTGGTTGCAGAGTGACGACAGCGTGAGGGGCATGGGCGTAGGAAGGTGACAGCTCAAAGGAGAAATGCTGGAGAACGCAAGCCAAGGCCATCTTTGCTTCTATCATGGCAAAGCTCTGGCCCAAACAAATCCTTGGACCCCATCCGAAAGGAAGGAACCCATTTGGAGTCCTTGATGCCTTCGAAACACCTTCGGAGAATCTCTCCGGTTTGAACTCTTGTGCATCTTCCCCCCATGTTTCTCGGTCATGGTGGATGAGGAGTGTGGGCAGGAAAAGCTCAATTCCAGCAGGGAATGAGAAGCCTCCCAATTTGGTGGTCTTGATGGTTCGCCGGAGAATGCCAATCACAGGCGGATACAACCTCAAAACCTCATGCAATATCATGGTTACCTGAGCAACAAGATGACCTCAATCAATGAAACCCAGAGTGCCGATATAAATATGTAAAGGGCTGCTCTTCTTACAGTCTTTAGGCGGCTTGTAGACTCGAAGTCAGGCGAATTCTTGCCGCAGACGCTCGCAACTTCTTCTCGTGCTCTCTGCTGCCATGTTGGGTAAATGGATAGAAGAATCAACGTCCATGTCAACAGCACCGATGTCGTCTCTTGGCCGGCAAAGTAAAAGAGCTTGCATTCCTCTATCACATCGTCAGTTGTAATGCTGTAATTGCCGTGATCCCTGTCGTTGCTATATTGCACCAGCAAGCCTAGCAAATCATCAGCAGTGGATTCGCCCTTCGCAATAGAGTCTAATTTTTTGTTGATCATATCCATTAACATGCTCTTGATCTCCCTGTTTATGTGCATTCTCCTTTTGTTCTTCGCAGTTGGTACGAATCTGTGCAAATGATGGTATCTCGTGAGGGCAAGCGATTTGAACTCTAGATATATCATCTTGTATCAAGGACGAAGCTGTAGGGGATTCACCTGAAGCCTGGTACGTATGGAAGCCGAGCTCCTTCCATCACCAGGACAGCTTGCTCCTTCTGTAGTTCAAATATCTTCTTGCCTTCCTTGTAGCTACTCCCGAAAGCCGTTCGAGATATGACATCCCCTGTCAGATTCTGGAATTCGTTCCACACATCGACTTCGCAAGATCCTTCAGGGCTGGTTAAGTTCCGCCATCTCTCTACCATATCGACACAGCTCTTCAGGAAAGCAGGCACCATTTCCTGCAGTCGTGGATGTGATGTCGACTCTGTCACGATTGAGCTAGTGACTGGTGTTCGTCGAAGACCGAGGGGATGGAATACAAACCTTCAGTTTCTCGAGATGGAATGCGGGGTTGATGACCCTTCTCCGTCTGGCCCATTCCTCTCCGTCGAGCGTAGACACTCCCATGGCTAGAAGCTTTACAAGAGGGTTGAGACGAGACTTTCGAAACTGTTGCATTCGATCAAGTAGCACTTCCGTCATCAACGCCGGGTCATAAATGATCACTCTGGGTGTCTTTCCAATCCAAACAACAGATATCTTTCCTGTGCAACACACCAAGCATCAGACCAGAAACATGCGGCAGAACCCATGTGTTTGCTTCAGCAGACTTACCATATTTCTGAACTACCTGATGCACAAGGGGATCAGCACGAGGAACGATCTGGTGGGACAAATCCATTGGCTTGGACGAGGCTATAATTCTGGCGTGCATAGCATCCTTCAGGTCCCCATAAAAGAACCTGTTATCAGATCAGCAGCAGCAGAATTCAGCATTCAGCAAGGAAGCGATTACGAAGGTTCAACCTTCTGATTCAGTGTTCCGTACCTGTAAGGGTTGCCTCTGATGCCTTGCTGCCTCAAATGCCTTTCCAATGCCTTGGGCTTCCACCACAGGGAGTATGCCACCTTGAAGCAAGAGAAGAGAAGCACAGCGAGTGAGACTGCAAGTAGAGCAAGACGGAGCATCTCGGCCATCATTCCTCCTCCCTCTGTTCTCCTTAGTTCGGACACGGGAACAAGGGGATGGACATGACTTATAAGCCACCAAATCCACAAGACGCTATGTTTTGGAACACAGCATTCTTTTTTACCTGTTAGCTGTATTCCAAAAGATGCACGCGGATTTCCACACTGCCTTGGGGACCAAGGAAGGCCGACGACTAACAACAGAGTATGGCTTCCGATTCCAAACGTACGACCTCCACCAGCTTAGTTATCTTTCATGGAGTGATGACTACTTGCTCATAAGTATCTGCAGTTGGTGATGACATGCGACTGATGCAGCTCCGAGATGCGTGCTCACCAAGGAAGAGCTGTAACATATACAGTGATCAACATGAATACTTTAATCAGATTTCTTGTCACTTTGACTTGTTGTGACAAGACATTATCACTAGAAAAGATTCCATTTGACTTAATGAGAAAAATTAAGTCGGTGGAAAATTCTTGATAATACTTGAAGATATTTTTTTTTATAATTTCATAGATTCAGAGGAGATCTTTATCTATACTAGTTCTAGGCCTTAAAAATTAACTAACTAATAATGTGTAACTATTTAAAGAAATATAAAATTAATAATATGGGACAAATAAAATTGATAAGTGATAATCTAGATTAAATATTTTATTTATCACATATATATTATGTTGAAACAAATCGATAACGGGATGGGGGCGTAGCTCATATGGTAGAGCGCTCGCTTCGCATGCGAGAGGCACGGGGTTCGATTCCCCGCGTCTCCACTTTTTATTTTGTATTTTGTTTTACGTTCTCCAGTGTTTTAAAAGATTTGGAGAAAACGCTCGTCAAAAAGATACGGAGAAAGAAAGGGACTTTTTACACACACACATATATATATATATATATATATATATATATATACACACAAAATTTCCACTTAGAGTATTTGTTTTATTACTTTTAATATAAAATACATATCAACTTCAAATATGAAAGGTATTCATCCTGAAAAACCAAATTAACCACTTCTCTTGTGATTAAATTTAATTTTTTTTTAATTGAGAAATTTATAATATATATATATATAAGATGTTTTAATTAGAATGTGACATAGATAACTTTTTACATTTCGGACTCAATTAAATTTAGAGGAATAAATATGAGAATTTACTCTCTGCAGGGAGATGTTCGAGGAGAGTTGTATACGACTATACCAAACTGTAATCATCATTTTGTGCATCATAATCATCAGAATATAGAATTGTTGACTACTTTCTGAATTCAGTAGTCCTTTGTACCTGTCCATCATCCATGGATTCTCCTACTCTGGAAGAGTCTAATGTTTGATTGTGATGATAATTAATATTACAAAATAAAAGGATCACCATCATATTTCCCCTTGATTCGAGTGCCACAATAGATAAGTAAATGTCCTTTGATAAACATATTAAATTTGTTCTTTCTTTCGGACCTCCTATAATTTTATCTTTTTTATTTTTAGATTTTTTAAAAATTATAATATTTTTCATAAAACATCTCAATTTTAAAAAATTCATAGAATATCTTTTTTCCATAAAATGACATTTGCCCTTGGTTTTGGTCAAAACCATTGTCTCTGATTTGCATTGCCCTTGCGTAAGGAATAATGAGACATGTAGGCTGTGGGCGAAGATAAAGGTGAAATATGAGGATTTTTCAAGATTAAGATGATCTAAAAATAAATTCTCAAAGTTAAAATTTTCTTTTAAGGAATTCATCATTTTCTTAAAGAAATTCTCAAAGAAGAAAATGCATGAGCTACGGACGATGATATAGGATGAAAGCGATAATGGATTCGACGAAGACAAGGATAAAAAGTATATTTCATACCATCAAGGGTCAAATGTATGAAAATTTCAAAGTGGAGATGATTTATGAAAAATATTCAAAATTAGAATTTTTTTTCCTATTAGGAATTATTTTAAAAACAGTAAGATAATTTTATTCTTGTGATAATAATAAAATATAAAAAATGCCGTTATAAGCAACTAGTGAATTGGGCTTCACCCAAAGCTTCGTGAGCCGAAAGTCTCAGACCATTCAGGCCCAATTTATGTCCAAGCCAGCGCCAACAAGGAGCTCAGATAAGCGTACCAAAGATCTGCCCCCGGTCGGTTCTCATCAGACGCGGCTCTCTCACAAGCCTGACTCAAGAGTGGGGGCCACTTCTGAGGTCATCGCGGACCACTCAACGTAAAGTAAATACGTTATATTAAACTCTGAACACTAATCCCATAAGCACGAGCAGAGGATCACCTGCCATCATCACAAGAACGGGGGAGATCATGCTGGGGAACCGGGACATCGATTACGGAGAGAGACGACAGCCATCGTCCCCCGCCCTCCGGCGGCACGGCCTGGTTGGTCGGTTGGTTCACCGTTCACCGCAAATGGAACTGCCCACGCGTGCTCCGTAGGCCTCGCTGTCCCTCCCCCCACACACACTCCTATTACCTCTCCCCCCCACCCGCTGCAGACCGCATGATGATAACACCGCACCCGAATGATGGCCTGCCCCCGGCCACCATCACATGTACCCGAATGCCGTAGCAAATAGGAATCGCCACCATCTCCCGCCCTCCCTCTGCAGTTCCCCGAGTCCTCGAACGGGCCCCTGGGATCCGACGGCTTCCTTCCCCTCCTCCAACGATCCGACGACAGGAACGAGAGGAACGGGCGAGAGAGGAAGGCCAAAAGGCGTCCACTTCCAATGCTTCGGCATCGGATGGAGGAGCATCACGCGCAATCAAGACGAAGCGAGCGAGCGCACGCAGACGCACATCCACCCACTCTGCCTCCACGCCTCATCGATTGCTCTGCCTCCGTCTTAATGAAAGCGCAGGAAGGAGATCATGGCTTTGGAAGCTCCCATCATTAGCTACCTCGAAAGGAAGAAGAAAGAGACAGAGACGTAGAGATATATATAGAGGGGAGCAGTAAGAAGGGGGCTTCACAGTCGCAGCCACCGACCCAATCCATATAGGCCTCGTAGGGCATCGAACTCCCTCCCCTGTCGCTGGCTGCTCCTGCTTCTGGCGCTCGTGATCTCAGCTGGATCTCCTTGGTTTGCATTGACCCGTGCAGAAATCACCCAGTGCGTCTCCCTCTATATCTCATCTCTTTCGGCCGCGTGGGATTTGCTGCCCTCGCCTCCTCTTCGGGCTTCTTAGATTGAGCTTGCTGCATGCGTGCGTTGGTTTCCTTCTGTATCCCGTGGTGGTTTATATTGTGCTTAGCAGCTGAGCTTTTGCTTGATTTAATCGTTCGTTCGCAGGACCTGAGGATTCCAGATCAAGCCTGCAAGCATGCCGTGGGCGTCGGCGGCTGCTGACTTCTACGGGGAGTGCGTGCCCTTGGTCGTCTTCTTTGGTGTCATCGTGTGAAGGTCCCTGTCCTTTCTTCTCTGCATCATCCTGCTCATTCTTTGTGCCCTCCTGTTAAAAGCATAAAGAGTTTGTGCTGATCTGGTGAATTCTCGACAGCCGAGCTGGGATACTCGAGGGAGGATCGCTGTTCCCGGGAGAAAATTGGGAATGCACATTGAAGTCAATCTGAAGGGACACCAAACAGCAACCAAGGCTCCGGAGATCATAATGAGCGTTAGGATAATTGCTTATTCTCAATTGCTGCAAGTTTGTCAGGTAGTTTCCATGACAAACCTTTCGTGGTGGTGAATTCATGTTCGATAGTCGTCTACTGAAAGCAGATTGCCACAGTGCCATTAATCCCTTTCTTTGGGATGTGGCAGGCTGAGTACTTCCGCCAGTTGCTTAAGCCTGTTACGTAGGTGGAAAGCTTAGCGTCGAAAGCAAGTCGGATCTGCAGTTTGCTTCTGTGTTCTTGTTTCTTAATCTGTCACAAGGCTCTCATCGAGGAAGAGCTAATTAGATAAGCGTTCCGTCCTCGAGCGCCATTCCCTGCTCATCGCCATCAGATCGCTCCCACTGACGGCGAGGCGCCATGCAGAGGAACCCAAGATATTTTGCTGGGAAGGCTCCACCTGCGGACGCGTATGATGTGAGCGGCTATGGCTTAGATTCCACTGTCGCAGGGCACGAGCATCATCATGACTTCCCTGCTCCGCTGAACAACATCGAGTTCCAGCCATCTGAAACCTGCCCCAGGAACTTTGTCATCTTTGACCAGACATGCCACAGGAGCCGGGTCATGTTCCATCCTTCCCTGGCCCACAAGTTGGGCTCTCCCGGGCTCGATGTCCATGGAAGCCATGCCTACGAGGCTGGCAAAAGCGTGTCCAGAGACGATGACGAGGACGCCGAAGATATCGATGCGTTGCTGAGTTCCGAAGAAGGCGAAGACGATGATGTAGTCAGCACCGGGAGGACGCCGGGCAGCTGGGGAAGCAGCTCGCCGGATGCTGCATGCTCGTCGCGACCCAAGTCCGCCTCCTCCAAGAAACAAGTCTCCGGCAACGCCGGCAGCAGCAGCCGCAAAAGGGAGAAGATGAAGAAGATGGTCAAGACACTCAAGGGCATCATTCCCTGCGGTGATCGCATGGATACTCCTGCTGTTCTCGACGAGGCGGTCAAGTATCTGAAGTCTCTCAAAGTTGAAGTGAAGAAGCTCGGGATGAAGCACCTCGACCACTGAAAGATCGACGGAGATGAGTTCAGGTTTTGGTTCTGGTTCTGTTGTAGGCCATTGTTCGGTGGAAGCATTTGCGATGTTTGATGTGGCCATTACAAATCCACGCTTTAGTTCTAAGGACCACTCTGTTTGAGATATCTTCTCGTCATGCTGGTGGTAATCTTGAAAGAACACTCGGCTAACAAAATCTCGGTGAGAACGACGCAAATGACAGTAACGTGTTTCGTGCACGCATCATCAGAGCAACTGCGAAACCATTCGGTTCGCATGCTGTCGGCCTGCCCACTTCATTCTTCTCCTATGACCACAAACCATCGTCCCCAACAGCGGCTATATAAGCAGTCCCGTGACGGAGGCATAAAGCTCATCTGCAGAAGCAACAGCGGCGATGGCGTCCCGAGGGGTGACCGCAATACTAGCGACGATGCTGGTGGTGGCGGCATTGGCCCTCCCGGTCTCGGTGGCGCGCGGCGAAAAGACAGGCGAGACTGGAATGGCGAAGGATTGCTCGGGACGGTGTAATAAGTTGCCAGGGATCATCCGATATCTGTGCTGGATCATAGTTTGCGGTGGTCCACCGAATGGAGATCAAGGCTACGGCCATGGCCATATGCACTAATAATTCACAGAAGAAGAAGAGGAGACGGCGGTACCGATCGTAGGTGTTGTCTCCTTTGTTGCACTACGAGGTTTCGCAGATAAATAAATTGTACTTGGATAAGAAATAATGTTCGGACCAGCCGCTATCAATCTACAAATTATCCCATAAACGACGTGCAATGATATAAGATCGTCTCGATGATCTATCACTATCGATGCTGTGTTGTTGATTGTTGTTGGCATTGTATGAGCTAAGACCTGTCCTTAGTAGTTATTCTTGACCTCCTTTCCTATCGAAATGGAGAACAAAGTGGAAGTGGATTATCAAAGTATTTGCTGGAATTACTTTTAATTATGTAGTATTTTCCTCGATCATGGTTTAATCCGTTTTCATTGTAACTTGAGCTGAGTTAACTTCGCTTATTTAGTTTTTCTCTGTTCATCTCTCTGTCACACCTAATTCTACTACGTTACCACGGTTCAGTTTAGAATCAATAATCGCTAAATCTGTTCGGTTCCGATTCTGATTCCAATCTTATTAACACTCCTAATTCTACTATAATTCTGAATCAATCAACTGTTTGTGTCAATTATATGAAATGCTTCATGCACGTATCACCATTATGGACAAAGAACTAAAATTAAAGAGGTGGAAGAAGAAGAAGAGATGCACCCTGCAGCTGGTTCTACTAGGCTTTCGACGAGGGATGGGGTTGGGAGACGGCATACAAGGACCTCAGTTGCCTGTCTATGAGCTTGCCATGGCTGAGAGCCAGTTGTAGCTCCATATCATCCGACCACCATTGCTGAAGTCCATGAGCTTCCAGGAACCTCTGTGGCCCCTTCGATGCCACAAACAGCTTCGCCGCCGCATCCCCATTGCGAGGAGTTGGCTTCACCGCATCTGGACTGCCGTCTGCACCAACACCGGCGGTGTGGTTGTAGTAGCAGCAAATGTAGTCGCTGTTGTTCACGTACAGATTCGGCACCCATCTCTTGGCTTCTGTGGACGACCCATCCGTTTCCGAAGCCTTGGCTTCCTCTGTGGCAGCCGCGACCTCACCGCTACGAGCCACAACTTTCATTCTCCTCACGACGGAGCTCGCCTTCTCGCCTATGATCCTTAGGCTCATGCCCAGCGAGACCGAGGGAGGGTTGAACAGGTGGCAGTCGACGAACACGCCTTGCATCGCCGATGCCTTGCCGATCTGGAGAGCAAAGCCAGCTCCCAAGGAATGCCCGCCTATGCAAACGTTGGTGCTGCCGAAGCGGGCGACGGCCGACTGGAGCGCTTCGAGCGCTCCCGCGAATCTGACGGAGCCCTTCAAGCTCTCCCGTGCAAGGAAGCGGAGATCGTCTTGCAAGTCCCTCCGTATCGTCGGGCTCTTCAGCAACGTCCCGCGGAGCGCCAGAACCGCCTTGGGAGCTCCCCGCGGCCGTACCGGTACCAGATCGGACATGGCGGCGGATCGGTCCCATTCCAGAATCGCGCCGTAGATGGAGCCATCCCTTTCGTCGATCAGAGTCCGTGTTAGCTTGTACTTGAATGGTTTCCACCAGTTTGGAGCGAGGCCATTCTCCTCCGTCCTCTTCTCTTGTCTGTCCAGTTCTAACAGGTATGCGGCCTGAATGAAGCAAGCTATCACCATTCTCTTGTAGTTCGGGTCCCTCCTGCAAAAGCCAAGCCGGGATCAAGTTAAAAGCATCGCAAGCACCAAAGAAAAAGGCTCCGTGAGGAAGAGAAGCGTACCAGCTGGAGTGGATGAGATCTCTCCAATTGGGGGAGGATAGATTGCGAGGACCCGACACAAGGAAATCGTACGGATGCCGGGCCACCCCAGCCGCATCTCCGTCCCTTCCTCCTCTGCTATCATCTTCTACAGAGCTCTTCGCCATGAACTGAACCACCATTGTCACCTCCGCTTCGCCTCCCTGCGACTATCCTCAGCGCTATTTCTTCCTGTTTATTGGCGAGGAAAGGAGGCGAAGCGGGTGGATAATCTACCGAAAGCAACAACCCAAAGAGCGATGCTTATGTATATGAGCTCGAAACGAATGGCAGCGTGCTCTCTCTCTCTCTCTCTCTCTTCTCCGCGTCGTGCTCGTGAGGCTCCTTGGAATCGACGGATGGCGGAAACGCGACGAGTCTTCGAACTCGCGAGCCCAGCGCTCTCGAAGAACGGCCGCCTGACTTGTTCCACCTCCTAGGACTTCTTCTCCGAAGCTGGCTGAGCCAGCCATGAAGAGAATCAGGGGCGAACGAGACGCCACCCGACTAGTGGGCCAACCGGTGCGTGAAGTCCAGCTGGGAAACACGTCGCCCAGACGACTTCCAGTAGTGATTCAGTTGCCCCGTTGTCAGTCCCGTCCACGGTGCGGTGTCGGCGAGCGGGTCTGCGTCTGCGCAACTCGAACGGATGGTGGCGGAACCTTTGGGTGAGGCGACGAAACTTCTGGATGGACCTACATGTCGGCAGGACCCCGAATGAGGCTTTCCTAAATCTCGGTGCCCAACGAGCAGATGGGAAGAACACTGTGCTATATTTGATTCACTATAACATGGTCGATCCACCTGATGAGGTTGGACTGATCCCATACAAAAGCACTTGTTCTCCAAGTCATTGTTAGTGGGAGTTGGTGATAGCAGAGCCGGCGCTCTGCCCTCTAGCAATTGACGGTCAAACACAGGAACACGGAACAGCCGGAGGACGTTGACTCTCGATCTCCGGTTCACATGTGACGCGGACATGCAGTTCAGCTATGGGATCAAAGTCTTCGAAGTGTGGTACGAGTGGCCTTCACCAGCAAAGTAACCCATCTTTTTCTTTTCTATTTCTTTCCTGCTATCTTCTTTTCCCCGTTTGTTATTGCTGACCGGCGTAGGAAGTGGTAATCTATGCTGCATTAGCGACAAAGATGCTGGAAGTGATTGGTTTATGCAAGTAACTCAATGCACTTGACCGCTAGTTTCGGACTTGAATTATAAACCTTATCTATCTTGTCAGTCTACACAGGCTGATTTCTACCTGAAGTTGTGGAGATTTCCAGGAAGCCACGAACTCGAGTATGACTTTTCCCCTGGTTTGGCAAGACTATACCATTGATGTTTGAGCAAATGTTGACTAAAGAGGCAAGTTGAAGATCAAAAACATAAGGAGAATACGTAAGATATGGAGGTCTATCAGCAGAACAGAGATTCTGAGTTGTTGTCTTATCTGAAGTCTGTCAATATTTACCGGTAGAGAAAGGAATGCAAGGACAAATCACACGACGGATGCAAGCAAAACAATAGCAGAAGCTTGGATTTCCCTTCTTACATTTATGGCGAGGGAACTGACGACTGTGTCCTTACATATTATAACTCCGTGTGATGAGTAATGGGGCACTTACCAACGTACATACAGAACCAGGCCAAAAGTGAAAAGCAAGAAGAAGAAAGAAAAGGAAGGTGAAAAAAAAATGGCTTTGCTGTAATGTCGAGCTCCCTACCTTTCCGTAGGGGCAAAAAGCTGTGAACAAAGCTCAATACACTTCCGCATCTACTGAAATTATCCTTTTGTTTCTGTTCCTTGGAATGCCGTCGGGAACCTGGCGGCTTCTGGCTCTACATCTCGGCGCATCTCCTCGGCGTGAATCCCAGCCGGGAATTCTTCATGTCGTACGAGATGTGGAAATTCTGCTGCTGGTAATTGCCCAGTATCGACAGCGCCGACTGCGGCGTCGCCAGGATCGCCAGGCACATGATCTCCTCCGCATCCAGCCTGATGAAGTAGTTCTCCTTCGGGAAGTTCCAGACCGCGCCGTCTCCGAACTTGATCACGAATTCCGGCAGTTCCACCTTCGACACTCCAGACACGTTGTAACAAGGATTCAGCATTGTGAAGTCTACCGCCACTGGGTACTTCACCTTCTTGACGAAGGCTTCTCTAATCTTCCGGTAGGCCGGGTAGGGGAAGTAGCTCAGCGTCGTGCCGGAGTCGATGATAGTCCCTCCGCTGCCGTCCTTCGCCAGCTCCCACGTCGCTGATGGTATCTGTAATGCCTCGCCGCCAACCTTGATTGACTCAATCTGGACATAGTAGAAGGTGTCGATGGGGTTCTCTTTCCCTGCCACGAAGGTGGTGTAGTTCATCTCCGGGTTGCCGAGCAGCCGCTGGTCCTCGCCGAAGATGAGCTTGCTGCTGACGCTGAGGTCGCTGTTGCGGTCGACGAGGCAGTAGGAGAAGGTGTGGCCGTAGAGCGAACGGAGCTGGGAGGAGAAGGAGAGCGGCCCACGGCCGAGGCCCAGGAGGCCGGCGGCGCCGTGGAACATCCCGCGGTTCCAGTGCCCGCACCCGAAGATGACGTCGTTCACGCGGCGGAACTCGGCCCCGCTCCCTTCCGGTGCGGTGAGGTTCACGGTAAAGGTCTCCAGGGCGAGGTCGCCTGTCGTGTTGGAGCGGTCGCCGTACCAGTAGAAATAGGGGCAGGCCTGGTCACGGCCGCCATCGGCGGCGGAGGTGCGGCAGGGGTGGGGCGGGCCAGGCGACGAGACGAGGCCGCAGCGGGGGTCGGAACAGCTGACGTTGTGGAAGGAGGAAGATGCGGCGGGATCGTATACGGGACCGTGCTGCTCGAAGCAGTCATGGCAGGGGAGGCACTGGATCCAATTCAAATCGCTTCCCGTGTCGAGGATGAGGGAGAAGTGGCGCGGCGGCGTACCGACGAAGACGTCGATGAAGTACTCGCCGGAGTTCAGGGTGGCGCCGGATTTGACACTGGCCATCAGCCGCCCGGCCAGCTCCGGCCGCGTCGCCACGGCCGCCTTTTGGCTCATCTCCGGAACGACCGGGTGGCGATCGGCCGCGGCGACGCGGCGGGAGATGGCGTTTTGGTTCTTCCTTTCGGTGATCCTCCTAAAGAGGGTCTCGATTCTGAGGACGTCCCTATAGGTTGAATGCTCCAATGTTTCCTTCTTGGTCCTATCGGCCACCGCTGCGTCCCTCGTGGACCGATGCTTAAGTTGGAGCATCAAGGCCGGTGCCCCGCCATCGTTCGCACCTTCGTCGTCTTCCACCCCGCAATCCATAGCGTCATTTAATGCCCTGTGTCCATCTTTGCTCGGCGATCCAACAGAAGTGCCGGCCGCGTCGAGCTGGTGGTCGCAGCTGGGCTCCCCGGAGGAGGTGACGGCGTCCAAGCTCAAGTGGGTGGGCAATTCGATCCCGCGAAGCCGAGATCGATGTGCCGCTGAAGAGCTCCAGTTGTAGACAGAAGCCGACGAGGGAAATGGTCGGAGAAGACAGCAGCAGAACAGGAGGGGAAGCCAAGCAAGGATTGCTTTGGAGGAAGACATTTTCAGAGCTCGACCATCCTGAACCCAATAATAAGCAGAATAGAAGGATGAGGAGACAAGCGAATAAAGAAGACGAAGAAGGGGTCGGCGGTGGCAGGAGCCCCTCTCTTCTGCTGCCGCCTGCGTGACCGAGAAGAACCCCCAGCGTTGAAGGCTGAAACGCGGTTTCGTAGACGTCTCAGACCACTATATTCATCATACTATATCTTATTCTATAGTAGCTTATGGTCTGCCGTCGGTGTTCGAATCACTGTGCTCGTTCACTTGGTCATGGCTTGCCGATGGCTTCCTTGCCACTCGTCCATCGACCATGTTGGACCATTGTGCTTCCGGTTCCTGCACAGAAATAGACCAGTGCTGCTTGCACTAACTACAAAAGGGTTAGGAAATGAGGCGGCCGTTGGCCGTCATTAATTGGCGCACCGATCGGTCTTCCTCGAGTACATGGGTTGTTCGAAAGGATTGGCGTGTGAAGAGAGTCAAGAAGGGGCAAATGGTCAAAATGTCGGGCTACCTGCAACCGCTACTTCTTCTCCATGTCATGGCGTCCGGTGGACCCACCCCCAAACAAGACGAGATTGTCCGCTGAATTTTCAAGTTGACACATGACAGGACACAGACAGATGGAGTGTTGGACCAATCACCTTGCTTTCATGTGCGTATACGTATATATCGAACGATATTAAAGAAATATATGCAGGAGGAGGAGAAATCACAGGTCTAATTACATGTAACACTAATAAAATGATGCTGCAACAAAATGTTCATTAGGCCGTCATAACGCCACACGTCGCCTCGCCGACAGAGGCCCGTGTCGACTGGCGTTACGGTGGAACACGAGGGTGATGTGTGTTCTCCGATAACCAGCAAGAAAAGTTCTTTTCCGAATCCAATCTCACACTTTTTTATTCATGATATCCGTAATGAATCATATAAAAGATATATTATTTATTGTTTGGAGGTCGATGTCAAATCGACATCAATTCATGTTTAATTTTTTCGGAAAAAAAAATGGATAAATTATCGCTCTATTAGATGAGTCAAACGTCTAACAGCAACATCATCGATCTCGCACCAAAGATTTGGAGGCGCCATGCCGAACTCTGTGACTTGCATGGGTCAAACTGGTGCCAGGATGAATCGTTTCCAGCGTGGCAAAATGGGTTTGGTCAATTGCTTGTTGTTGACGGTCACGTTATGAGTTGCACCTACTCTGGATGATGAACCTATTCGTTGGCTTCTCTGTTTGGCTGCACGTGGAAACCAGATCAGTAAATTTAAGCCAACTAAATCAGTCATTTGACTTTGCGACTTCTCGGACCCTGTCACGGCACGAGCATCCTCCTCCTCCTCATCGTTCTTGGAAGAACAAAGCATGGCGGATAAACGATGCTTCGAGCGACAACGGCAGATCGTTGCATCTACAGTGATGCATGGACCGTTTGGAGAGATGCAGTTGGGCCAGATCGTTGCGTACTAGCATACAGGACAAGTCGGCCCAACTCGACCCGTCGACAACGTACTCATGGTCGGGACCCACGCCTGACAGCGACGACACCGCGCGTCGCCTTCGATTTCGCTCGTGTCGACGGGGAGACGGCAACTGTGAGCAGGATGCATGGGTCCCGCACGGTCTCTGCAACCATCGCCCGGGTGAGCGTCGGCGTAACGATCCTACGAGTAGGAAAGTAGGGTTCGTTCAGCTGCCTGTCGCGCCGCATTGAAGTGTCCATGGAGGTAGGACCACCGACTTGCCCTTCCCGTTCGAACTTAGGTGGCTCACCCGTCTGGCTTGTAGTGATCACTCCCGTCGGGTCCCACCACTTCTCCGAGTCTGGCTCTCATAAAACTGCAGGTAGCTCCGTGAGTAACTTGCCACAGGGTGTGGAAAGTATAGTAATTGCTCCTTGACGTCATCAAACGAGGCGGCCGGGGAAGCCTTAATGAGATCGGTGGGTGGAAGGGAGAGACGAAGAAACCCAAGAAAAGGGAGCGGAGAAGGCGAAAAGGGGGACAAGGAAGAAAAGGGCGAAAAGATGAGCGAAGAGGAAGGCAAGAGCAAGGCGCAGTACGGGACCTTCTCGGGCGCCCACGACTACGCCCAGCCTGCCATCGGCTTCCCCCAGCCGGTGCCTCCGCCGGGCCTCACCGCCGCCCACCCTCCACCTCCACCACCGCCGCAGCAGTCTGGGCCCCCCTATTACGCCCACGGCTACCAGGCCGTCCCCGGTATGCTACCCTCCTCCACTGATTCCCGTAGATTTGCTCACTTCACTTCGTCTGTCGTCTGTCGTCGTTAGTTGGGTCTTGGATCCTTCGTCGTCCCATCTCGTTTCTTGGGTCGTATGCAACTTTGATGCATGAAGAATAACGATTTCTTTGAGTATTGATGGGTTGTCTGGCACAAGTCACTTTCGAAGTGGTTGAGGGAATTCATTGCGGCACAGAGGGTTGAAAGATAAGATAGGCGCTTAGTTTGATCGAAATTAGGGCAAGAGGACAGGTCAAATGGGATCTGAATGGTTTCTTGGTTTTCTATATAACGCTGATTCTTGTTATCTTCAACGATCGGGAGGATGGGTTCTTCATTCAATTAGAAATATCGCATGGGGCTTTTGTAACAGTCTGAATTACATGAATGTGATCCGCTTTCTCTTCTTCTCCTTTGTGTATTTGCATACTCTTGCTACGAGATCTTTGCTAAATTTTTCGCATCTGTAACTCCTTCTTGGTTTCTTGAGTCTTATTCCGTGTGTAATATGCGGCTTCTTCTTTACATTATTAGTTGCTGCATATAGCTCTTTTTTTGTAGGTTATCTTGCTACCAAATACCTGTGAAATTTTTTGCATCTGTAACTCCTCGATGGTTTCTTGAGTCGTATTGCATATATAATATGTGGCTTCTACTTCTTCTTTCATGAGTAGCTATTGCATCTGGCTTCTTTTGTGGATTATCTTGAGCCTTAGTCCATATGGAATATGCCACTTCTTCATCTTCTTTCCATGATTGATTATCGCATCTAGTTCTTTTTGTAGATTATCTTGCTACTAGATCTTTGTAAATCTTTTGCATCGGAAACTTCTCACTGGTTTCTTGAGTCTTATTGCATATCCATGAGTAGTTACCGCATCTAGCTTCTTTTGTAGATTATCTTGCTACGAGATCTTTGTTTTTTTTTTTTTTTTTTTTTTTTTTGCATCTGTAACTCCTTGCTGGTTTCTTAAGTCTTATTGCATATATAATACCCCTTGCTGGTTTCTTTGGGTCTTGTTGCATATACACAATCTGCAGCAAAACAGAGGATTAGAGTACTTTCTTGTGGGTGCCAAATTGAATTACCTTGGTCAGACTAGATACTACCTTTGTGTAAAATATTAATATTAGGATAATAGTTCACACTTCACAAAGCCAAATGATTTGAGATTTCTTTTCTGTAATCTCTAAAAAAAGGATTTTCTTGTTTCTTCAAAATCTAAAGTTTTCTTAATAATAAGTGGTAGGCCTCCATTCATTTAACTATTGTTGACCAGAATGTTTTGTTTTTTATTCTTTGATACACATACATGGCTCTGAAACACTAAAGATTGCAAGGTTGCATGGGTACTGTGGATAGGCATACTAAGAAATTATTAATCCTCTGTTTCTGCTGTTATTGTTGGAGTCCTGGAAGCTTGTATTTTGTACAATATTTGGAGAACTAACAGTTAAATGTAGCTGTAATGAATCTTGAAAAAATGCTTGACTAATCTTTAAGGATAGTTAAATAATGAATCTGCCTTTATGGAGGATGCTTAAGTTAGTGTGAACCTGGTAGTTCCTCTGGTAAGAAAGAATAAGTAGCAAAAAGAAATGTTTTCTTCAGAAAAAAGATACGTTGGTTAAGAAACGATATCATTTAGAAAGAACTCTCATGCAGATCTCATAATAAAACCATCTACATTAAGCCTAATGTACACAAGAGGCATTCAAAGGACTGAGAGTGAGAAACCAATAAGGCATATGAAGGACAAAATATGTCTTCTTTTGAAGTTGCCAGTTACTAAAATATGACTAATTATCATTATCATTTTTTTTATCATTTCAAACTTCATGCACATTTTCAATTTTCTCTATGCACCCAAAGCTTACTTCTCTTGTGCTTTAGAGATAAGAAGCAGAAAAGATAAAAGTTTGGGTGAAGTTTGCAAGCTCTCGTTGTGATAATTAGGTTAGAATGTGAGCCTTACAGCATGAAATGACCACTTGCCCCTCTGTCAAACATGTCCCTTGTTTGAAGCTTTTTAGTGATTATCATTCCAAGTGTCACACTTCACTTGTTTGCATAAGAGTTCCTTTGGGTTGATAGTTCATTCATATTCTTTTCGCCTATCCATCTAAAATTCTTGACTTTTCGATAGTGCAAAATTCTAAATTGATGTTGATTATTTGTCACATTTTTTAATGGTTTAGACATTGCCTCTTGAATTGAAGTACACCATGAACTATTTTGGTACATTTGGGAAAGAATTTATTTTATTTGTTTTGCTTATTATATTGAAAGTTTTGCCGACATCAATGATTTAAACTTAGATGTTTTATATTATATGTTTAGTTGTAGTCATTGCCGATTCAAGATCACCACACTAGATCATGTAATCCCTTGTCATGCCAGTGTGCTCTATAGCATTTAATCTTTTGTTATCACCTTCTAGGTTATGCACCTGTTGTTGAAGGAAGACCATTGAGACTGCCACGTCTTCCATGCTGTGGCTTGGGCATCGGTTGGCTTTTGTATGTCAATCTTACTTTTCCCTAAACATGTATATATAGCTGTATCTACATCAACATCTGCACATGTTAATATAAATGTATTTATGTGTTTACGTAAATGTATGCATAAAAACACATAAATATATGATGTTTATATGCATATACATATACCCTTATATTTATATGCATGAACTGAATGTAAACATATGTATGCATGAACATGTATGTGTGTTATATGTTCATATATATATATATATATATATATATATATATATGCATGAACATGTATATCTGTATAATATATGTATGTAAACCTCTTTTAGTCCTTTAAATATGTTTTTTCAGTTTTTAATCTGTTTGGAAGCTAATGATAAGTGCCTTTTTGTTCTTGGAAGGTTCATAATTGGTTTCTTTCTGGCTGCCATCCCATGGTATGTTGGAGCTTTTATTCTACTTTGTGCTAGAATAGACTACAGAGAGAAACCAGGCTTAGTTGCTTGCACAATTGCGGTAAGTGAATTTTTCTCTGGAGACATGGTTGTTGTTTTGCTATCATGTTTCTGAACTTCTATATTTTATGAACTGATTTTTGTTTATTATGTTAATTGTTTTACGCTTCCCACTTTTTTGAACTTTAATTACCAATTAATTGTTGCTTAATAATTCTGTGTTGGTATGTTCTAAGTCTTATTTAAAGGTTAAACTATGTCTATTCTTAAAACATTAATTTCCAGCTAATAATATGTGAATTGGCATTATGGTAACAAAATAACTATCATTTTATCTTATTGAGTCATTTATGAGGATTTCTAATGATCTTGTTATAGGAGGCATCAGAATTGGGTTAAAACACTCCCTCTCCTGGCACCATCACTGCCTTGCCCATTGCTTGTTAGGTCCATCTTTCTCACTTCATTTTGGGAGGAGCCGTCTGTTAGTGTCGGTGCTTAGATCTAGGGAGAGTTACAACTTAATTAGTACTCTGATTTATACCGTCTTAAATTTGACTGGTTCAAGCAATACATGTGCCACAATCCCATTCATCATTTTTTATCTAAATAAGTCAAAGCCCATAGCACTAGCAACATCTCCGGCATAAATGCAAGGAGGATGAACAACTGTTTCTTATTCTCCTAACGGGTCAAAGCAAAGTTATTGTAAGGTTGTCTTGCATAAGAATTTTTCTTGCAAATCTTTCATTTCCCTTGATAATGAGATAATCATCTGCTAATTTTGTTTTAGTTTCCGTTAAAGCAATGTGCCAGTCAGGTTAAAGTTTCAGAGGCATATTTTTGTACTTATTATGATGGTTCATAGGTTTGCTATTGTGGTGAAATTATTGCATATGAGTTTTGTAGGTAAAATGTTTGTGAAGCTATCAGAAGTATCATTCAGAAATTTGGATCATATCCATACCATTGACGACCCTACCATAGACAGCCACAAACCTGCCTTATTGTGCATCTCTCTCTCTCTCTCTCTCTCTCTCTCTCTCTCTCTCTCTCACGCACAATCATCTACCTCATACATGTATCATGCCTTTATTTTTCACGTAGTAATAACAATCAAGCACATAAATGACTAGTGATTAATAACGTTCATGAATAGGATATGATGGCGTTTTGCTTGTGGATGGGGAGGCTAAATAAGCATTAAATAACAAAAATAATGGGCCAGTTGTAGATAAATTATACTAGGAATAAAAGGTTATCGATATGTCATGATATACACAATTGAAGAATGGTGAACATAGCACTCGTAGAAATTGTTTCAATTGATTTGAAAGAAGCACACTAGTCCATCAAGGTGATGGAAGATTCAGAGAAAGTTCTCTAATTGGAGAAAGCATGTAGTGGCAAGTTAGAACGGTGAGCTCTTGGGTTTCATCTTATACAAGAGTGATGGAATGATCTTTATTTTTTGTTATCTTTGCTTTATTGGTCTAGTTCTAGGAACCTGGATGAATCAGAATGTGGAAAACTGTGTCCTATCTTGTTACTGATTAGGCTGTGGATGATGGTTAATCATTATGATCTTTGTGATCTTGATTGGGCCTTACTTGTCAATGGACATTTACCATGTCTTTTTTCCATCCTTGTGATGATGAGTTGTGATCGATGCATGATTCAAATAAAAATGATGAGTTGTGATCTATGATGGTTGACAAATTTGAGAAAGTTGGCTTGGTAACGGCTTACAGGATTAAGAAGAAAAGTTGTTCACTGTTTTGTAAATGAAAATTTCATAAAATCTACCATATCCAAAAGAATTGCTCGAATTTGGTAGGAGAAACGAGGTTCAGAATGTCGAACTGTCGAGAAGCAAAGATTATAGGGATCATAAGGTGGGCATTAGTGTGGCTTTTGAATTATGGAGATTGGATTAAAGTGGAATGAGATGGAGATCTGACATGGTCTCGAGGGTTCAAATTTTTAAAAAAGAATGGAAAGACCAAGAGAGAAGTGGGGGGCTTCTTTGGACTCCCCCCACCCTCTATACATGTTCACATGCTTTGTATTCATACAGAAAATAGATGAGAACATGAATTTTTGGTCTTAAGGTTGTCATACCAAGGGTGGCCTACTCTACATATGATCTTTGCATTAATTAGATTGGTAGTTCATGATCGGTAAAAACCTAACTGATTTTCTCTAACAATTTGTAAGCGCTTCTGATTAGCGTTGGTGTTGTTCAATGAGCAGGCAGTTCTTGCTGCAATTGCTGCTATTATTGGTGCAACGAAGGGAGCTGACGTGTGGTGATCGATACATAGAATGGTGATATTTGTTGTGTATTAATACTTCCAACACTATATGAACGCTTGTGGATTCATTCTCATATGAGCTTGTAATATGTGTGTAAGTCGTACTTTCTTGGGTGGTTCTGAATAGATTCTTGGTTTATTTACGAAAAAACACTGTGTGTAGTGATTCTTATCGGTACCCATTTATTTGACTCCTCAAATAGTTCTGTTGCGCTATTTTTATTTATTGTGTTAATTAGTTGTTTGGACTAATTCGAATCTTCTTGCGGTTAATTGTTTTGATTGAATTGTTGATCAAGTTTATTTAAGCACAGGAGCCATTCTTTCCAGTCGTACGCGGGAAAGAGTCCTCCCCCCATATATATGTATATATACGAACATTATCATTTACAATAAACATTTACAACAAAATTATCTTACTGAATTTATGAATTAATATTATCTTTGTTACATGATAAAGGAGAGCGATTTAATGAAGATGTGATGCGGCGTCGAACACCAAAAAACATAGAGATCTCATCTTTGGTAACCCAACAAATTTCCATGTTTTGTAAGCTTAAAACGTTTAATACTTTTAACTAGTACTGTTCCAAAATCCAAGCTAACCTAGAGACAACGCTATAAGCACTGTATATAAGAAAGAGAAAGGAGGAGAAAACCATTCAGTACATAAAAACACAAACTGCATTAAACAACCAAGAGTTGATTCACTTATTACTCAAAGCCAATAAGGGAAGAAAACTATGAATTATTATAAACAAAAACAAAATTTACTATCTAGTTAATATTAAAATAAGTTAGTTGCTTGTTTTTTTTTTTTAATTATTGCATTACATTTTACATCTTGCATTACAGGGGACATTGGTGCTTTGTGCACTACGTAGCATTCCATATTTTCCTCCTAACAATTAAAGAAACAATTGATATATTATACATAATGCCCTTTGTTAAATAAAGCACAAACTTGTAAAGATGAGCGCAAACCACATGTTAGGAGTTGTCCAAGAACATCAACAATTTAGAATCACATTCTGGGTAATCTTTGAATAGGAGAGGAAGCCATCTAATAGCTTGCTTGTACCCTGACATGCAACAACAGTATCTAAATAATAATAAGCATTTAATTACGATGCAAGAAAGAAAAAGCAGCTTCGACAATACAAAAGAAAATCTTGTTAAGACTAAAAACAAGTAGAATTAAAAGAATACCCATCTATTCCTAGTATTCAGAACATCCGTTACCAAATTCCACGCGAAGTCGCAAATAAAACTAGAAAATGGGAAATAATGAAATATTAGACACCAACGCTCGATAAAGACCTAGGCATCAACAACTTGTTGCGGGTCCACAACCATGCCACCTGTTGAACTTTCAAAGCCTTTAAAACATGGTGCAGGTTCAAGTATTGAACTGCCCACCTTTAACCCAAAAACGAAAACAAGGACTTGTGGTCACAGGTCTGGTCCAAGGGAATCAGATGACATGAGATCTGCACGGTCCCCTTACACATGCATCTAAATATGTAGACACACACACACACACACACAACAGTATCTGTCATATAACCAAATTCTCTCTCTAACAAAGCTTAACAACAAATAGGGTGAGATCACTAACGGAACGTATGACAAATGTATTCCAACTCATCATGGTTCATCAATGGAACATATAGCATCGTGAAAATGGACCCACCAAATCTGTCGTTTAAACTGTTGGGTGAAAGTGAGTGAAACAAGCTACATCAACGTTTCTGGATCTGAACTATGATCAACTGAAGATGAGTATTGATTTATTAGATGTGGCAACCTCATTTTAACCCTAATAATCTTATAAGCCCACTCCTCTTTTTTTCTTTTTTTCTTTTTTTCAGAACAGAAAGGGATTAGAAGTTCTCATAATTTGACGAAAAGACGCACTACATTTAGTAATCAGCTCATAACTTTGGGATTCTAACCCACATATTATTTCAAAAAATATTTGATATCTGGACAAATTATTTAAAAGGAAGAAGCGGTCAAAAAGACAACGCCCATAGGTTTAAAATGGGACAGTTACGTTGTTGATAAATATTCAGAATGTTGTGTTGTCGTTTGATCCCTTCGATAAGAAGAAACATTTTATAGAACAATTACACAACTAGCATGTCAGGATAGTTGCTTGCTCAGTGCTGCATAGGCGAAGAAAACAAAATTGATGTGTGGCATCATAAATAAAAAATAAATAAATGTTCGCATTCATGAACAAGCAGGAATCATTTCAGTTGAGAATAAAATAAGAGAACACTATTTTTGGTGATGCAAGAAATGGTAATGAAAATGTAAATAACTACATTAGAAACAATGTGAAAAGGTATTTTGATGGCTCATAATTTCACAGGTAATATTGCTCGTTATGAAGCTCATTGACAAGAAATGATCTATGAGGTGAATCACAAACAGCTGAGATCTAAAGATTTCGTTGCCATTGTTGCATGGTTTTCAGAAAGCTAAGGCAAAATGAAACAACTGTAGCTCCAATAAAAAATTTTAAATCTTAGCCCAAGACTGATTCCAACAATAGCTTGGGCTGCTACGACACTTGTGCTCCGATGGCATGTCACCCCGCGTTGCCTGTATCAATGAAAATAATAATAATAATAATTTTGATTCTGGCTGGCACGTACCTAGACGATGCTTGGTCAGACCTTCCAACAGTTCCCTCAAAGGCTGCTTCATCTAAAGTACAACATTCTTTTAAATTTAAAAAAAAAACATGACAAATTCATAATCTGTAGTACCCAAATTTTATCCTATTTTATCTATCGAGGGCGACTTCCTCTAATGACCTAGCCAATCACATCCTCTCTAACATTTTCGTCAGCCTAATGTTATCTAATATGCGATGGCACTCCTGGTTTAACAAACTTACATGACCTAATCATGCGATAGCAAACCACCGCACAGTTTTGATTCTTTCGATCCTCAACAAGGTGATACCTCCCAACTTATAGTTATCTTCTTAGCCTTTTATTCTTTTACTTGTATGACCAAGAGCCATATGCTACATAAGATAATCTTTTAAATGTTACCAAGTATCAAGTCAAGGAAATTGCTTCTCAATCATGCAATGACAGGAGTCGCATGCATGTTTCATTAAATGCTACCCAAGATATCCAATTTCCCACGACCTAAGGCCTGGTTTTAGATTCCTCTGGATTTCTTACTATATTTTTCTACCAACATTCAGTTTTGCTATGACCAAGTTTCAAGACTTGTAAGTTCCATTTGCATCACAAGATCCCAACACAAATTAGCATCTAGTCAGCCAACAAAATTAAGAAAAAAAAAAGGGGGTGAACAACAAATAATCATGTTCTTAAAAACGAGTAATAATGTTTTGTGCTAGGCAACCGTGCACGAAAGAAAACAATCTGTCATAATATTAATTAAAGATGTGTCGTTTTCTTTCTACATACAAAAGCCCAACGAAAGACCTCAGTTCAATACTAACAATAAAGCCGAAGTACCAACCCTGCTAGCTCAGACGCCATAAATAAACACAGGGAGACTTTTTATATCGCTTTGATAGCAGATAAAAAGGAAAACTCATCGGTATGTTAGATTTTGTGATGCTATTTAATTAGGTAAAATATATTAAGAATAAGATTTAATTCTGATTATGATTACTAGCTAATAAAAAGAAAGTTAAATTAAAATAGGATTCCTCAGGGGATATCCTTGATGAGAGAAAATCTCCTAATATCTTATCCTAGATCCTCTGTTCTTACCTATAAATAGACATGACCTCTACGAATGCATAAGATAAGAAAACATAAGAAGAGATAAGAGGATGTGATTGAGAGATTATAGTTTTTCTCTCAATATCCCTATTATAGTTGCTTTCAATCTCCCTAACCATCCATCTAAGTCGTCCTGTAAAAATATAAAAAGAGAGGAAAAGGTGAATCTAGTTCTCCTTACATATTGATATTTTAGATCTAACGATGATATACTTGTGGATTAGATAAAATTTATTTTTCTGAACAACAACGAAAGGTACGCATCGTAATATCATTTAGATCCATTGTTATTTGATTTCAGATTTTGATATTAAAGTTTTTTCGCATTATAGATAATATGATTACAGACTTTATGCTAACAAATTGGTATAAGAGTCATGGTTTTTTAAATCAAATACTTTCGGATCTATTTATTAGCATCTTTCACTTGCGAAAGATGTTGATCGGATTTTTGTTTACGATGCATGAAAGATTCGTCAGATATTATCAATTTGTATTCCAAGCTATTTAGTTTTGTTGCTTGATTACCGACGATGTTAACAAAGCAACGAGTCGTTGTGTAGCATTGCTGTCAAACTCACTGCGTATGATCGACAAATCTGCTATCGACAACAACTACACCAAGAAACATTCACAACAGTAATAGTTGCTGCAGATAGACCATGCAAAGGCAGCGGCCGCATGAGGACTGCAGCCGCGCATAACAATCGCATGAGGGCAGAACCCACGTTCAAGTGGTGGTCGCATGAGGACAGCCACCCTGCCCAACACGGGCAGAGGCAACGGCCGAGCACGCACGCGGCGCAATTGCGCGACGGCAAATGCGCGCAACGACGCGCAAGCGCGAAGGCAAAATTATAATTTTACCATTAGAGTTTTTAATCAAAATTATAACTTTGCCCTTTTATATTTTATTAATATCTTTTAGTATTTTGATAGTTCTGCTCTTTATAAATTTGATAATTCGAGTTTATGTCCTGTCAATATATTTATAGTTTTACTCTTTGTGAGAATTTTTTATTTATATCTGTTGAATCTCGGATTTTGATGATGAAACTAATTGATTGTGTTTTGTGGTCTAACTATGTTTTGAGTTATGCAGGTCTATTATCGATCAAGATTAGACAATTGACGTTGGAGGAATTGACGATGCGTTGGGTGATCACGTTAGGATATTGGATGTCGAGCCGAATGTTCGGTCGACAATCGACAGAAGGCTTCGAACATCGGGCATCGGGCCAAGAAGAGCGTGTTGCGCTAAGGATATCTAGGTTGCGGAGGTCAACCGCCGATTGGGCAACGAATCGCAAGAGAGGACGATGCGTCGAAGAATCGGATGAAGCGCCGACCAATGATGTGCTGGGCAACTGAATATCAATTCGCATTGTAATAATTGTCTAGATCGAAGTAGAGTTTTTGATTGTATGTGTGCAGGATTAACTATGATAACAATGAAGACGTAAAGCGAAACAAAGTGTCGAAAGACAAGTGTAATGGATCATTGGGAGTTTGAGAGTTCGACGGAAGTCCGAAGATTCATTGGGAGTGCTACCGGAACTGGCCGAGAACGAGTAGGGATCTTGCCGAAGGGTTTTCGGAAGTTCACCGAAAGGTTCATCGGAAGTTCACAGAGCTTGCCAAAGAAGCTCGTTGGAACTCACCAAGATCATCATGAAGTCCAGGAGCTTGCCGGGAGTCCGCATAATGGTTTCCGAGGGTTCGTCGGAAGACTGCCGGAAGTTCATCGGGAGCTCACCGAAAGAAGTCTTGACTTATCAGAATTTATAATAGCTTAGAAAATATCTTTAATTTCATAGTTAGCATGTAATTTAGTTTAAGATTATGTGTTAATCCTATAAACCAAACAAGATCCAATTGGGCCCGATATTGGACTGGTTTGGGCCGAGTTTAAGGCTCAACCAATGAAGCTAGAATAAGCTGGGCAGTGGCACCGCCCAGTGCTCGAGAGGTGGGCGGTGGCACCACCCAGTGGCCGAGTGCACAGGCGGTGGCACCGCCAAAACCAGGAAAACCAAAAAGTTTCAAATTTGGGCTCCAAATTTGAATTCTCTTGAGGCCTATAAATGCCCCTCTCATCCAAGGTTCAAATACACATAAAAACTAAGAAAGAAGAAGGGAAAACTTGGTTAAAATTGTGTCAAAACCTTTCCTCTTATTCTAAAGTGTGATATAGCCTTAGAGAGGGTTGAGAGGCCTTGTAAGGGTTACCTCCTAAGCCCATCAAAAGGAGAGAGCTGTAAGGGAGTTGATCCTCGCCTGTTGAAAAGAGGATAGCTAGTGAAAAGCCGGTGGCCTCAATCAAAGAGGAATCGGGAGTGGACGTAGGTTGGATGACCAAACCACTATAAAAACGGTTTGCGTTTATGTTCATGCATTTATCTTTCTGCAAACCTTTTCTTTGCTAAGTTCACTGCTCTCATCTTCTTACGTATTCCTTCAAGTTAAAACGCAATCGAAATGGTTTTAGTCGAAATGAAGTTTTCAACGTACAAAGTTTTCGAAACTTATTTTAAATTGCCGAAAGTTTATTGTTCTTTATCGCTGCACTATCCTCAATTATAAAATTGATCAATAAAATTTAATTGAATTTGATCATGATTATATTTTGATTAATTATTGATTAAATTTAATTTTCATCAGATTTAGAAAGGCTTAAATTTTGATCAATTTTTGGTTTTGATCGACTTGTTTAATTAGGCTAATATTTAACACAATTATGGGCTTGCCTAAATTAAATAAAATCAACTAATTTAATTTAATATTTTATTAAAAAAATATAAATTATTATTTTTTTATAGTTTTTCTCATATGATTTATTGATTATATATGATAAATAAAAATCTAATTATTACTCTTGGATATTTCTTTGATTACTCACATGTATATATTTGAAATTATGAAATCACAGTTATTTTTCATATGAAAATTTTTCATGATTTATGTATTATCATGATTATAGTTATCATTTGAGTTTTTTTTTATGTTGATCAATATATATGAATTATTGATTGTAAGTTGTAAATAAAATCCAATTATTGTTCTTGGATATTTATTTGGTTATGCATATACATATGTATTTGAAATTATGAAATCATGGTTATTTTTCACATGAAGACTTTTCATGATTTATGTATTATCATGATTATAGTTATTATATGAGTTTTCTTTATGTTGATCAATATTCAATAATTATTATGATTATTATTCTATTATTGAACAGTGAATTAGGATAAAAAAATTTGATAAATATTATTTATAATTTATCTTCCTAAGTTTTATCTGACTTGTAGCTACCAAAGTAGCCTGGGATAATATGTTTATGGGATATGAATTACAATAAATTCTTTATCATTTATAGGATATTTTAGATTATATTTTATATTTTTGTATTGATCATATAATCACCAAAGTGACCTAGACCAATAATTTATAAAATACATTATAGAATTGATCCTAAATGATATTAAAAAATTTAGTGAATATTATTTATAATTTATCTTCATAAGTTTTTTCTGACTAGTAACTGCCAAAGTAGCTTGGGATGGTAGACTTATATGATATAAATTACAATAAGGTCTTATCATTTATAGGACATTTTAGATTATATTGTATATTTTTGTATTGGTCCTACAGCCACCAAAGTGACCTAGATCAATAATTTATAAAATACATTATGGAATTGATCCTAAATGACATTAAAAAAATTAATATTCACAATGGCACACATAATTAGGAGATTTAGATAATCCTAAAGGAGAATCTATTTTGAATAATTATGTGATGGGGTAGGATGATACTGTTTTAAATATCCTTTTAGTTTAGCATTATATACTCAAAGGTAGTAACACTATTCCACAAGGATGATATCAATCCTCCATAAATGATTATATATGTGAACACTAGATATATCAATATTGAAGGTAAAATATTGATGATATCAATAGTTCAACATGTTAGGGATTGAGCGACACTAAGAGGGGGGGTGGGGTGAATTAGTGCAGCAGTAAAGAACAATAGATTTTCAGCGATTTAAACAAGTTCGAAAACTTCATACGATAAGAATCACGTTTTTGACTAAAACTGATTCCGATTAAAGCGTAATGGAAAGTGCTTAAAGTAGGGAGTGTTTAGAGAGGAAGAAGGCAGTGATGAGTAAGTTAAGCAGCGAAGAAAATATGATTTGCATAAAGGTAAATGCAAGAACATAAACGCAAACCGTTTTTATAGTGGTTCGGTTATCCGACCTACATCCACTCTCGATTCCTCTTTCTTGAGGCCACCAGCTTTCCACTAGCTGCCTTCCTTCCAACGGACGAAGACAAACTCCCTTTTACAAACTCTCTTTACAAAGCTTCCTTCAACACCTCTCTTAAAAACACTTTTAAACTTTGAAGGAGGGACTTCTACTTCAAATGACAGAGTTTCCCCTTAATTTTCTTGCACATTTCTTGCTCTCCAAGCAAGAACTTATGGGGTATTTATAGACCCCAAGAGGATTCAAATTTGGAGCCCAAATTTGAATTGCCTCGAACTTCGACATTCTGGCGGTGCCACCGCCCAACCTAGGGCGGTCCCATCGCCTAGCCCAGCCTGGTGCGGTTCCACCACCCAGCTCTTAGCCTCTGGGCGGTGCCACCGCCCAACACTTTTTTAGCACTCTGGTTTGGGCCTAAAACTCAACCCAAACCGATCCAAAACAAGGTCAAATTGGCCCCTACTTGGTTTATAGGATTAACACTTAATCCTAAACCAAATTACATGCTAACTATGAAATTAAAGACATTTCCTAAGCTATTACAAAGTCCAATTAGTCAAGACTTCTTCTGGCAAGCTTTCAGTGAACTTCCGACGATTTTCCGACAAACCCTCGGAAACCATTCTGCAGACTCCTAGCAAGCTCCCGGATTTCACGATGATCTTGGCAAGTTCCAACGAGCTTCTTTGGCAAGCTCCGATCTTTCTTGGCAAGCTCCGTGAACTTCTGATGAACCTTCCGGCGAACTTCCGAAAACCCTTCGGCAAGCTACATACTCGTTTTCGGTCAGTTCCGATAATACTCCCAACGAATCTTCGGACTTCCGTCAAACTCTCGAACTCCCAACGATCCATCATACTTGTCTTTCGACACTTTGTTTCACTTTACGTCTTCATCGTCATCATAGTTAATCCTCACACACACAAAAAAGAACTCTACTTCGATCTAGACAATTATTACAACACGAATTGACATTCAGTTATCCGGCACATTATTGGTCGGCGATTCATTCGATTCTTCAGCACATCGTCCTCTCTTGCGATCTGTTGCCCAATCGGTGGTTGACCTCCGTAACCCCAATATCCTTGGCGCAACCCGCTCTTCTTAGCCCGATGCCCAATGTTCGAAGCCTCCTATCGATTGTCGACTGAACCTCCGGCTCGACATCCAATATCTTGACGTGATCACTTCCGATGCAACGTCAATTCCTCCAGCGTCAACTGTCTAATGCTGATCGATAGTAGACCTACGTAACTCAAAACGCAGTTAGACCATAAAACATAATCAATTAGTTTTATCATCAAAATTCGAGATTCAACACAACATTCATTGAAAAACTCAAAGCATTAATGTTATATTATTACAGCAGTACTTTCTTTATTATATTTTTATAAATATTCCTATATTTTTTAGAATATATTTTCTGAAATAAATGGCTTGAGCATATACAAGTTATATTGAATGAGTGAGATCTTGATCAGATTATTTGAAGAGAACACAGACTTATTTACTGAAAGTTTTATGTAATAAATAATTAAGGTGACTGATCAGGAAAGGTATGAAAGACTCAATTTGATGATACTTAGACTTCAGTACAGTTTATAACTAGCGCATGAGAATATTTAAGGATCAATTTAAATTTTCTGATAAGTCATTAGTTGACACCTCAATGAAAGAACTGACTAAAAATAATAGTATTTAAGAAATTTAAGATTATCTCTTTAATATAATTAATAAAGTTATAAGCTCAAGACTTATAATATTTTGAGTACTACTCAAGGAGTGGGTAACAATAAAATAAGAATGAAGCATAAATCACCTGAGTTTATAATTACTATATAAACTCATAAAAGAATCTCTTCATAATGAAGTGTTACTTATGTAATAAAGAAAGTTATGTGAAGAATAACTATAAGATTTGATTTGAAATAAAAAGTTATAAATATAACTTTTATGTGGTTCAAATCAAATATTACAGAAATTATTTTTCTAATATTTTATGGATTAATTTGATGCTTCAATATATATTACCAATAATAGAAATTTATTTTAATAATAAAAAATAGATAAAACTAAAAGAGAATGAAATATTTATCATTACAGGAATCATCTTAAAGTGAAAGTGATAGTAGTTTGTATTTATTGCCTACATCTAAAGATGATTCATTTGATGAATCTTGAGGATCCATACTATATTCTTATAATTCTGAGAATTTAGATTCTTTACCTAGAATTATTAGAATATTATTTCTCTTTTGGTAGTTGTAAACTTAGTATGATTTAATAAAAATTAATCTTTGAATTCTGTATAATGGTGTATACAGAATTAATATGAATCTTAAGTTTACAACGATCATATAATTAAATATTAAAATAAATATAGTTTCATAAACTCCTTGAGATTATGCTTACATCTACAAGTCACTCTATATTTTTATCTCATTAAAGAGATATATTTTATCATCATATAGATAAACTATTGAGATATGATTATATATATCTAATTCATGTAAAGTCTTAAGCTGTTGATACTCTTGAAGTGTGCATAAATGAGGTCGAGAGACAATTAGATTTAAAAGTTAAAATCAGCATATGTGGTAGGGGTGATGAATTTTATGGTATTTATAATGAATCCAATTACAATTCTAGTTCTTTTACTAGATTCTTGGAAAAGTTTAGTATGATTTACTCGATATGTCACAGCAGAATATGATTGTTGAAAGGTATAATCGTACGCTTATAAATATGATTAGGAGCATGATGAGTTATTCTTTTGTACCAAGATCAATGTGAGAAGAAATTCTAAGGACAACTATGCATATCTTAAATGAGGTTCCTAGTAAGTAAATTGCATGACTTCTTTTGAGTTATGGAATGATAGGAAACATAACTTAAGATATTTACATATTTGAGATTGTCCTATAGAGATAAAGATCTTCTATTTACATTAAAGAAAAATTAAATTTAATAATTATTTTTGAATATTTTATTATTTATTCAGAAAAATTTAAAACAGGTACATATCTTATTGCTCTAATCATAGTGCGAGGATAGTTAAATCTGATAATATAAGATTCCTATAAAATAGTGAATCAGTGGGAGTCAAAATCTCAAAATTTAATATAGAGGAAATGTTAGGAAATCCACAGGGGAGCGACATCTCATGTGTATTGGAAGAACAAAAACAAAACACCCCAGATTTTCGGTAGAAAGTTTCCATCGTCATGCGAAGATCGATGCATCAAAACAAATCCATGAAAACTGCATGTGTTAAAGAAAATACCTAGGAAGATCGTATATTCTTGAATATCTATAGATCTGTAGGAGAGGCTGAAGAAGGTCAAGCGTCCTCCTCTCTAGTGGTATCCACACGGTAGGGACTGCGACAATGCACTTCTCTGGGGAGAAGAGAACAAGAGGTAGTTACCAAGAGAACTCTCAGCCTATAGAGCTTCGGTTCCCTCCTATTTATAGAGGCCCACTGTAAACCCTAATGAATCTTGCCCTGTTGGGTATTGGATCTCCATCCAATTACCCAAGCCTCTTGGATTAGTGGGCCTCTACCCAATAATCTCTTATTAGCAATTATTGGATATCATCTTAAGATCCAATAATTCAGGAGCTTAATGGATATCCAATAAGTTAGGGACTCCAGTGAATATCTCATATCCGAACCTCTACTCGTCGTAACACCTACCAAATGTGTGTGACCCTCTAGGCCTAATATCAAGCTAGCCGTGAGTCATACTTGTCAAAACTCCTTCTGACTTAGTGAATTATTATCTCTATAATAATTCACCCAACTCATCAACTACGGACGTACTAGGCTACTACATCGCAGCCCCGAGACGATACAGGGAAATCTAATCCTTTCAACCTATTTATCTTCAGTTACCATATGTCTATAGTCCCTCATCCATCTAATATCCTAGAGACCCTATACCGGACATGGTGCTGTCAGGCCCATACGGTCTCTCCTCGAGTTTTGCTCTTGTCGGATTCTCCCGGAGAACTCTTTCTCTCTCAATCCGAATAACCTTGGACAAGGATTTGTTCAAGCAAGAATATATGGGATATTCCTCTCATGATATCGAGAGCGGATGATCCTCTATTCACACTCAATAGCCCTCGTAAGGTTGGCTACCACTCCCAATAATCGACTGTACTAGATTTGAAACTTTCCAAACCTATAAGTCCGGTATCAAAGAGTGGAGTACTCATACAGGACATTCTTGGTGTCTCAAGTCTACAAAATTGCTGTCTGACGTGAGGTATCAATAACCATCCAGCATTCCGTAGGTGGATCAATCAATGAACTCATTCCCCAATGAGCACCTGCACTGTACCCTTAGTGTCCTCACACGAGTAGCTATGAGACTAGCCACCTCCATTATATAGATGGGTATACTGCACACCAGTCTATCCAGTTATCTCGATATCCTTCTTGAGTAACCTATGACCAGGATAATTTAGGGTCTATGTTTAAAGGTGAATCGGTCTCATTATCGTGATCTCATCATGATCTGATTCCTATTACATAGATCCAAGGACATCACAATATATACAACACGCAGGATAAAGTGATAAATGCCTAATAATAAGCAAAGAGAAAGAGTACATATCAAGTCACAAGTGTCATCACTAATGTGATTGGCTTGTAGGGCACATATGACTAGCAGGAGATACATGTTGATACTCCTTTATTATTTGAGAGATTGTTGTTACTCAAATTATTAAATAATTTGATAAACATAAATAATAAAATAACATTACCAAACTCCCACATTATATTGATATCGTTGATAATGGTCTTATAGAATAACCACAATTGATAACCTTAAGAATATCTCAATGGAAAAGGAATCCTGTCATTTATGATTATTATGTGGTATATCTATAAGAATTATATTATGATATAGGAATCAGAATGGATACCTTATTATTTTCACAGGTCATAAAATGTAATAATTCTAAAAAGTAACATGATACAATAAAAGAAGAGTTAAAATCAATAACCAGAATGGTGTCTGATGAATTCGTTGAATTATCCAATAATTGTAAAAGAGCCTGTTATATAAATATGACTCAAAGAACAATGTCGAACGATATAATGGTTAGACTTTTAGTTTTTAATATGATTATAGATTTTACTCATAAAGAATGTATCGACTATAACGAGACATGTAGTTATTAAAGGAACTCATTAAGAATCGTGATGACATTAATGACTCATTATGAGTTTGAGTTACATCATAATAATATAAAAATTAATTTTTAATTAAGAATCTAGCCTTCATATGGGTTACTCTAAATGACTCGCAGAGAAAATAAAAGAAATATAGAATTTGATATGCAAATTCAAAAGTCTATTTATAATCTTAAACAAGCTTCTAGACAATGATATATAAAGTTTCTTGATATCATTGATTCTTTCAGATGTAAGAAAAATACTGTTCATCAGTATTCATATCTAAATATCAGTGGGAACAAGTTTATTATATTGATCATATATATAGATAATATTTTGCATTGCCAATAGTGATCTTGGTTTATTATACTAAACCAAAAAATTATCACTAAGAATTTTAAGATGATTGATATGAATGAGACATCTTATATTATTAGTATTGAGATACTCAGGAATATATCTCAATAATTATTAAGATAATCTCAGAAAGGATATATTAATCGAGTCTTGAGATGATTTAATATATAACTTTATTCAACAAATCATAAAATTAAAATTTTTAGTTAAATAGTGAGTGCTTTAAAATAACTTAAAAAGAATTAGATAAAATAAATATTCTTTATATATGCGTAGTTGAAAGTCTATGCTTCAGCCTATGTCAGAACATATATCAGTTTTTACAATTAAAATGTTGGGTAGATATTGGAGTTACCTAGGAATGAAAATATTAAAGGACTGCAAAGAAAATTAATAAGATATCTAGAAGGGACGAAGAATTATATGCTCACATATATGAAATTATATTAGCTTGAAATAATAGTATTTTTTATATGCTGATTCTACAAATTACCTCAATAACAAAAAGTCCACCTTACGATTAATATCTATATCAATTAGAGGGATAATTTATTATTATATTATTACTAATAAAAGTTGAATTTGTGGTATGCTTTGAGACCACTAATCAAACTTTATAATTGTAAAAATTTATCTCAAGACTTGGTGTGGTCAGACTCAATTGTCAAGTCGCTGAAAATATTTTGTGATATCGCAGTGGCTTCCTTCTCTAAGAATGACAAGTACTATTGCATCTCTATGCATTATGGTAGAAAGTACTTGATGGTTAGAGAAGACGAGTCCAAAAACATCTAATGTCAATTAATTACTTGAGTTCCACTGTATTGATTACTGATCCATTTACCTAGGACTTATAGTCTAAAGTGTTTTGAAAGAACATGTTCTTATGATTGGGTTTGTGAGCAACCCATAAAGAATATGGTGATGCATATTTGAGTGGATACTATAATTGATATTTTTACTTACGTACTTAAAGTTATTTATTTTTGTTATACTATTCAAGGTTATGTATGTACATATTATGGTTGAATGTGATGACAGGATTATCTTGATAAGATAAATTACAAGGGTCATTTTGGACTACATTAGAAAAGCTAATAGTATTGTGATACATAGAAGGAAGTGTGATATTAATGATATACAACCGCTATGACTCGCATTGCTAGTCAGACTTAATATAGTATTATTATATTCATTAGACTTATTAGCCTATTTTTAAATTTTGTGTTCGTGTAAATAATTTTTAAAATTTCAGAATCCAATTATGTAAAATTATTTTAAAATAAAATTTGTTTATTTATTTTAATTTTGAATATCTTTTGTATCTTACCAATTAATTGGTCAAGTGGAAGAATGTTAGACTTTGTAGCCCTATTTAATTAGATAAGATATATAAAGGATATAATTGGATTCTGATTATGGTTACTAGCTAATAGAAAAGAAGTCCAATTAAAATAAGATTCCTTATGGGATACCCTTGATGGGAGGAAATATCCTAGTATCTTATCTTAAACCTTATAAATAGACAGGATCTCTAGAGATGCACAAGATGAGAAAACATAAGAAGAGGTAAGAGGATGTGATCGAGAGATTACAATTTTTCTCTTAATATCCCTATTACAGTTTCTTTCAATCTCCTTAACCATTAATCTAAGTGGTCATGTGAAAGGATAAGAAGAGAGAAGAATGTGAGTCGAATTCTCCTTGCAGGTTGATATTTCAGATCTGATGATGATATGCTTATGAATCAGATAAAATTTATTTTTCTAAACAGCTACGAAAGATACGCATCATAATATTATTTAGATCCACTGTTACTTGATTTTAGATTTTGATATTAAAATTTTTTCGTATTATAGATTTTATGCTAACAAAGTAATCATCACGTAATGTAAACAATGTCTGACAATTGGAAACCCTAATTTCAATGTATGAGATCCTTCCCTTTCTATTGCATTTCTGCTTTCGTCATAGGGTTTTTTGTTTCTTCATGGCACTAAAACCCTAATAAATTTGGCATCAAGAAACAAGAAACTCCTGACCGTTAGTAGAAACAAAACAATAGGCGGAGGATCTCATGCTTTGCAAGCCGACAGCCTACCAAGAGTTGGCAGGGTTCGTTACCCCGGAGAAAATCCTAAGGTTCCAATGCCAAGAAGAAGAAAGAAAACCCACGAAAGCAGAAACAAGACGATAGGAGAGGGAACTGACCCCGAGCTCCTGTGCGGATCGGGAAGAACAAAAAGAACTGTGCGATGATCCACGTCGACAGTTGCGTCGCTCATGTGCTTGCATCAAGAAAAAAAAGGAAACCAATCAGCCAACAAGACAATAGGAGGAACTGACCCCGAGCTCCTCCTCGATGAAATCAAAATCGACGGTCATGGATTGGTGGTGCAGACAGGGAAGAACTTCAAGAACCACGGGATGATCCGCGCCGATAGCCGCTTTGCTCGCGTGCTTCCATCAAGAAAGAAAAAGAAACCAATCGACCAACAAGACAATAGGAGGAGGAACTGACCCCAAGCTCCTCCCCGATGAAATTGCAATCGACAGTAATGTGCTTGTTGGCATGGACCGGGAAGAACTCAAAGAACCGCGGGATGATCCGCGCTGATAACCACTTCGCCCGCGTGCTTCCATCAAGAAAGAAAAAAGAAACCAATCGGCCAACAAAAAACCATCGAAATCAAAACCCTAGAAATCGAAAGAGGACCGGGAAAGAAATGAAGGGAGAGATGGTTAGAGAAAGAAGAGGAGGTAAAGATCTGGGCATTGTCCTTGGTGTGGCGGAGGCGCTCCCAAATAACGTAGAGCTTCTGAACCTCCGGGGAGTCATCGGCGCAATCGGGGAACATAGCGCCAGAGACAAAATGAGCTAGCGGAAACCCTTTCTTTGGAACAGCGTGAGGCGGTGGAACAAAGCAATCGTGAAACATACAGAGGGTATTCAATTTTGAATCGAGGCACCGAGGAATGCATTCGGATGCCCACATTTATAGGGGGCACAAAGGGCTATTTAAGTCTTTCCATATATATATATGAGGACATGGAGGGACTTATTCGGGCCCATTACTGTATCTAACCGGGCTGTAGGCGATCCGGTTCGACCTAAGAACCCGGTTAGGTCTTGCTCACCTCATCGGCCCAAATTGCCATTGTTGGGCGGGGGCTTCCTACAAGCATCTTTGAACCGGATCGAAATGCGACAATTGGATTTGATGAACTGTTCTTTCTTCTTGTGTATTAAAATACCTTAGGATAATGTTTACAAATTAATACTGATTATTGTTATTTTTCCATGCAAAAATTGAGAAATTCAGCTCTTTTTCCTTAGAATAATTGCATCAAAATCGGATTCTGATTAAGTAATTATGATATTATGACTTCTTTAATGATCATGATTTGGTTATAATTGGAACAGTTTGTAAATTACTTTAATCTTCCAACTTGAAACATACTTCTTGTGTCATACTGTAATGTTCAAAGTTAATAGTAAAGATCGGGTTGGATATAGATTGAGTCAATGTTGTATATGGGACCTCAAACAATTCAAGTGGAAACCAATAATGTTGTTAAGTTCTCGAGTACTTCCATCTCCATAATACAAACAAATATTTCTATTTAATGAAACTTGTCGTGGAGAAAGCAATCTGTCTACCTAAACCCACCAAGAGTTGCTTCACCCTAAGTTTCTTTGGCTCGCTCTACCAAATGGTGGCACCTCGATGGCCATGCAATCATGGTCACTTGGTGGGTAATTAGTTAAGCGAAGGGCGTCGTCTTCCACGCCAAAACCAAACAGCACTCACGCTGAGGATGATTGGAGCTGATTCCAAGCTACTCTTGCACTCAAAGCAAGCAAAAGAACACTAGACATGATGCAGGGCATCATTGCTGAAAACCTCTTGAAGCATGAGATCACTGCACAGCGATGGTGGTGGGGCTGCTCCCGTTCCATTATACAAGCCTTCGCTCTCTCGCCTCCGGTCCTTGGTTCGTCCTTCATCCCTATTCAAAATTCAAACGCTTAGCAGCAGAATTCCCACCTTCATCACTCTTCCTCTCTTCCAGCGGTAGCAGGGACGGGAAGAACGAGAGGATGAGCACGGCAAGGTTCATCAAGTGCGTGACGGTCGGCGACGGCGCGGTGGGGAAGACCTGCATGCTCATCTCCTACACCAGCAATATCTTTCCGACGGTAACATGGGAAAGCTTAGCTTTTAGGCGAAGTGTTCGCTCGGTGATCAGGTAGAGCTCAACTGTGTTTCTCTTGTTTTGATCGACTGCAACAGGATTACGTCCCGACTGTGTTCGACAACTTCAGTGCCAATGTGATAGTTGATGGAAGCACAGTGAACCTTGGGCTTTGGGACACAGCAGGTGAGCACAATTGCCCCTGTTTATGAGGGACTCACTTCTTCTACTATAGCATGTTTTGCCAAGTGTTGGTTTCCAAAGCACAAATCTAGAAGATGACAGCAACTTCTCAGTCGATCTGTCGTTTAAGAGAAGAACAAATTGAGATGTATGCTGATGCTTAGAACAATGGGGTTTCAGGGCAAGAGGACTACAACAGGCTCAGACCTCTCAGCTACAGAGGAGCCGATGTGTTTCTTCTGGCATTCTCTCTCATCAGTAAGGCCAGCTACGAGAACGTGCACAAGAAGGTGTCTGAATGAATGCCTTCGGCATGTTGTTTTCTCTGAGCTCAGAATGCATCACTTTTGTCTTCCATTTGTATCTCATCATGCTGTGTTCTTTCTTCTTGGCAGTGGATTCCTGAGCTGAGACATTACGCTCCTAATGTGCCCATCGTTCTGGTCGGAACTAAACTTGGTAAACAATCGGCACAGTTTCTTAAACCTCTTTCAGCTCGGTTAACTCTTTGAAACAGGCTAGTCAATGAATTATGTGATCTTAATCTTCAAAAAAGGAGTAAATTGGATTCCTTGAGGTGCAGATTTACGAGAAGACAGGCAATTTATTATCGATCATCCTGGGACAACACCTATCACAATAGCACAGGCAAGTTTTCCTGCTTCGGAGGACTCTGCCAAGCAGTTCTTATCAGCCCAAAACTAAATGTGGCACACTGTTTCATCTGAAACAGGGAGAAGAGCTAAAGAAAATGATAGGTGCGGCCGTCTACATAGAATGCAGTTCCAAGACTCAGCAGGTAGTGCGAGGTTAAGAACACCGCATGAAGGTGTAGTTTTGGAGTTATCAGATGACTACTGTATCGATCATTGACTTCTCGTCTTCGTTTTCTTTAGAATGTGAAGGCGGTGTTTGATGCTGCAATAAAGGTGGTTATTTACCCACCAAAGCCAAAGAAAAAGAGCCGAAAGCAGAGGGCTTGTCTCATTCTATGAGTGCGGTGATTCCCAAGGATAGTGCAACTCTTTCGTCGTTCTTCCTCTGTTTCTTGGTTCTATTCCGATGGAGTGATGTAACCTCTTGTTCGTGAGAATGTATTTGTCCTGTTGATTCTTTCACCGCATGCAAGAATTGGACCTTCCCAAAGCTATGAAAGTGGTGTGTTGCAATCGGCAATTCATGTAGAGATTTTTGGGAAATATACGAGAAGAGCCACTTGTGGTGGAAACAAAATCGACTCGTAAATCTTAAAAATGAGAGTACAAATGCATGCAGGAAATTACTCACAATGGCAAACCAGACAACCCATGCGATGCTCTCCTTAGAGAAGACTCCCCATGCACGCCAACCCGATCCACAGAAGCAGAACCCTTTCTGCGCTCCTTCCCTCGGGGCTAGCTGCAGAGGGCGCTGCCTCAGCGCTGGCCGAAGGCCCGTCCGCTGCCGGAGTACCCTTGTTGGGCTTCTCTGGAGCCACCGCGGGAGGCGGCGACGTCGCAGGAGGCTTCGCCCCGAATAGCTCGGGGGGCAGCAGGACCTTGTCCACCGAGTACATCGCCAGTGGGAAGTCCAGATGGAGGATGTTGTTGACGGGCGTCTCGTTGACCCCCGTCGACACGTTCACCTGGTTGCTGCTGCTGGTGATGTTGACGGTGTAGACGCCGCTGCTCCCGGAGGCCTGCGTGTTCACCGGGTTGCTCGTGGTCTCGAAGGTGGACAAGGTGTAGTACCTGGGCAGGACGTGGTACAGGACCAGCGACACCTGCTCCTGGGTGGTCAGGCTGTTGAGCGTGCCGGGCTTCAGGTTGTTAAAGGCATTGTCGGTGGGGGCGAAGATGGTGAGGCCATTGAAGGAGTTGTTCAGCTGGCTCTCTATCTGCTCGCCGACCTGTGTTTCTTTGAGCAGGCGAAGGAAGGTTCCGTACTGCCCGCCCTTCTCGAGAATGCCGGTGAGGTTGAGCGGCGCTGACTCAGGACCAGGAGCCACCGCGCCCGTGGCTTGGCCGAAGAGGCCGGAGGTGGCAAGGAGGAGGAGGAGGAGAAATGTGGGGAGGCCGACGAAGATGGGAGACGAGGCCATCGGGTGGTGGCGATGCCTAGCCGCTGCTATGGAGGATAACGATGGACACAGAGGAAGTGCGCAAGGGGGAGCTTTTGATGGCGAGTGAGGGAGAGGGAACAAGGTGGAATGAGCTGGCCGCTGAAGTTGGCGAGTGAGGCTGCAGCCTATCATGAGGAGGCTGTCCTTTGTCCATTCATGCATTTCATGCCGTGGCCCTTAGCATTCCCATTACACATCAGGAGGGCCAGAGAAGAGCATGATCCAGAACAGCAAGGTGACTACCCAACCACCGATTGCTGTATACGCCTACGCCTCTCTCTGATCAAAGATAAGACTAGAATGATCGGTTCTCGGTAGAACTTCTTCCTTGGCTTGCTTGCTTGGGGCTGTCACTTCACAGTGAGTGATCTTGCAGCTCTGTGAAAGATTAGGTAGAACATCCCCCGTCACTGACTGCCCGCTCCTGCACGTCACATGGCGCCGGAAGAAGGCACTGATAGGTTCATGGACTCGATTAAGATCCGGGAAAAGACAAGTCACCAGCTTGGCGCAAACACGAGCTTCCTTCTCGCTGTAAAGGTGCCAATTCTTCCAGCTCGACATCCCACTTGGTTTGGCAGTGTTGGGTTGGAGCATTGCGTCGAGGGCTGAGACAGTCTGGACTCTGTCGTCAATCTTTATCTTAGCAGGAAGAAGATAAGGAGTTGTATCAACTCAATTGATTATTCATGTCAGAACCAAAACTGATGAAACTAAACGGAAATATTACATTAAAATATGACATCTTTGGTGCTTTGGATTGTTACATCTTAACATATATATGTTCATCAATAAATCTATCATCTCCCTTGATTGGAAAATCTTGGATGTTGACCTGCATTGCATTAAACACAGTGCTCAAGTCCTGCATCGACATTAATTGATCGGCCTTCTCCACAGCCCAAAGGAGAGCTCGCCATCATTAGGCATGTTGTTAGCACCATGCTGAATGATTTCTTCCACCACTCTTTGGACTTCCAGCAGCTCTAACCTCCCCGAAGGGTACTTGAACTCAGGTTTCCTTGGCGCGTGACTGCTGGATGATGAAGCTTCGCCTTTATCGGAGGCAAGCGACCTCCGTTCTGCAACGTTCTTCCTTGCTCTCCTCTTCCAGTCTCTCAGGCTCTCGATAACCTCATCAGTGAAGATGGTTTCCTTCATCGAGGAACCCATCTGACGAGAAACGATTCAGATGATGAACACATGGAAGTGATAGGAAGGTTAATTCGGAGCTTTTGTACCTGAGTGACCAACGCATACAGTGGAAGTGTAACATAAGCGCACAGGAGCTGCACCAGAATGCCTACTCCAGAGCTCAAGACGACGTCCGCCACCTCTCTATGGAAGCATGACCGGAGCCCAAAGTTGTACTGCAGCATGAGCATGCCCATCGTCAGCTCGAAATATAGAAGAGTCGAGCAACACTGATCATGACCTACCCACCCATGTCCACGCGAAGAATGCCAGCTGAAAGGAGTTCTGCGATGCACAAAGGCAATCGTATCAGCATCCTATATCCTTACACGTATGTCAAGATGACTTCAGCTTTAAACACGACAATGAGCTCGCCTGGACTAAGATGAACTGCATGAGGTGCAGCAGCAATCGAGGTCGACCGAACCAGAAGAAGTTGTTGTCAGGTTCAACACATATTGTCCCTGGAACAACAATTGCCTGGTTACTGCTCTTTAAGCACATTGTTGTTATGATGACTTCTAGCTTCGTTCCTATAGCCAAAAGAATCTGCAGGCACAGAAACATTTCATCTTCTCTCAGTAATCATCACTTTCAGACTCTCTGAGCACACGGTAAGCATAGTCATACCACTAAAGGAATGAAGGGAAGCCAGTAATGGCTATAAAATCCTGTTTGTGCAAAACACAAAAGAAGAAGAAGAAGAAATTAGGTGATCAGAGAACGCAGAGTGGTGTGGAACTCTGATCTGGTTAACCGATGATGATGCTTTACCATAGGCATTGAAGAATATGAAGAACACAGCAAACAGCCATATCCAGAAGCTGCAGCCAAATGAAAGTGGTGTAAAAGATCGGATTCCGTAAGCATAGAGAGTATAGTTTCAGACGAAGACCTGATACTAACAACCACTGCAAAGTCTCTGTCCACTGATCTCCGGAGGAACTTTCGGAACTCGAACTTGCAATCCTGAGAAAAATGAACCTGTTCATCAAACCAAACTCACGTTAAATAGTGGATTCGTCTTCCCCAGATGCACGTATGGCTCGAGTATAATCTTGTCTTACCGCAATGAAACCGCGACGAAGCGAAAAATAATCGGCTTTCGAGACTGAATCAGTGAACTGTCGAAGAAAGCAGACCTACAAACAAGAAAGCAAGTGATCAGCATATGGAATTACACGAGGCTGAGGCACGGCACAAGGAATCGAACTTACCACCCACAGAAACAAATGGTGGTTACTCCAAGACTTCAGATGCCGTTCTCCGAATGATGTCTGCCGTGCAAGCTTTAACCTACGAGGATCTGCATGAGAAAGAACATTTGACTACAACGAAAGGCTTCACCTTGGAGACCATTGCTTCTTGGTTGTATCCGGTTAAAGTACATATGTCATGTTCAAGGGTGCATTCAAACATTACCCATATGTCTTTCATCATGTATATACATTATATATAATCTGTCAAAATGCTGAGGTCAGAGTGCTCAAATAGTCCTGCAATCAGGAAAGTGGATGCTGAAGATGTAGTGAAATGTATTTGTGAAATTACCATTCGATAACTGATGTTCCAGAGTAGTGGTTTCTTCTTCCCATGTCTTCCACCTCTTCATCTGAAGGATACAAGAGAATACTGATGAGACAGACACTAATTCGAGCAATCGTTTTGTTCCTTCTGTTCTTAACAATGAACTATGAACAGCTACATGAAGAATACCTTGGCCTCGCCAAGAACCAAGGTTACAAGGGAAGAAAGGATATGGAACATAGCCAGCACGATGATCAAGATCTGCAGTTGCTGAGTCCCTTGTGAGGAGAGCAGAGATATCTTGCCCTGCGTGCCAAATAAGCAAGTGTTCATTCCCTTGTACGTGCATAGGCAGCGAAACATTGATCTCTCGATTGAGCCATACGTACCTTCTTTTGGCAGGATTGCTCCTCGGTGAATCTGCCTGGCGGTGCAGCATCCTTGCATGGAAGAAGGGAGTCTCCCAAGCCTGCGGGGATGCAGATCTTTGAGATGGGCTGCTTAGCTACAGTTAGCAGCAAGGACATGAACCCCAGATTCCTGAGTTCTAATCGCAACAACAGCCAAAGAGGAAATCCTCTTAGCGAAAATAATGGCAGCCAGCTGAAGACAACACACTCCACTCGCATGCTTCGCTAACCTGCTTTGACATGGCGGAGAACCTGGTTAAGGGTCTTCCTCTTTCTCCTCTCCAGCAGCTGCCGATGAAGGCACCAACGCACGATCAGATCAGCATGAAGCTAACACAGAGAAGAAGCGGCAAGATTGCGCTCTGGATGAGGGAGAGATGGCTGACCAGAGTTAACCGGTGAAGGGCGTGCTCTATGAGGAGAGCAATACAGATCAGAACGGCGGAAACACCAGCGACTGCCCAGGTAGGAGTGGACTCGAGAGAAGCTTCCGAGTTCGACATCTCGATGTGGTGGTGGCACACTAAGCTGTGGATGTTATTGGGATTGGCCTACATATTTAAAGACCTCCACTTGGGTTCATGTGCTCTTCTTCTTCTTTCTCGGCCTGTGGTCAAACAGATCTGCTGCTCGTGAGCTAAAAACGTAGGCGGCCTTATCGCCGGGAAGCTATGTCGGAGTGTTGCTTGTGGAGGTCGATCTCTCGTTGTCCAGTTGACTTGGCAGGGAACAGACAGGAAGACGAGATATAAGACTTGTTCTTTAGCTCACCAGTACAGAGTTCAGAGCCTCACGTAGAATCCTCCAAGAAACCATCGTTTCAAGAGTGGTTTCATTTACACGATTATTGCATGCATATAAACAAAAACAAAGACGGAAAAAAAGGTCAACATATAGAGAGAGACGGAAATCGGAGAAGATTCAAACAAGGCTTTCTGTGATCAGAAGAACACCACAGGATTGATCACAAGTCAAACGAGAAACTAGAGCATGTGTTTTATCATACCTGCCTTATTCAATCCAATCCTACTCATTACTGTCATTTGATCTCAATCTTCAACACCTGTCTGTTTTTTGTCAGAGCATGAAATCGTAGGATGATGGCTGAGATTTGAACTCTCTCTCTCTCTCTCTCTCTCTCTCTCTCTCTCTCTCTCTCTCTCTCTCTCTCTCTCTCTCTCTCTCTCTCCTTTTCAAGACGTCAGACGAGAAGGGTATGGCTCCTGGAAACTTCTCCCGGCATTCATCACCATTAAAGAAGCTCGGAGGTCGACAAACAAGTTGGTGGCCAAATCAAATATATAAGTTCTCGGTGCATTGAATGGTTACGGGATCGTAAAGATTTTAATGGTGACAACGTGAATGCTGACAAAGGTATCGCCGCCGTACTCGATCTGTACCTCCACGCATCTCAATAGCTTTGGATCCTGAATCCCAGTGGGGATTTAAAGCGATCTATAAAGGTCAACCAGCACAAGTAACAGCTGCCGTGGCGAGGCAGAGATCGTGTCGACGTCAACGATGTACTCTTATCTTATTACGCTCAAAAGAGGTGGCCATATGAGTCGAAAACACAATTAACGTCATCAGTTAGAATCTCTCGTTGCTTGAGACACTATGCGACAAGTAGAACATCGACTCAGCGGCATTCCATCTTGGATTGCCAGATATCACAAGATGCAGTCGTTGGTGGTGTATTTGTACCATCCAATCGATTCATTTTGCTGGCTCATCCGCAACCTGATCCAAGCAAGAAGCTGGAGCCGTGTATGGACTCGGCTCGGAATCGTTTGGGTCATCTGATGCATCGGGTTTTCTGCTTCGTCTCCTTCCAACTCCTTTTGCTTTGAGGGCATGCTCCATGCACAAATGATGGGGGCCGAGAAACAGAGGAAAAGGAATGGGGGATCGCCTTTACCGTACAGAGGCCTTCAGGGGAGAAAAAGCTGCTACAGATGGTGGTCTCTCACCAGCAATGGCGGATAGTGGAGGAAGGGAAAGAGAGGCAATGGGTTCCATGCTCATTCCCTCGTCTCTTTTTAGAGTGGCAGTGTGGGCATCCAAGCCTTCACAGACTTCTTCCTGCTGGTTGCGGGAAGATGATGTACATCAATATCAGCACCCACTCCCACAGCTGTTTCATTAAATGTTTCCTTCTTGAAAGCTCATCTCCATTTGGCCATGAGAAACCAATCACCACCTATCTCAAGCTGTTTCCCTTTCATTTCAATATCTTCTCTTCAAGCTTTAGCCTGACAGAAAAGATGCATTTCTACCTCAGCAACTGACTTTTGGAAAGACAACCAAAGAAATGCGTCACATTTCATAGAGCATCAATGGTTATGAAGCCTATTTGCTTGCTGAGTTCAGCACCAACACAAGAAAGAACAATCTCTTTTCCATCATAGCATGACTCAAATTGCAGCAGATCTCCAATATGTACTACGAAGAGACTAAAAAAGAACACTTGGAGGTAAGCAACACACAAATTGATGACCACGGTTGATGCTACAGATGGTGGCTGGCAGCAGATGATGGCGAACATTCACAAAACTTCGAAAAATTACATCAGTCTAGGAACAACATGCATTCAAATGTGCTCATACAGTCGATTACTATCAAATTATGTTATACTTTTGCAGTATTAAACATGAATTTTTGATCCCATGATCTTATCATAATCTTCTGAAGTCTTTACCAAACAAAATAACTAGCATCTTCGCTGTGCACATTATTATTGCTACAAAACATGAAACTCACAAACATATAAGAAATTGATTCAAGTGCACTGTCCAACACAGAGTTGGATCTTTGCTTTAAAGAGACCCAACAAGACACCATCGGTTGGTTCCGAAGTAGTCGTATTGCTCTAACAAAAATTAGGATTTTTATGCTTAGGACAAGGCATATAACATATAAGAAAAGTGTTTTGTTAGATTGCTGGACATGCCTTCTAAAATGCTCTTTCTACCTTGTCCACCACGTGATTAACAACATCATAAGATCCAAGATCCCTCGGTAAAATAGTAAAAGCGTAATCAGGCCTTCACATTCAGTACATAAAAAATTCATTTAAATAACAAACCGTGATTGCTATTGTTATTGTACAAGCTAACAGAACAGTAATAACACAAAGAAGATGATCAATATTGCACACAAGAGTTACAGTATTCTTACCTTGTCTAAGGTCCGGTCAAAATCATTTAATTCAGATGGCATCAGCTCAGAATCCAATTCCGGTGGCCCCAATTGGCCGATGTCTATCCTTCCAAAAGCAAGCATCGGGAGCCATCTTTGCCGACGACCTCATTGGCTCCGATTTGCACCGTGTTAGCACAAACGGCCCATATGCTGGAGCTGGTGCCGGTGATGGCAGCACAGCAGCATTACCTCTCAGCTTCTTATCCTTGTTCGACACAGTCAGCAATACTGGTGGTGGAGGCAACGACGAAGGCTGTGATGCCTCCTGGATAGGAGAGACTGTTTCCTTATTGTCACTGCTCCTATCATCAGTGATCTCCATGCTTGCTTCACCTTTGGTTACTTCATCCGCTCTGGTGCCGACTTTGCCAGCGCCGGTGGTGGTAGCTGTGGCACCAGCGGCGACAGGTTTCGAAGGGTGACGAGGCCGATAGTTGGGGTGGTGGAGACGCCACTGGAGGAAGTCAGTGCTACAGACCCAAGTTTCTTTGGAGACCTCCATGGACAACTTGGGCTCATACATCATAAGTAGAAGGCAGTCGGGCAACTCCGTGCCCTTCTTCTCCTCCTCTCCTTTCTCCCCAGCTTCACGTTCTACTCCACATTGCTTTCTGCCTCTTTTATCACCCCCCTCATTACCTTCTTTTTCTTTGGTATGCGAGTATTGAACCTCCATGTTGCCATTCGGTCCCTTCTCCTCCGGGGAGCATTCTTTTTTGGTCTTCTTTGCTTCATCCGTTACTTCCTCTTCTAGTCTCAGACCATCCTTCTCGATGGAGAAGCTCCACCTCCCCTTCGCTTCAATGGAGAAGCTAGCTCTCCTCACTTCCTTCTCACTGCCAAAGCTCGGTCTTCCCACCTCCCGCTCTGTGGAGAAGCTATGTCGCCGCTTGTCCCTCTCCCTCAACGCAAAGCTGCGCCTTTTTGATCCCTCCTTTGATTTGGAAGCATGCCTGTTTGATCTCCTCTCCTCTTGATCTGCTGTGGACGAGCAGCTGCTGGTTCTCCTTCCTTTATCCTCTTCCTTCTCTACTTCTCTATTCTTCGGATGAGTATCATTCGCCATCTCTTTTTCCTCTGGCTTTTCTTTTAACTGAGAGTACTCAACTTCAGCTGCTTCTACTTCTTGCTCTTCATGATCCCTTTCCGAGTTACCGATCGCTTCGACAGGCTCAGCTGCAGGCCCCGTTATCAGATCCTCGTCCTTATTTTGCCTTTCATCGACTGGATTCGGCTGCACCTCCTCTTCTTGTGCCTCTGTTCCATCAGAAGTTTTCATCAGTTCTTCACTCAAAATCACTCCTTGATGGATTTCTTCTACTCCCTCCTCTTCACGATATGCTTCCGCAGTTTGAGCAGTTTCATCATCCCTCTCTTCTCCCGTCACTTCCTCATTACGCTCCCCATGTTGATCTCTATTGTCATCATCACCATCTTCCTCCTCTTCTGCTTCCTCCTCTTCCACGCGCACCTGCATGGCCGGCGAATCCCAGAAGCGGCTCGCCAATGCCGCCATCCTGACCGGATCAGATCTGCACCTCATCAGCAGCAGAGCATTCCTGGGAGGAATGCAAATGCTGACCCTCGCTTCCTCTTCCTCTTCCTTCTCCTCCCTTTTCTCCACCACCATCACGACCTCTTCGGTCTTCTCCGTCTCGATCCCGAACTCCAAATCCTCTCTCCTCAACCTCTCTTTGATTACCATTCCCATCTCTCTGTCCCTTCTATCCTCGACTGCCACACCCACGATTTCCCGTCCGTTCCCCTCCTCGGTGTCCGGAACTGCCATCAACCACCTCGCGAACACTGCTCCGCACGAGTTCGACCTCCTTTCGCCGCATCCTCCCTCCCTTCCTTCGGCCGATCTCGAGGACGAGGAGGAACAGAGGGATCTTCCGCCACATGGGAAGAAGCAATTAAACTCCGACCCGAATGCCCTCAGCGCCTCGCAAATGCTGACCGGGAGCTGATACACCCACCTTTGGTTCCTGCTCGGCAAGCATTCCCCCGCTCCGCCCATGTCCTCCGTCCTCCGGAAGCTCGCCTCCCTCCCGCTTCCCCTCATAGATCGCGAGCGCATCACCGACGCCTTGCCTTTGGCAGCAGCAGCAGCCGCCGCCGCTGCCTTCTTTTTCTTGCTCTTGACGCGCACCTGGCCGATGCAGGTGACCTTGGGGGAGGACGGCTCCGCCGCCTCAAAGGCGACGCCTTTCCGCCTCCCGCCGACCACCGTGGGAAACATTGGGGACTGGCCGCCCTTGACGCTGCCGCTGTTCCGGAGGCGCCGGCTAAGGGACGACGACAGGAAGGGCGCCGCCGCCGGGTCGCGGCCGCGCCCGGGGCTGAGTAGGGACTTGGAGGACGGCGCGCGCATGGCTGCTGCCGCGGCGGACGATGACGAAGAAGACGGGGCAGCGGCAGAGGGGCGGGAACCAAAGCAGAAGAATAGATCGCCACCACGGCTCCGGCGGTGGGAATGGGGTCTGTCGGCTCCGCCTACGGAAGCCTTCTTCTTCCGCCTCATCAATGTATCCAGTCTTTCATATCATAACCACACACCATTAAAGAAGGAAAGCGAAGGGAGGAGGAGCCGCTTTCTTCTTGGGACTTGAGAGTGGAGAGCTAAAGAAAGATAACCATTAAACAAGTATATATAATAATTCTAGGGTTTCCTTCTGCTACCGAGTGCAGACGGGGGCGGGGGGGGGAGTGGTGGGTTTGGGGTGGACAGCGAGGAAGGCGGCTTCAGACGGCAGGACTCGAAACGGGAGAAGCAGCAGCAGCGAGGGGGTCACAGGCACCAGTGGTACCTTATATCTCTATCATACTAACCTCCAAAATTCACTTATATTGCAAGAAGGCCATCACCAGCATCTCCGCAGCCCTTTTGTTTTGGGGAGCATGCTTGTCATCCGGATTGGCTGGTCAAACCATGCGAGAGTAGCATGGGCGATGTGGTTCAACGGTAGCCATACGTTTGCAGCGACGGCGTAGCATGGCCGTCGGATACCCATGCTATACAGCCTTGGCCCAGCGTCATCAAGTTAGCGTTGAACGTTGAATTGACATTGATGACAGCACCAGCATGGGATCAAAATGTGCACCCAACGGTCACCTTCAATTGACTGTAGGTATTGACTCGCCAAAGAAGGAGAAAGACCCGAGCGACAGTACTACCGTTTACTAAGAGCACGGATTGCCAACCCAGCGGGCAGATGCTTGTGGAGAAGGAAACTTCGGTTTGAAGGAAGAAGGTGACAACTATACGAGTCCAGAGGTGGAGGAAGACGGAGAGTGAGCGAGAAGGAAGAGGGCAGCAGTTCCCATGGACTACTGCGCCAATGGCTGCACATAGCAATGGCATGCAGTATACGGGTGGTGGTCAACGTATATCGATTTATGGGCAACGCAAGATTGTATGCTACGCCCCCCCAGCTTATCCGAGGCCAGGCCATGGCGATATTAACGCAGACAGCGTGGTAGGTGCTCCACTCCTTGGATGCAAAGCCAGAGCAGAGCAACAGCTAGACTCAACAGTAAGTATCAGAATAAAAGAAAGAATTGGATGCGGAGACAGAGAATGGAGAGAGAGAGGGGGGGGGGGGCGTGGGTCACATGGGGGGCGTGCCATGGGGAAAGGGATCGGCAGAAAGATCCAAAAATGCTGTGTGACTGAGGACTGGCACATGATGAGGAGGGAGGAGGTGGCACAAGATCATCAATGCAGTGATATGAGAGAGAGAGAGAGGGAGCTGGTTTAGATTGCAAGGTGAAGGAGAGGAATCTAGGTCTCCTCGCTGTGCGGCCCCTTTGGTTGTGGAACCAGTGCAGTAAAGGTGAGAATTTTGGGACAGTCCCCACTCCCATGAGAAGAGGAGACGGACACGGCGTTGCACGG